>WHVE01000003.1:0-582018 GCA_015178995.1 Trichophaea hybrida | reverse complement strand
TCAATTTTTGATATCCTTTGGGAAAATCCGCCGTTCCGTTGGTGACTTTTACTGCTTGGAAGCACTTCATTGTTCCGTGTGCTCCTTTTCGCCCCGAAGGCCATGCACACCGTATGCATTCCTTTGCCGCCCTTCTTTTTTTTTCTTCTTCTGGTGGGACCCCTTGAATCATTTGTGCGTAGGTTTTTCCATCTGCGCTTTTGAATGCTCGAGGTGCTGATCCTTTTGATTCGCTGGTGTGTATGTTGTTCGTTTCTTGAAACGAGAGTTTCTCTGAAGTGTGTTTTTTGAACTGACCCTGCTTCCGAGACTCGTCCTGATGCTTTGGGCGTCTTTTTAATTATTCCAAAGTTTTTTGCCGTGGCTTGCCATATTTCCACATTCTTTCCAGCATTGAGGATAATTTCCCTCAATTCTGCGTCTGTTTTATCCGCTGGATTCATTGTTGACAGCTGTTTAAATACTTGTATTGGAAGTTGTGACATTAGCATGGTTCGATAAGCCACGCCAGTTATTCCGGCTTTTACGTTCAGAGTATCGTATTCCGTGATCATATCCTGGATGTTTCCCTCGTATCTTACTTCCATAATTGCTTTGTACGCTGCTTCCTGTTGAAATTGATTATGGAATCTGGCGTGTATTGCGGCTCGGTAATCCATCCAACTTCTTTCATGTTTTCTGGTAGACGCTTCTGTTTCCCATTGCATATGCCATGCTAGGGCGTGTCCTTCTAGGCGTCCTCTGCAGTATTGCATTTTTATTCCTGGTCTAGGGAATAAGTAAGGTTGGTCTGCGATGTATGTTTCCATGTACATCCACCAGGTTTCAAAGTCCTCGCAACTTTTTCCTGCGAACTTGGGTGGATCCGTTATTTTAATTCTTGAATCCCTTGGTCTGTTGTTATGCCTTGTTCTGGACCGTGATCTGGACCTCCTTGTTCTAGACCGTCTGGTTGGGGATCTGGTCCTTCTGGACCGAGGTCGTTCGGATGGTCCTGGTGGAGACGGAGGTGGTGGCGGATCTCCTCCTGTTTCTCTGTTTCCACTTGGTCCTGGTTCAGGTTCAGGTTCTGATTCTGGTTCAGGGTCAGGCATTCCAGCATCGGTACCAGATCCTCCCCGAAGGCCCGGTCTTGGGGCTATATCTGAATCTGTTATTGGAGAAATGCTTCTGTTTCTTTCCTCCGTTCTGTGTCTCCATTCCTAGACTTGTTCGGTTCTTCCTCGTCTTCCTGGTGTTGTATTAGACACCTTTGCTCTTTCCACCGCTTCCGTTAGGCCTGTGGTTTGCTCTGCAACCTCCTCAATTCTGTCCGCGATTTTCCATAAATCGTGGTAGTCGGGTACATTTTTCTTTGTATGAGCTTCTAGGTCTGTTATCCTTTTATGGATCGCGGTGTAGGATACTGATAGCGAGGCTTGCTTAACCCTCAGTTGGGCTTGTTCCTTTTCGCAACTTTCTATTCTTCTTTCGAGTGTCCTGAACTCATCTGTTGCTCCAGCAATGATTTGATGTGATTGGTCCTGGATGACATCGATTCCAGTTCTTGTTTCTTTTAGTACATATTCAAGTATCCTGATTTGCTGTTCGTGTCCTTCCAGTGCTTGAGCTCCCAGGGCTCTGTTGGTTTCCACTTGCTGAGCGAAGATTTCGCAGTCTTTTCGAACATCGTCGAATTCGACTTCTATCACTACTCTCTCGCTGTTGCAGCATTCGATTAGATTCTTCAATTCTAGATCGAGTCGTGATACTCGTGCTTGTATGCTGTCGATCATTTCGGTGTCCTCATCCTGCACTATCTGTTGGTACTTCTGCCGTAACTGTTGATAGTGCTCTTGTAGTTTCTTGACCCATTCTGGTAGAGGTTTGGGTGCTGTCGAGGTTGGTTTGGAGATTGCTGTGGACACTGGTGCTAACCGGTCCGCTCCAAAGGTGAGTCTGCGCCTGGGTGTCGACATTTTGAGTATTTGAGGATGTTGTGATGCTTGCTCTAGCTAGCGCGTAAAGAGCTATTCGTTGGACGTGACGGCAACGTAAACACTGATTGTTGCAATATTTTGGACAGTGTGATGGGCAACAAGGTATGTTTTCGTTGTTTCCTGTTATGTCGAATATTTTTGCCGCGCAGCAAGCTTTTTCTTCGCACAGTACACTGTTCATGAACGTATTTCGGATAACGTCCGAAATATTATACTGTTAGGGGGATACTGCAGCTAGATGTGACTTAGTTTTTATCGATATTGTTGTACCGACTTGTGGTAAAGGCGTATCTTGATGACGATGATAAAACTAAAGATATGAAATTCAAGCGTGACGCGTTTACGTCGTTGTACTGTATGTATAAATACGGGCATCTATTGCAGTATGGCCCTGTGTTTAAAAGTCGTAACTGTCTTGGAGGTATTCCTCTGATGACTCGTCAAAGGTGACTTGGGAAGGAAGTTCACCGGTATGGAAGTAGTGGAAGTATTCTTCCCAAAGGTTGTGACGAATAAGGTATCGTGCGAGGTGTTCGTATTTGGCTCGAGTGTTTGCTTGGGCGTGCAAGATGCGAGCGTAGAGAATCTTCTGATCGTCTGTAATAGACATAAAAGTTTATTGGTGAATATTCTTAAGGTAATTAACTTAATAATATTTCAGGTGGTTTTTCCGCTGTTGTGTTCTGACTGTGGTTTGTTCGACTGTTGCTTGAATCGTTGTGTTTAAACTTGTGGGTTTAAGGTGGTCTTTTATAGGTGAGTATTTCCGCGTCAAACCATCCTGCTAAGGGGTGACGGTACTTCTCTGTAATCTATGATGTGTGTGTATAGTACTATCTCAGTAACACTCAGTCCACCGTAGTGGGTGTTCACATAACATCCGATCGTTGCTTCAGAGCCGATCTCGGTAGTTAGCTGGGGAGAGTTCCGTTTGACAACGTGTGGTTGCGTAAGCCCCCACCAGGAGTTCCCAAAGGTTATCCTGCATGTTATGACGTTGCTGACATACATATCGGACCATTACTTCGTATTAGTTATCTTTCTTCGTATTGAGTGGAAGAGTGATCAATGATTTAATGAGCTGCCAACCCATACATTGCCACGTACCTAGTGTCATCGGGTCTTATCCGTGTTCCCCGAAGGGGGTGCCCTCTGTCAGTTATCGTGTTGTAAACACGGCAGAGCTGGGTTTCGACAGTCTAGATCCAAGCACTTATCTTTTAGGTAGAGTTAACTACCGGGGCGCAGTTAGCTTATCTCCTTTGCTTACTCTAGCTCTAGAGATAGCAAAGTCCCGCATACTAAGATAATATCGCTTGTCCAACCAAATCCATGAAGCTAATCACGGGTATGGTTTGTCCCAGTATTAGCATGATAACGGAGATAACACTGGTCTGATCCGTAACGCACAGCTGATCCGAAGACCCCTGCTCGGCAGTTACATTGCTTCGGCAGTATGGTTGGTGTGTCCCATGCCTTGGCCAGTACTATGGGTTTTTACCCCCAAGATTACTGTCTGATCGAGTGTGCGTACTGTCTCCACACTGGGTAGCTATTCCCTATGCTGAGACGTAGTATTGTAGCATAGACTATTATGGAGATTTCACCCGGCTATGTTGAGCTGTCTGCTAACTCATCAGTAGACATCCTCAGGGGTGTAATCTTAACCGCTGATTCATCTTTGAATAACGGCAAGCCTGGGAGACTAAGCCTGATGTACTTCATACGCATGCTAAGGGGAAACCCCTAACAGTGATAGCATTCGCAGAAGTGGTGAATCAGGACGAAACCGATCCAAAGGAGTTGTGGAACTGGATTCAAAACGTGTGCAAGGACTGCCCATTCGATAGCAGCAAAGAACTGTGTCTCAACGCAACGGACGTCAAAAAAGATTCGGACAAGCTGCAACTGATACAGGATCATCATGATATACCGGCAGCAGGACATCCAGGACGAGCAAAAACCTTCGAACTCCTCAAAAGAAATAATCAATGGCCAGGTATGAGGAAGAACGTGGACAGGTACGTACGAAACTGCCACGTATGTCAACGCAGCAAAGCAACTCACCAGAAGATCCACGGATGGCTCAAACCACTGGAAATACCGCAACAACCATGGAAGGATCTGAGTATGGATTTCGTGGTGGGACTACTGGAAAGCGAGGGGTACAACGCCGTATGGGTAGTGGTTGACAGGTTGTCAAAAATGAAACATTTAGTGCCATCTCGGGACGATACAGACGGCAAGAAGCTGGGCGAGATGTTGATACGAGAGGTGTTCAAGTTACATGGTTTACCGGATACCATAGTATCAGGCAGAGGACCCCAATTCGCGTCAGAATTCTGGAGACACATTTGTGAAAGACTTGGAATCGAACGAAGGCTGTCAACCGCGTTTCACCCACAGACAGATGGACAAACAGAACGAATGAACGCCATTATGGAACAGTACCTCAGGGCCTTCGTCAATTATCAACAGAATGACTGCACACAGTGGCTACCAATGGTGGAGTTCGCGTCGAACAATCACGCCTCGGAAACAACAGGATGCTCACCGTTATTTGGTAATTACGGATTTCATCCAAGAATGACCATTGGCCAACATCCGATTCAGAATGGGAACGATATCAGGGAAGTAAACGCAAATACCCTCGCCCAGAAAATGAACGATATCTTCCAACAGATGAAGGCTGAAATGACTCGAGCACAAGATATTCAAGCGGAACAAGCAGACAAGTATCGACGGGAGGGAGTGCAGATGGAGGTCGGGGATCGAGTCTGGATGGATGCCAGGAATATTACAACACAACGACCCAGCAAGAAGCTTGACTGGAAACGCCTGGGACCATACGACATTACGGAGGTTATTAGCCCGTGGGCTTATTGATTACAATTACCCAAGGACCTTCACATTCATCCAGTACAACCAATCTCCCGCTTGATCAAAGTATCGGAAGACCCTTTACCAGGACAAGTCGAATCGGCACCACCTGCAGTTATCGTGGACGGAGAAGAAGAATACGAAGTGGAACATATCGACGATTCGAGGATATTTCGACGACAACTGCAGTACCTGGTTAAGTGGAAAGGCTATGACGAACAAAGCTGGGAACCGGCGATTAACGTGGATGGGCTCCAAGCAATTGATGTTTTTCATACGGAACAACCTGGCAAACCCGGATCAACAGCTTCGTAGGAACTTAGCATGTGTGAGGGGGAGCTACTGTCACGGTTGTGTTGAGTGAGGATCGAAGAAGGAATAAGGATCGATGAAGGGGAAAGGGAATACGAAGGAAAACAGGTTTGATAAGAAGGAATCAGGTTTTGTGGGAAGGAATCAGGTTTCGTTGGTTGCGTTGTCAATGTGGTGTGATGGTTATGGCGTAGGCCGCGGACTGAAAGGGTTGCGTACATAGTTGGGTGGAGTTGGGATGTATTTTGGAACGAGTGAGTAAAGGTGACGACGGTCACGTTAACTGTATATAAGGATGTTGGATTCGCGGAGGATAGGTCTGTTCTTCACTCGTTCTCTAGTCTACAAAACAATCAATAGCTTCGGCAACGACCTTTGTTCACTTCGGTGATTCCGGAATTCGAGTCTCTTGCCTGTTACGCAGTACCCGCGATCACTGCTCACCCCACAACATCCACGTCTTAGTCTGGTTTTTATAACCCCTAGAACTCCGAGCCTTGAACCCTTGACAATATGGGACCAATGCTTCGTATTAGTTATCTTTCTTCTGCATGAGGAGAATAGTGATCAAAGATTTAATGAGCTAGCAACCCATACTTTACCACGTACCTAGTGTCATCGCGTCTTACCGGTATTCCCCGGAGGGTGGTGCACTCTCTCAGTTATCTTGTTTGCAAATGTGACAGAGCTGGGGTTCGACAGTCTAGGTTTGAACACTTATCTTTTAGGTTGAATCAACTACTGGGGTGCAGTTAGCTTATCTCCGTTGATTACGGGTCTTGGAAAGATAGCAAAGTCCCTCATACTAAGATAATATTGTTCGTCCAACTATTCTCGGAGAACTTTACTCTAGTTTCCGATTATAGTTTGTATCCCAGTATTAGCTTGATATAAAGTAACACTGGTTTGATCCGTAATGCACAGCTGACCTGTAGGTCCCTGTAAGGCTATTATGTTGCTTCGGCAGTATGGTTTGGTGTGTCCCATACCTTGGCCAGTACCAAGAGACATTTTCCTTAATTACTGTCAAATCGAGTGTGCACATTGTCTCCACGTAGATTAGCTAGTCCACTTTGCTAAGATGCGGTATTGAAGCTTGGAATATTACAGGAGTTTCACCCGGCTATGTTGAGCCTTCCACTTATCCATTAGTAAACATCCTCAGGGGTGTATCCTCGCCCACTGATATAAGATATCAATGGTGAGCCTGGGAGACTAAGCTTAATGTACCTCATATGCATGATAAGGGAAAACCCTTAATAGATACTGAGGTGTAATATGATACCGATGTTGGCACAGGATTTTGCCCCAAAGGCCTACGAGTTTCTAGACAACTAGCGAAGCTGCTACAATGGACTGGAGTGTGATTGCTAATGGTATAAGTCACGATGTAGAGTCATACATGATTAGTCACTCGCTACTTGCATAGCCACTGGTTGATTTGTAATGTATGTTCACGATGGTTCTTCAACTGAGGTTCAGGATTTTCATGGTTTTCCTTGAGTATATAATGCATAGATTTCTCCTGTAGTTAGTTCTTTAGACAATCACTTTTGTACAATAGTTAATCAACCCCTCTGTGTACTCGATTGCTCTCAACAACTGAGGCGTAACATGATGCCAAGATGCATCTTAATGCCCTATGCCTCCACAATGCCTTATGCCACCCACCTAAGCCCAACCATCGGAGATGGCTATCATATATGATGATGTCTCAGTCATGATAGATGATGAAGGCACAGTCATGATAGATGACGAAGGCACAGTCGCATATAGTAATCAAAGAAAGTGGTGGAACTTCCAGGCCTTACAACAGTCAAACTGGTGCAGCATTGAGGGAGTACGGCCTGGGTTTCTAGGCGGTTACCCTCAATACCACTTTATAGTACAGTCGACTGCATGGTAAAGCATACCACTTTATCTCCCAGTCGACTGAGGTTCATCGTTCAGTCGGCTGGTTCACAAAGTTGACTTATTCGCGAATCAGTCGACTTATTCACAAACCAGCCGACTTATTCGCGAAGCCGATTTCTTCGCCACCCAGTCGGAACATATATATACGCATATTCCCTCAACGCATGCATATTCATATTTAATGACTCACTATGTAGGAACTATCACAAAGATTCTGGATTTGTGAGCTTTTTGTTGGTGAACATTCGGAATTCAAACCATCTTCGGTAGCTTTCCAATCTCTGGGTGAGGTAGCGGAAGAAGAATAGAAGGAAGGCTTTGATGACAGAAGGTGGCTTTAAGATGCCGCCAGGGTAGAACTCCAACAGTGCGTGAAGGGATGCTAGGAGCGCATTATGCAGACGAAACAGCTGTCTTTAAATAGGTGGTTAATTGGGTAGTGGTAAAAAGGACTGTAAGCCGTGTTATGAGCTTTCTGGACCCTGTTTTCTGTATCCGCGGGGGTGTTCGAGAGTATCGACTATTTCGTTGAGGAGAGGCGCCTGCGGGTCTGGGCTAATAGCAGTGCACTAGGCTAGTGCTTTTGAAGGATGTAACGTTGGCAGATGGATCCATTTACTTCGAAGGAGATTGAATAACCATGTACCCGACATATGACGAGCTTTCTTGACATTAAACCGCTCAGAGATGCCAGAAATACCCCCAAACCTGGCCCCCTCTGCGCCCTTCATCAGTTTTACTCACGATTCTTCGCCACCCCACTCTTCACTCTCCATAGCTCTAACCACCGCAACCTCAGTCCGCGCAACGTTTCGTCAAACCCCGGCTCTTGTCCTGGATGATGTATAGACTAATGTATACTTTAGAGTGCATCTTCAAAGGCAGCGATTTGAGTATTTGGGGCTTGTGGTGTAGAGTTGAATGACCCAGGCTCGTCGTATTAATATGAATGGACTGGGCTGCTGTGAAGGCGAAGACGACTGCTACCTAACAATTTTTAGGTAATTTGCGAGGAAATGGATGTGGGGGATTCTTACGAAAATTGCGGTGTTTAGAGTCTAGCAGACTTTACAAGAAGCCTTGCCGATAGAACTAATGCACCACAAGAATGTCAAAGCATGTGAATTGACAACGACAGGGATATTTAATTAGCTCCCCACCCCCTTAACAACTTTAGAACCTTCTTTCAACATCACCTCTTTCCCCCCTACAACAAACAAACATGCCACTCGACTCCCTTCCTCTCAACCTCCATTTCCACATCTTCTCCTTCTTCTCCCACCAACGGGCCCAGCGCGCACCCTCTAGCACACCTCGCACTCACTAGTCCTACCCTCCGAAACGCAGTTGAATCCTACTCCCACCACCTCCTCAAACAACACAAATCACACACTCCGCAACGTCTTACCGTATTTCTTATCTCGCGTACGTCGGCGAAAACTGTCTCTCTTGTCGATGGGAAAAAGATCCTTCTTCCTGGAGGCAAAAGTTCTTTGACGGGGATATATTCCATCAGGATATTCACTGCTGTGTCCTGTTAGAGGCTAGAAAAGCGGATTAGCACAGATGAGTTAGGGCGGAGTAGAGTCACAATTCGATGTGGGCGCTTGCTTTACACGTAGAGGAAGAGTATCGGTATCTGGATATGGAGGCTGGAGCTTTTTTATATATATCTGCGTTGGAATTATCGCGTCTTAGTACTGGTCTTTGGTCTAGTTGGGTTTGTGTGAGGCGGCTGAGGCGAGCCGTGGCGAGCCCGATATACAATGAGCCCAGTCCATTCATATTAATACAAATACAACCAGTCTGGGTTATTTAATTACATGGTTACTCTACACCACAAGCCCTGAATGCTTAAATGGCTACTTTTGATGTATCGAGAAGTATACATCGGTCTAGACATCAATCACTGGTTCTACACTGTTGTCCCCTCCACTGTCTTTCGACCTCAGACCAACATCATGATGATTTCTATAACTCGATTTCCACATGACTTACGTGGAGAAAATATCGAACCTGGAATCGCCGATGTCAGACTACGGAACTATTGCAAGTTCTGCATCGCACGGAGCTAGAAAATCTTGGTACAATGAGATTAAAAATTCCAATAGCGAGAACCAGTCTTGCTGAGCAGGAATTAGCATATATTATGCTTAATATATATCGAGCTTGGAACAGCAAGCCTTACCAAGACTGGTTAGTCGTGTGGCGGAGGAAGTGCCTGGAACCACGAAGAATCCTGTCTTATGTGTGCCAACGCTTAAAAGACTATCCACTATTGTAGGGACGGGGCAAAGCTTCTGTGACTCTTGATTGGAATGACATTATCGGCTTTTTCGTCTGCGTGATGCAGCTCCTAGCGTTCTTTCAGGTGCTGTGGGAGTCTTACCCTTGCAGCATAGTTCTCACATTTGACTTGATTCCCGTTCGATTCGGCCGGCACTGACTCGGAACTGGAGTCGAAATTTAACAGGATCGTGGCTAGATCCCCTTCAAACACCACTTGGCCCCTTCGACTTGCAAGTTGTCACCCGTTTGATTTGTCTCCCCTTCGATCTGTCAGACACTGCTTGGAACTTGAATCTCCAGCTTCGATCTCACGCAGCCATGCTAAGCTACATCATTGCATTTATCCGGCTTCCTCAGATCTTCCTTGGCGGCGAGGATGAGCCTTGTGCGGTTCAGAATTCATCCGGCAAGCCTGCTGACAAGCTAAATACCCTTCAACTAAGCTACCTCGCCAAACTAGTTGCCGCGCTTCCACTCAAATCCACTGAGATCACAGGAACCAGCCGCGAGATTGCGAGGCTTCTAGATGAGCGTGGCAGACCGGAATTCGCACAGGAATTCGCACAGTTTTATTGCGTCCTGGCTGTAGTACTCGAGACTGTTGTTCCTGAGGAACGTGATGAGGATATCAAACAGGTGGATTCACATAATATGTCCGCAATAGTCGATGAAATATAGAATGTAGCTGTCAAAACGTTCTTTCGGCTCTCGCGACTTGAGCCAGGTCATTCCACAAACTTGTAGAGGCCAATGACTAGCATGATTTTGTCCACAGCCTAGATGGAGGATAGAGCTGTAGCATAAAGCACTTTATCACTAGTTGATGAGACGCTATCGATACCAACTATTTTTTTCTTTTTGCTACCTTTTGACGGGCTTGTTGACCATGAGCATGATGTATATAGAAACAAGTCATATCCAGAGATTCCGAATCAGCTGCAGTAGTACACTCCTGCACTACTCTATACAATAGTTAACCGTGACAAATATTAGACCGCGACCAACCACTTCATTTATGCCTTTTTAGAAACTCGGATGTTTGTCAAACTCTAACGTACTGGGAGAAGACCAATTGTTGCTTCTGCGGAGGTGTCGTTTGAGGGTAGTTAGCTAGGAGTTCGGTCATCTGCCACTCGAACGACGCCAGCGAAGTACATATTATAATTAAATTCTAAAGCTATTTTTGGCTTCATATCGAGACCGTACGTATGGTGCACGCAGTTTTAAACCTACAAGTCGGAGGCTACCAGTGGTGTGATATTATTGTGCGAGCTGCAGAGGCGAAACAGAGAGAGTTATAGTTATTCACTCTGTATCGTGATACAGTACTTGGGTCTCTACAACTTTACAGAGCAGTTTCTGTTCTAGGGGTCTAGTAGTGAAGCTGTGGCGGTTTTATTTTATGTATACGGAAGAATGAGGTTCAAGTAAAGTTTTTTGCTTTCATGGTATGTTAGTAGCTTAGAGTTAATTCATGTTCCCCGCTTGCTGGGCTCGCACTCAAAGGATTCTGGAGACATATTCTAGTCATGCAATTTTCAGGGATGAGAACTACAAAAAGAAGGTATATAGAAGCCACAGAAGAGTCACTGAAGTAGCAATCGCTCAAGTGGTTACTGGTACTATCAAAGCTTAATATAAGTTCAAAAACATACTCAGAGTTCACAGTTTCTAGCTAATGACGGTTAGTTCCTCCTGCTTCCGAGTTGTAGATTTAAAGCTGCGTGCACCATACTATATCTCTCGAGAGTTGAGTTTGTCTTGCCATTTCCCTCCTCGGCCGCCTTGCCCATCTGAAGATTCTTGCTCATTCCCTGGTTCGCATTCCAGGACATTTAACCTCGGCTCGGTATCCAAAGCCGTTCATTTGTAGGCGCAAGCGTTCATTTACAATTAGTCGTTCGTTGGTACAGTACTTGAGAATTGACGAGATGAGATGGTACATCTATTGCCCGTCTGCGGATTTCATAGACAATCAGATTGTCCAAATTTTCAATTACAGAGCACATGCTGTTCCGTTCATAGTTTGGGAACGGTTGTCAGGGAAACGGAAATTGTGTTTATGCAATCCCTAACTTCCGCTTCTTGAACCTACTTCACCTAACTACTACTTCTCCTCACTGCGAACGAAACAAATCAACAAAACGAAACATTTTCAGCTACAATACAGCACCAAACATCTTTGTTTCCTTTTTCTCTACTAATAGAAGATAGGATAGAAAATGGATGAGGAAACGAAACGAAACAACAGAACGAAACATTCTCGGCTACAATACAGCTCTAAACATCTTTGTTCCTTTTTCTCTGCTAACAGAGAATAGATAACGAGTTGTCACTGGCCTGCTACAATAATTGGTCTTCGTCCTCCTGCACTACCTTTAAGGTGTGTCACAAACCTCGCAACAGTATAAACTGGTACGGGATTGAGTGTAAAACTGTACTGAACCGTGTAATACCAACTGTTGGAATCCCCAAACTGTACTAGTAGTCCTATATACTGGTATACTGGGCTGGTTTATACCAGTAAACTGCCAATACAAAAAATGCTAGTATGAACTGGTATAACTGAAAAACTGGTAGTACAAACGAGCACTATTAAGAATAGTCATGGCGGATGGGGGGAAGGAGATCAGGTGGTGCAACTTGGATGCAACTTTGGTTGTGGAAGCACTAAGGAGTAGGATTATGTCATGGCCGCAAGCGGTCGAATACAATATGATTACAAACAAACAAATAAGAATAGTCATCCATACACAGGTGCAGTACATCCATTTCTACACACTAGTGAGTATCACCGAGTAATTATAACATTCCCACATGTGATGCTGCTGCCTTTCCAGGCCAGTATACAGATGTCAGTAAGTAAAAGCACAGCTGCGCCTATACCAATAGTATTACCCAGTATACCAGTACAATTTTCCATCTGTACTGCAATACCAGATCACCCACACTTAAAAAGTATATACAGATAACGCTCGCCAACGTTAACCTCCCGGCAGATATCACCTCTGCATCAACGACTACCCGCAATTATTTGTACCACACTCGCCTTCCTCGGTTTTAGCCCGGTGTTCATATTTACCTTGGCACCATCTTAAAAGACAGCTGCAACTCGGTCGCTTCTGGTCGCATGTATAAGGCTAAAGATTTCTCCCGCGCTGTTTCGGGTGATTCTGGACCTGATTCCCGAGGTGGAGCCACAACCGTTCGAAGCTCCAGTATGGAAGGGACGGGTGTCAATGTATAATTGCGACGAATACATAACCTCATCAGTAATAGAGACTCTGGAGTTTGATGGAAGCCACGCAACAGGTTGGATCGAATGGCACAAGCCTGAGGACGAATGGATACGTTGGGCGCTTCATGAGATGGTTATTAATAATGACCAAACCCCAACGCCTATACAGGAATAGAAGTTCTACAAGCCGATGGAAGGTGTGGTGCATAGTGTTATGCGCACGTGGTAGGGCTAAATATTTAGCGATAATGCTGGCTAAGATGCGGGATGGGTTGAGGACAGGCCAGGACCTTCGCATTGGTTGGTGGCCTTTGGACAAACAGATTGTTTGGCGACGGTATTGGAGTGGCTGGAGGCTATCCTGCCTCAACCGTTGTCATTCACATGGCACTGATTGCAATTGTGCAGTCCAATGAACCGTGATACACCCGTTCTCTCATCTATGGATCTCCTATTAGCAAGTTTGCTAGCCCTTTGCACTGGTCTGTCCTATCACTGCATCGGCCGGGATCTTTAACCTCTACAACAGTTAATAGTATCCGCCTTTTGACAACCTTCTGTCCCGTGCCACCGCATTGGCACAACTGTTCTGCAATTTTTGCTCCTTTCCGGCGTTCTTGCACGACACCACCACAACCAGATAACCCGGAACTGTGCGACTACCCAGAATCTTGCGGAACATATCCAACGCCTCTGCAATTGCTTCTTGTCATACCTAAGACTCAGATAAAGGAGGAAACCTTAGCGGAATTGTTTGAGCTGTCCGGAGTCTATAAAATAAACGGGCATGCAGCCTGTATAGGACTAGATATAAACAGTCCTCTCACTATTACTGTTTCCTTTGGAACTACTTAAGTAGGCAGTCATGGAGTGTTATTAAACAACTCTTACACCATGGAGCACGCGCTCACCCATGGAGAGTTGGTGATGCCTAGTCGTATGCGCAACGGCTTTACAGACAACTATTTCAGAACCACATACCGTTATCAAATTCCTCGAATTTTTCTTCTCACAAACGAATATAAAGGAAGAAAGTATCAAGATAACTATCCAAAAATGTGGAGGGCTGTGACATCCGCTAATAGCCTATGTTACCAATTGGGGGACGATTTAGCTAGAGGAAGATCAACCACCGGAGGAGTTCCTACCAATAGTGCTAAATTGACTTACTAACTCCTCAACTACTCCAGAAAGAACAGGGGTGGATAAGATTAGGAATGAGGCACCCGAGGGGTTCCCATGGAGTGACACCTCTGCTTCGGGCTGTTTGGGAGCGGGAATCCTGTTGGGGGATCAAGAAGGAGCTGGGAGACGTTGCAAGGGAACTAGTGAGGTCGGGTGCGGATCTGGGACTTGCATATGATTTATTTTGGGACGAAGATGGTCGCATGAATGATCACGATATGGAAGAAGAGGCTACACTCCGCTTCAGCTAGCAGAAAAGCTTGGCGATGAATAAACGGTGTGGAGTATCAGTAATTGGATTTTGAGTTGGTGTTAAACTTAGGAGTTGAGTTGTCTTATTGTCTATATACGTGGAGAATGACTTCTCTTAAGTACTACTACTGACGGTGCCATGCCATGAGATGCCGAGGCCTGTCATGAAGCGCTGCGCATCCATGACACTTCTTGCCACCACCAGGTGCCCACATCGACGACCGCACCGTCATGACTAGATGACGTCGGCAAAGATGCTTATAGTAACAGTTAGAGCAGTAGCAGTAACGAGCTCGAGTGATACTCAGTCATGCTAGAAAATAAGACATAAGTACGCGCGTTGAGTGCTAGTTCTTTGATATTGTATGTGGAAGGGTCACAAGCTGTTACAGAAATCTTCCTCGCATCCGCATGCATGCCTTGACCCATATGATAGGATACGGATCCGGGATTTGATCCGCCACCGCTGGGAGTGAGGCTCAAAAGAGGAGAGAGCGGGGTTGGTATGTACGGAATTTCGATCCGGAATTACTCGAGTAACTAGATGGGTATGTATTTATCGTGGAGTCCCAATTCAAAGATGATTGGACAACCTAGTCTTCGTATACTCCCTAGCTCGTATCAGTGCAAATGATGGTATATATCGTCCGGAACCATTTGTCTCTGAAGCCTACACCAGACGTTAGGCTCCGACGATCCAATCCAAAAATTTCGAACATACAAGCTCAAGATCTCATATCTGAGAGACCACACCGATTGCGCGCGTTTTATAGCCTTTTAGAACTGTATACAGTAGCCTGCGGGGAAACCAGTCACTTAGGATTACGATAATCAAATGGGAACCTCCGGAGTAGGAACAAAGCCGGCTAGAAGTTAGCATTTTGGCTGCATGATATCGTCCGGTACGAAAGATTGGTTGAGGTTTGATTCCGAGGAAGTGGCTGGAGTTGTAAAGGAATGCCCAGACTTTCCGAGCCAGCGAGTGAGGCGAGAAGGCGAAAATCTCGGAGTTCCTTGTTACCAGCCTCTCGCACGCGGAGAGCTTGCGACCGGCAGGTCACAAGAAAACACTCGGAGTGGTAATTCTCTACACTGGAGTTGTGGTTAAAAACAGCATGTGCACATTTGAAATGCCATTTGTAGTAACAACCACCAAAAGGTACTCAGTACAAGGAAAAAGTTTTGAGATGCATGAGTCAAATATGAAGAAAAGAGCGATATACTCTTTGCTTGATATCCTGCCAAACGATATTTGCAAGGAAAAGCAAATAATGGTGTCTGCATCTCAGAACTTATTTGCTTTACCGATATCGATGCTTGACTGATGGTGGTGGTGGTGGTATTGATAGTGGTGGTGTGGTGGTGATATTGATGGTGGTGGTGGTGGTGGTGGTATTGGTGGTGGTATTGATGATGGTGGTGGTGGTGGTGGTATTGGTGGTGGTATTGATGATGGTGGTGGTGGTGGTATTGGTGGTCAAAAATCCTGTACAGAGTTCAGCTTCCTCAGCTTCATCCCTTTGCCGCCGCATCTGCAACTGCAATACAGCCCACAATCCCGCATTGCATGTATGTTGTGGGAAGTGGGTTTTCAGAGCTGCCTCTGGTCCCATATCGTTGCTCAGTCTGGGGCTGTCAGAGATTCCTATCTGCTTAAGATCATGCCATAATTCGTAGGTGGGAAAGTGGCGGAGCCCGTTTAAAGTTCACGATCCCACAATCGACTGCATATTTGAAACCCGCTGATCGCGGCCTTCCGCCAACCTTGCACAAGGCCTACAGATATTCAATGCTTGCTTCTATTTAGGACCCTCGTCAACTTTACCCTTTCTCTCACTCTTTTCGCTGACTGTAATCGATATCGTTCCAGTCTCCGTCAATGAGCTCCCACGGCTGGCCTTAAAGATGTCAATGTCTCGCTCGTGGAATGATATCAAGATTCTTAGACCAATGAGGCGGCTCCCAACGGGTTTTTCCAATCCTAGTGTTATGTTGTGGCAGTCCACCCAGCCTTAAATTGGCAACAACACCCGAAAAGTTGCATGGACTATTGTGAGTACACAAATCAGGTGCAAAGACAGCCCGGCGGCGCCGGCGGTGTGTACAGTATTGTCAGCATTAAGGACACGTGCACCACCCGGGTGCGATGCCCCCCACGCTTCAAACGCCCTATTCGCTATCTGCAGCTGTTTCCTGCCAGCACAGCCTTGAAGAGAAAGAGAGATATGAGTGCAGAATGCACGGTAGAAATGCATGCGCTGAATTCGGAATGGATGGATGGATGTTGACAATCATCTGTGGTGGTCTAGGAGTAAAACAACGATCGAGTAATGGGCGAGATAATAAATATTGACACCACACACAGACGAGGGATGACTCCACAGGCCGAGCATAGCCCACATGCATGCTCGCAGGATTTTGGAAGCAGTGCACACATGCAGTGTAATAAAATGTGTGGAAACCTTGCAGCGGTCGCAAGCTTTTCACTTCTGTGCGAGCTTTCGAGCTTGGCGAAAAAGTCTCGGCACGAAGAAAGCTAGCTAGATCTGGGACCAAATAACTTAAGCTGCAGTATCTTCTCAATCGCAGCCTTGTGCTCGTTCCCGCGGCATCTTCAGCCCTGAAATTTTTATCAATGCTTGTTCGAGTGAGTCGAGTCAGATTGGTTCTCTACGCCCCAACAAATTCGGTGTCGCGGATGGTGTGCACTGTTTCAAGTTGATGGACCAATGATAAATTCCACTCTATCTATGCAGGTATTTGCACTGCATGCAGCTAGGTTCGGCGGCTGATTGATCCTTGTGCTTCTAGCATCGCAGGGCAATTGTAGAATAGAACTCATTAACTGAACATGAGCATGCGGCTCTGCCACATAGATATCGATCCTCTGCAGAATCCATACATTATGATATTCGGAATAAATAAAGAGGCCACAACCAGGTATGATGTTCTGCGGACGCGCGTACGGAGCGAGATAGTTCGCATTGCAATTATACAACATCTATATCTCTCCACGATGATTGTCCAGAGCCTGCCAACAAGGTATATCGATCTGCTGTCACTCCGCCCACCTGTTAGTTTCTGATTTGCAACTGCAGATACATTAGTAAAGAAGTGCTTTTAAATTATTTGGAAAAGAAGTGGCCGCAAGACTTACATAGGATGTCAATCGAGGTGGGTTTTATAGAATACTCACAGCCTCACAGGTTTAACCAGGAAGAAGTTGACAAGGCTTAGGACATTGATGGTGAGTTCTGGAGGATAACTGTACCGGAGAATCTCTCGGATGTGAGTCGGGGATACATTTCGCAATTTGTAATTGTTCACCAACTGAAGGATAATAGTTGGAGATTAGTAAACTTCAGCGCTCAACCGCAGGCTCGAGACGGTAATTATGAAGCGACGGATAAAAGCATTGTTTAACGCCTGGCGGTGTTCGTGGGGTTGTTGCCTTGGGAATGGGAAGTCACAGGGAAGGGGTAGCAGCAGGGACACTTGTCTTGCTTGTACTCTAGCATAGCCACATTGCAATCAGTTATAAAGGTTGTGTGAGCACATAGGTCCACCATGAGCAACGACACCCAGAATTCTTGCGAAATTACCACAACCAGCGCCTAATGGAGACAGAAAAGTATACCGAGAAAGAAAATATTGACCTAGACATGTTCGACCAATGGCAAATGTACCCTGAGAACCAATCATGGCACGATCCTACCGCATTTGACCTTGAATCTTACGCGGACCGGTTACACAGCGACTCACCTCGCGTATTGGGTGATTCGACTAACGCGGATGTTTTAACTGTACATTATTCCTCGGAAGGTGAGCAAATATACAATACCCAATTGCAAAATGCAACGATACTAATTGAACGGTGGATAGGGCTTTTGATGAAAAAGAGCCAAATCGAAGGAGAAGGAGACCTTAGAAACGTAATTGTGGAAAACACTACAGTAGGTTCTTAAAACAATCCAAAGACATCGATTCTAAAACAAAAGAAATTTAGAATGTGCCGGGACATATATTCTTGTAAGTTTTCCAGGCGATATTTGTTCAGAGTATTTTCTAAAACAATAAAAGCAATATTGCCGCAATATTCTCATTCGGAGTACTGCAGATAACTGAAGAGCTTCTGTGCAAACTTCTTACTTTTTTTGCTGTATTCCCGGGATTCCTTGATCTCGTCCATCTCTTCGGTCAGAAGACGGATGAAGTGAACGAGGATTTTGCCATATATAGGCAGCATATCACGAGGGGGCTTGCTCAAGGGGAAAATAAAATCCCTTCCATCGAGGCACTTGGTCTGTTTTTCCCATCACTTCTGTTTTAGAATGTGGACAAACAACTAAAATTCCTGGGCTGTAGAGTTGTGCTACAATTGGAAATATGTTCAACAGAGAAAGGATCATTCTTCTTCAAGGACCATCTGGACTACGCGGAAAATGGGCATGTATGCGAAATATCATCCTGCCAAAAATAGCACCACCTGGATACCGATACAGGCTTCGGAAGACTTCTTGCGCCGATTAGATGATGTCTTCGAGAGTGATAAAAAGAGAATACGGGGTAGACGACACGACTTGGATATACATCTGCTATTGATGCAGACGGCCAGTAAGAACTGGACACCTTACATCAATGATCTCGAAATCGAATTCAGGGATATGGTAAGCAACATCTATCGTCCGGGGGTTGTCTATTATCAATCGAGGACAACTCCAGGCGGTAAATATGCCTGCGGAAGCTAACTGTTCGTAGGATCGAAAGGCATTCATGTGGCGTCCCAAACCTGGATTTAGCCCAATTGCCGACGAACATCGGGATTCCGAACTCGAGCTAGAAGATACTCAGAGAATACAAAGGTTTAAAGTGAAACTCCTTCAAATCGTACACTCACTGGACATCAACTGTGCAAATATCGCGTCGATGAGGCGGGGATTGAAGGTCTTTCAACAGGAGAAGGGCGCTCAATACGCTACAGACGACCAATATCAGAAAACCGATCGGGAGCTGAACGAGCTTCTTATCCAAACTACCGAACATAGAACCCGCGTTAAAAACATTATCCTACAAGTGGAGAGCCTCTTCTCACTTGTGATCACGATCGTAAGTCAATTGAGCCCACAATTCCATACGTAGGCTAACTGATCGTCCAAGTAGATTCCTTATATATTTGCGCAGCGCGAGAACTGTATAATGCTCAAGCTTTCCGACAAAGCCACACAATACGCACGATCTATGAAAGTCATTACCATTGTCTGCATGTTATACCTGCCTCCATCACTCACAGCCGTATGTTGCAACGTTAATAATCCTGTTCTATGTTTGTGATCCCGCTTCTAAAAAATTCACTAGGCTGTGTTTGGTATGGGACTCTTTTTTGGTAATCCACATCTAATGCCAGCTATGGGTTACTTCATATTCGCAACCGCTGTACTGATGGTTCTTACATGGGGTGCTTGGGCGTGGTGGGAACGCAGATATCGGATCACTTCTGGCGATGAGGAGATGGCCAATGCAATCAAATGACTCTTTGGGAGGGCGCGCGGACTAGGGATTCGCAAACGGGCCCGGGATTGTACACGTATTGGAAATTTTCATTCAGAAGGCCTACGTAGGCAGTCAAGATTGGACCGACAGTTGTGGTTAATACCTAGTACACATAAAGTATTTAAGTACATAGTCACCAAATTTAATATATCTAACCATAATCTGTTACGCCACCCCCATTCACGGATTCCGTGAATGGGGTGGCAACGGCTAGTGATTTTCACTATCTAAAAGACTCCCACACCTGCAGCAATGTACCAATTTTTCCAGAATACTTTCAACAGCAACATAGTTATGAAATTACAGCACTTTGAAAAATTCGTAAGTATAACATGGAATACTTGTAAGGAGGTTGAAGCCATGTAAGTCAATTTTTTCGCTGGTTATAGAAATTGGACAATAGCGAATGTGGGGGGAATGTTAGAAGTAGCGGGCGCTGTGAGAAGTCCAGAAGCGATAATGTATAAAGACTGACAATTAGTCTCGGTATATACGGTGACGGTGACAAATTGGCCGGTCCAGCTATCCAGAGCGCAGGGTCGAACAGTAATTCCAACAGGAAATTTGTAGATATATGTAGTGTACGTGAGGTAGTGGTAATGGTGGTTGTGGTGGTTGTGGTGGTGGTGGTGGTGGTGGGTGGCGGTTCTGTTCCCCACCCCATTCATGGAATCTGTGAATGGGGTGTAACAAATCACCAATTGTTCCCTATTCTCAGCAGGGTTGTTATATACCATCCGTAAGATGATCTGGGTGAGGGCAATGTAAAGTGAAGGAATCGGAGATTGTTTGTGCTGTATTTGGAGTACGGGTAGTGACGGAGACTCTATTCTACTTACTGTGATGCACTATAGACCTCTATAGCGCACATGTGTTAGATGGGGGGCATCCATTTTCATACACTTGACAATGACATGTACAGGAGAAGGAAAAGAGGGCCTCTAGATTTTTGAATTTGCTATAGTGAACCTTGGCATCTTGGCGGCTTGGCTATACCAGATGTCGCCCTCTTCATTACATCATTACTACTTGCGGTTCACATGAGCCTCATCACTGAGTGAGTGTCACTTACATCCAACCAGTACTTAACATTCACAGTTTTTATCATATAGTGAGATTATCAATATTGGGAAAAGTGTCCACACTACCGTAATCAGGATTTGTTATTACCATTACTACTGTGTTATGAAATATTTTGACTGTTACCACTCCACAACCTGTATATTATCATAGCTTATCACTGCTTATTGTGGCTTATGGGGCACTACTGTATATTTGTGTACAGTTTTTCAATTTTCAAGATCTTATTAGAACATATATCTAGATTGTCATTGTCAAAAACTAGTTGAGACTTGAATATACAGTTTTTGAAGGTAGCATATTCTTTTAACTGCAATTATTATGATTTCTTGTATTCTCTGTTAGATGCACTTTGTTACTGACTTGAAGAACTGGTATGGACATTGGTAGTTGAAATTGAAGTTTCTATTAATATCTATGTGTAGTATATATATAGTTGGAGGAATATACGGGGAGATAGAGTGATACTTGATGAGAGATAGCACTTAAGTACAATTTATCAGTTGCAACTCTGACACTCTCAGAACTCTGATACTCACAATTCTAACAAGGTTACTCTGGACACTCTGACATTCTCCCTCTCACAACTCTGAAATAGTTGCTCTCATAACTGATATGCTCGCTTGTACAGCTTTGACATACTTGCTCTGAAGTGGATTTGGGGAGAAATAGATGAGGTAGCTTTGAAGCAGAGTTGGAAAGAGATGAAGCAGATGGGTGTGGAAAGAGATGGCCGCAAGAAGAAATAGATGAGAGGGTTCTAAAGTGGACTTGAAGAGAGATAGATGAAATGGCCTAGAAGTAGGCTTGGAGAGGTAGAGTTGATGAGAGATGGAGTTGATAAGGAATGAAGTTGATGAAAGATGGAGTTGATGAGAAATAGAGTTGATGAGAGATGGGGTTGATGAGAGATGGAGTTGATAAGAAACAGGATTTGTCACGGTTGTGTTGAGTGACGATCAGTGGTGGAGTGATGATCAGTGAATAATATAAAAGATAAAGCACAACGAGAATGAAATCAGGTTTCGAACGGAGGCTAAAGCATGATGAGAATGAAATCAGGTTTTGAACAGAGGCTAAAGCCTGACGAGAATGAAATCAGGTTCGGAACGGAGGCCAAAGTATGATGAGAATGAAAACAGGTTTCGAATCAGAGTTTTACGGTAAATGACGGAATCATACGAAAGCAGTATACACAGAAAGCCGGAGTTCAGATGTATTATGGAACGAGTGAAATCACTATATATACACCAGGCATTTGGCGGAGGATAAGTTTCTTTTTTCACTTGTTCTCTCATTTATAAAACAATCAATTAGCTTCGGCTTTCATTGCTTTCACATTCGGTGATTCTGAATTGAGTCTCTTGCGTACAGTCTTTGTTTCTTTAGCTACAGGCTATTCTGGACTCTGAGCTTTCCAGCTCTTGGATTTTATATACCCTAGAACCCTGAGCCCTGAACCCTCGACATCCAGCCCTGAAACCGTGACATAGATCTCCGAACCTTGAAACCTTGACATAAGAACGAGTCTACAATCGATTCTACTGGTTATATTTTTGTTTTATGTGCCTTTACCCTCATCACTTAGGCTGCTATTATTTTCACCGCAATTGCAATATGTTTTGCAAAGTTTTTAAATCAGCAAGCAATTTCGAAAACAGATTGGCTATCGATTCCTACTGGAGACACATCTACTTACCGTACTTGTGAACCTTTCGAAGACCTACAAATCCAGACATTTTTGGCAATCAGTGCCACTTCTAAATATATGAGCCAGTACGAAAGGACCTGCAACTGTATTTATTTTTGCCATTGTTCAGAAGATGAAGAAGACTTAGATCACAATTATCCAAACCCAACCATCCACTGCAACTGCGGAGCAATTCAGGAGTGGGCTGAAATACCTACCTGCAACTGTAGTATAGAGAAATTCGATACTTTTTTGATTGCATTGAGGAACATGATTGTATTCTTTGTTTACTGCGGACCCTCAGTCTCGAAACCCTTTTACTGTGGTATCTAACCAGGCATTAATGTACTGGAACCCCAATATGTTTATTTGGTGTGAAATTTCTTGTGGTAATAACTGCTGGATATACTGGAAAAGCAATACCGGGAGGTATATCTGTGACAAGTGCTTTGAAGTAGCACAAATCTTCAGCTGGAGAATTGATAAATATCTACACCAATCAATATTCGAAAATTGCCAAGATGTCAAGAGAATCGTCAAGAGCAACCTGCAATGTGACACTTACGGGGGCACTACAATTGGAACTGGAAAATGTAACACTGGCAAATATGGAGATCATGAATGAAGAGCAGCTCAGAAGTCACATTCAGGACATCAACACAGGACTAACAGCTCTTGCTCAGTTACTGACAACCAGCATGTTGAACAAATTGCAAACGGAACAGCAATCTGTGAAGAATGCGGAGGCACAAATATCGGAGTTATTGGCAGAAGAAAACAAGGTTATCGAAGAACGGAACAACCTGAAACAGGAGCTGCTTCCTATACAACAGAAGTTAAAAACCACAGAGGAAAGAGTGCCAGTCTGCACAAATGGAGACCTGCAAGCCAAGATCACAGATATAGAACAAAAATTGAAAAACAGAGTACCAGAAGCGATGGAAAACCTCAGACAGGAATAAGAAAAAAGAGAGGAACAGTGAAGGATCTGTGGAGAAGAAAGAAATAAATATCGGGATCAGGTCATGCGAGTATTAGGACTGGCAGGAACATCAGATAGTAGCAACAGTGGTAGAGAAGACAAAGGCGGTGAAATTATCAGGTTCTCTGGAACGGACCGAAGGGCACTTCGACAATGGATGGCACAACTAGTCATGAAATTGCAGATGAACCGGCATGATTCTTCAGCGAACAATCCCAAATGATGTACACGGCAAATTGACTAGAAGGTGTGGCCCTGAATCAAATTCAACCGTACATCGACAGCACAACTGGAGATCTGAAGTTAGAGTTACTAGAAAAATTGCTGGACCTATTGCAATTGGCTTATGAAGACCAGAACATACAGGCCACAGTGAATCGGGAACTGCTCAAACTTCAGCTAAACAATCAAGAATGTGCCCAATACTACGCAGAATTCCAACGGTGGGTATCTGACGTCGATTCGAACGAAGCAGCCCAGTTGGATGTGTTACGACAAGGCCTATTTGGGGAGGTGAAGAACTCACTACAGCACTGTGACATCTTGTCGGACCTCACGGAATTTGTGAAAATGTGCTCAAAAAGAGACTCCCAAATCCACGCCTGAGCCGCAGAGAAAATGTCAGGAAGATGGACAGCAGGGTCAAAGAAACAGGAAAACACAAGCAACACCACACCTGCCTCAAATATAGCACCAGCAGGCACTGTGGCAGGTTACCACAGTCCTGCCCCAATGGACCTTTCAGCAGTCAAGGGATGGAAGATTACACCGGAAGAACGAAAAAGATGAAGGGAAGGAGGATTGTGTATGTACTGTGGGGATTCAAGGTACTTCACAGCAAGTTGCCTGAGATAATTGAAAGCAGCATCAGGACAGGTGGAAGTAACACCTTTTAAGAAAGCAGGAAATGAAATAGACACAGATTTGGGAAAGATGAAGTCGGAAAAAGTTTAGGCCAGTGCAATAAGGATGGCCATTGCGCTGGGTACGAATCTCCTTTGTTTATAGTTGTTAAATCTCATTTTGGGATTTCGCAGTTCTTGATTAATAGCGCAGAAATTAAGGAGTCTTTAATGGAAAGCAAGCATTTTGTTGTGAAATATTCGCTGAAAATTGGAGACAGGTTGATTGATACACACACTTTAATTGACAGCAGAGCCACGGGAATAGCATTTGTGGACAAAGATTTTGATCACCATCATCGATTAGAAGAAAAGGAATTACAAGAATCAAGGGAGTTAAAGGTTATCGATGGAAGGCCTATCGAATCAGGAATCATTACGACCATGGCCAAGTTAAATATAGGAATACGATCATACCAGGAGCAACTACTAGCATTTGAAACAAAATTGGTGCATTATCGGATCGTACTAGAATTGCCATGGTTATAACTTCACGACATAACGGTTAAATTCCAGGCGCAAATGATCAGCTTCCAAAGCAGCTACTGTCAACAGCATTGCCAACATCATTCGAGTATATCGGTATGGGGCAATCACATGGAAACAACAGCAGCAGATCCGGAAAGATCAAAAATAGACATCTGCGCAGTAACAGCATTACCTTTCGTAAGAAGAGTCAGATGGGAGAAACTCAAGGTTTACGCCATCGCACTGTACAAAATCAACAAGGCCTTGGGAATAAAGGATCTACAAGAAAAGTCACTCGAAGAAGTCATTCCGAAGGAATACCACAAGTTTCTACCCCTGTACAACAAGGTAATCGCTGAAACGATACCACCGCACCAACCCTACAATCATCAACTCAAATTGAAGGAGGGCTTTACACCCCTGTTTCGGCCTATCTACAACTCATCTCGAGATGAGCTACAAGTTTTAAAAGAATAGATGGAGAAGAACTTGTCCAAAGGATTTATCCGAACGTCTTCATCACCTTGTTGAGCCCCAGTACTTTCAGCTTCAAAGCCGGAATGAGGTTGAAAACTCAGTGTCAATTACCGAGGCCTAAATGAAGGAACAATAAAAAACAGCTACCCCCTACCATTGATCCAAGAAACCCTGCTAAGACTCTCGAAAGCTCGCTATTACACCCAGCTAGACGTCTGCGATGCGTATAATATGATTTGAAATGCAGAAGCAGACACATGGAAAACAGCTTTCAGAACCCACTATAGACTTTTTGAATCACTGGTTATGCCCTTCGAACTTACCAACAAACCAGCATCCTTCCAAGAATTCATCAACGATACATTACGACTGTTCTTGGACATTTTCTGCACGGTGTTCTTGGATGACATCCCTATTTACAGCGATGACCTGAAGGAACACAAGGAACATGTCAGAGCAGTCATGACTGCACTTAATGAAGCTGGTCTCTATCTAAAAGCAGAGAAATGCAAGTTCCATAAGGAGGAAGTCAAATACCTAGGGTTAATTGTTGGAGTGAACGGAATCAGAATGGATCTGGAGAAAGTCCAAGGTGTTGAAAATTGGAAAGCACCAGAGAAACTTAAAGAAGTCCAAGCCTTTTTGGGCTTTGCCAACTTCTATCAACAATTCATACGGAACAACAGCAGGGTGGTACAACTGCTAACAAATCTTACGAAAAAGTTAGTACCTTTTCACTGGAGACTTGATCAAAAAAGACCATTTGCCAAACTCAGAAAGGCTTTTACAATGGCACCCGTGCTTGCCCATTTCGATTATGAAAAAGAGATAGTCCTTAAAACTGACGCTTCAAGTTATGTATCCGCAGGAGTCATCTCTCAATACGATGACCAAGGAGTACTACACCCAGTGGCCTTCTTCTCAAAAAAACACTGACCCGCCGAAGAAAATTACGAAATCTACGACCAAGAATTAGGCCCGATAGTCAAAAACCTGGGACAATGGAGACCCAAATGCAAAGATTCAGTACATCCAATTAAAATTCTTAGCAATCACAAGAACCTGGAGTACTTCATGACATCGAAACTGTTAAATCGAAGGCAGACCTGATGGTCCAAATTTCTGTCGAACTTTAAATCCAAGATAGTTTACCGGCCAGGAAAGCAAGGTCAAAAACCCGATGCACTTACAAGAATGCCAAGAGACATTCCTCCGCAGGGGGGGCAGAAAAAACCCAGCAAATCATGCTAAAGACTGTAAACCTGGTTGAAAGGGTACGCAAAGGGTTAATCATGGCATTCACGGAAACAGTCAACCTGAATAGCAACTCCTTAAGCTCTGACGAGTTATGAAACTGGATAAAAAACGTATGTCAGCATTGCCCGTATGACAGTAGCGAAGGGCTATGTATGCATAAGGATCAGTCACTGGAAATCTCTGAAATACATATGCTACCAACAGATGAGAACAAGCTCAAGTGGATTCAGGAATGCCATGATTCTCCGGTTGCGGGACATTCAGGATGAGCCAAAAGCTACAACCTGCTGAGCTGAAGCCATTCCTGGAACTACATGAGAAAAGACATGGATCGCTATGTACGCAACTGCCACACGTTTCAAAGGAGTAAAGCAACCCATGGAAAAACTCATGGCCTGCTATGACCGTTGGAAATACCGCAGCAACCATGGAAGGATTTAAGTATGGACTTCATAGTTGGACTACCAGAAAGCGAAGGGTTTAACGCAGTATAGGTAGTGGTCGATCGTCTAACGATGATGCGAAACCTGGTACCCTGCACTGACAAAGTGGATAGAAAGAAGTTGGGGGAAATATACGTAAAGGAAGTGTTCAGACTGCATGGACTGCCTGAAACAATAGTGACCGATCGAGCGCCGCAATTCGCATCGGAATTCTGGAAACACATCTGGGAAAGATCAGGAATTGAATGAAGGCTATCAACCACATTTTATTCTCAGACCGACGGTCAAACTGAAAGAGTCAATGCGGTAATGGAACAGTATCTCCGAAACTATGTTAATTATCAGTAGGACAATTGGGCGCGGTGTTTACCATTGGCACAATTTGCGGCTAACAATCATACCTCGGAGGTGAATAATTGCTGCGGGTTTTTTGGCAACTACGGCTTCCATCTGCGAATGACCTTCGGCCAACACCCAATTAAGGATCCCAAAGATATTCACAAAGTAAACGCTCAGCAGATGGCCCAACGTATGGAGCAACTTTTCAGCAAACTCAGAGCAGAAATGAAAAGGGCTCAGGCCATACAGTCCGAGCAGGCCAATGGATTCTGAAGAGTCGGAATGGAGTTACAGATACGAGACAAAGTATAGATGGATGCCAGAAACCTATCGACAGCCCGACCCAGTAAAAAACTTGATGGGAAACGTATTGGACCATATGAAATCCCAGAGGTCGTCAGTCCATGGGCCTATGGAGTTAAGCTACCAAGTCAACTACGCATTCACGATGTTCACCGTTATCCAGGTTAGAGAAAGCTGCCCAGGATCCTCTCCCAAATCATAAGCAAGAACCACCACCACCGGTGATAGTCGATGGAGAAGAGGAGTACCAAGTTGAATGGGTGGACAATTCCAGGCTGTTCCGAAGGTAATTACAATATCTTGTGAAGTGGAAAGGGTACGATGAGCGGAGCTGTGAGCCCGCAGCCAATGTGGATGGACATAAGGCTATCGACAACTTTTACACTGAACAACCTGGCAAGCCAGGATCGTGAACCTCGTAGGAACTTAGCATTGGAGAGGGGGAAGCTACTGTCACGGTTGTGTTGAGTGACAATTGGTGGTGGAGTGATGATCGGTGAATAATATAAAAGATAAAGCATGACGAGAATGAAATCAGGTTTTGAATGGAGGCTAAAGCATGACGAGAATGAAATCAGGTTTTGAACGGAGGCTAAAGTATGACGAGAATGGAATCAGGTTTCGTTCTTCACTGGTTCTCTTATTTATAAAACAATCAATCAGCTTCGGCTTTCATTTCGTTCATATTCGGTGATTCTGGATTGAATCTCTTGTGTACAGTCCTTTTTTCTTTAGCTACAGACTATTCTCGACTCTGAGCTTTCCGGCTCTTGGATTTTATAACCCCTAGAACCCCGAGCCCTGAACCCTCGACACCCAGCCCTGAATTCTTGACATAGACCTCAGAACCTTGAAACCTTGACATGAACCTTCCGGTTTTGTTTATGTCAGCTCGGAGATAGATGGCTGGAAGTTGCGTTTTTGGCTTTTCTGCCACTGAGATAATTCCAGTTGCTTGTTACGGTTCTGTTCCTGTCAGTTCTGTTTGGTTTCGACATCTGCCGTTCAGTCAAAGAGTGCATCATGTGTTTCGAACATGCCATTCTTAGGGGTGATGGGCTTGATTTTGGAGTGCAGCTCCAGATTCAAACCCGCCCAAACCAGGTAGTGAAGTGGCATGAAGTGCTGGGTTTCGTCGAAGTTTGACTCTCGCCATATTTTCTCAAGTCGATTCACATATGCTTGAACCATCTCATTTTTATCGAAATGTCCCTATCTGAATTCGGTGAAATTTCGACTGCTGGTATTGAGCACCCGCTTCTTGTCACTGTAGTGCTTCCACAATTCCTCCACAACAAGTTCGAAATTGAACAGATATGGGCTGTTTTTTGCTAGTAGGTCTTGGCTGCATGAGATTGGGTTGGTTATACTCATTTTCCTCTGATTCAGTTCAGGATGATTTGACCAGCTGCCGAGTATCACAGTTGTGCTGAGTGACGATCAATGGTGGAGTGATGATCAGTGATTGATATAAATAAATAAGCCTGACAAGAATGAAATCAGGTTTCGAACAGGAAACGACGGAATCGTGCAAAGCGATGTACAAAGATAGCAGGAGTTCGGAGGTATTATGGAATGAGTGAATTGCTATATATAAACCTGGGGTTTGGCGGAGGATAAGTTTCATTCTTCACTCATTCTCTCATCTATAAAACAATCAATTGGCTTCGGCTTTCACTTGTTTCACACTTGGTGAGTCTGGATCAAGTCTCTTGCATACAGTCCTCGTTTCGTAGCTACAGGCTACTTCTAGATTCCTCGACCACCTGGCTTCCAGTTTATATAACCCCTTGAACCTCGACCCCTGAATTTTCGATACCGAGCCCTGGACCCTTGACACCGAGGTTGTCAAGTGTGTACTGGACTTGGTCAATATTTCCCTGCAGGAAGTATTTGCTGAAAACTCGGAAGTTTGAACGGAGGGAGCCTTGGAAGATTTCTGATTCCACAGTGCCACTGCCGAATCGTTTCGGATTAGATATGTTGAACTTCTGTGAGTTGTTGGAGCGGACTTCAGTTGGCGTGCACAACAGCCTAGTATTGACCTCCATCAGTATTGCGTTCTGCTTCATAACGCCGTCGAACATTCCTCTCTGCCGATGTAGCACTTGCAAGTAGTTCTTGATCGTGTCTGATTTGTATTGGTTACGGGATTACATATTATCTTAGCTGTCGCTGTAATCGTGGAGGCCGAGTGATGGCCAAGAGATAAACCCGGGTAACCACCCCGGTACATAGACACTTTGCGGGAGTACAATTGCACTCCAGCGATCATCTTAACTTACAAGAATATGACTTCATCACTTATTCTCGTGTGCAACCGTATCTAATCTTACTCTGGAGTACGGGGCCGTACCAGCCTGTACCCGTCCTTACACACCGGGAGCTTCACTCCAGGTTTACCCAGTCAAAGTAGTATCCGTACTTAATTCGGGACTTGCTTTGAAGGTACATCAGGAGGTTTGCATGGGATGTTAAATCACTAAAAAATTCTGAGCGAAAAGAATAGCTTTTCAATGTGTATATTGTTAAGGCTTGTTCTCCTCGCTATGAAGGTTGATGCCTTTCTACCGTCAATAAACCCAAGGTCTTTATACCTTCGTCTTCGCTTTCTAACAAATACTTCTATCTACGCCTTTCTCTAGAGCTCCAGCACTATAACTACCTTTGGACCTCCTTTGAACCATTGCCCGTTTCTTCACAACTACTGCGGCCTCCATCTCTCAATTCTCTATCGTCTTTATCGTCATTAGATTATGATCAAACCATCGGTATCCTTTATAGCATCAAGCTCGTGGGCTTGTGCCTCTGAACCAGTAGTATCTTTTTGATGTGATGACCTCCAGACGAATAGGCCTCTTTCAATAGAGAGCTGCTGTGCTGTTCAGAGTCGGCACATGATCTTAGGTCGTCAGCTTCTGGCTGGCGCCATTCAGTTGATTGCCGGCTGTCCGTTTGTTCTTGGGGAATGTCAGCTTCTTTGGCAGATGCCATTTAGCCGTTTGCTGGGTGTTAATTTGTTGTTGGCGATTCGGAGCAGAAGCAACCGTGACCATTAACTAGCCGTCGTTGCTTATCGATGGTGTGGGTGTGTGTCTGCTGGCCATCCAAAAAGATTGGATCTGGCATCCGAGATGAGTGATAGCCGATAACATCTATTCAGGACAATTCCAGGTGATCGTACATGACCCCGTTGCGAACTCGCTAGGTATAACATCGGTGGAGATAATAATTGATGATCTGCCAATAGACATCTCCGGTCTGATTAGAAGCCCGATACACATCTTTGATATGGGTTTTGTGAGCCATTTCACCAACCTCAGTAGACAACTGCTGCAACCCCTCAAATCGCTCGATAGATTGCCGGAAGTGTGTTATTGGATGAAGTTTTGGAAAGTTAAATGAAGACACCTCCTCCAGGTGATCAACCACTTCCAACTTCATCCAATCATTCTAGTCATCGAGTTGACGTTTTCGTTCATTGCTATAGCAATTTTGTTAATTGACCATATCTGCATTTCACTCTTTATTGAGATCTTTCTGCAACTCTTTTGATTGTTCAGTTGTATTCTTGTGTGCCCGATATTGCCGGAAGATATGTTTGAAGTTCTGAAAGCGATGCAGAGCATCATCCATAAGATTCATGGTATCCTCATGATGGGATGGGTATCGGCAGTAGTGGTAAAACTCCAGGAGTGCCTGAGTACATTGAATAGCATCCTCAAATGTTTGTTTTTCAGAGGTGTTTGGACAATGTAGGACGTTGGTAATTTCTACAAGCAGATAGCAGCTCATTGTTCTAAGTTCTTTTCCAGTCCACTGGCTAACCGTTTCATATGATTTCTTGGATTTCATCATTGTCAAGTATGCCGGTACGGATAACCACAGCTCATTGTATTTTGAGAGTCGTTTGAACTTTTTCATGAGTTGTTGAAGCCATCCAAGAAGATGTTTCAACATGCCCAACTGCATTGTGTGAAGGAGGTCTGGTTTTGGAAGATTGCTGACCATTGAATCTGTGTGCCATAATATATTGTCACCAAGATTGATGCCATACTCTCTAAAAATGGAGGAAGCCTCAACGGGGTGGTAAGTAATTGGCTTGACAACTGGTGGGGTTGAAGAAGCGATATCGCTGGAGCTTTATGCAAGTTGGTGAACTCTGACTCGAATAGTATCATCAGGATTCTGCAAGTTTGCTAGAGTATCTTCCGCATCGTGCAAGGTTGTTTAGGCAACTTTGTACAATGCTTGATAAACATTATGATTGTGGAGTGCCACCAGTATGTCAATATACCTGCCCAATTTTTTCTTTTCAACTTCATACCAAAGATATAATCCATATCCATGATTTTGCAGCACTGCATACTCTGGATAGTTGGCATCCAATCCAGACAGAAAAATATAGCATTGCCGGTAATGACTGTCAGCACAGTATATGGTGAACTGACAATTTTGCGCATTGGTCAGAGGCCACAGCAAGTAGTCGAGAACACTCAGCATGACAAGTCGATCATGGGCTCGTTGGCGGGCCTTTTGCAGAGCAGGGATATTGCGTAATTTCAATGGCTGTGGCAGAAGTGCCACCAGGACAATGTTGTGAGTTGTTGGTTTTATCCGTATGGTGCTGGAGAGGTTACCAATGGTCATGTATATGGGCCATACTTTCTTATTGCCGGAGAAATTTGTGAGATGTGTCGAATTGAAGACGATGATAAGGGGAACAACAGTTTTGCCTTCTGGGGGACAATGCTGAACGTTGTCAGAACAATTTCGTCAATTCTCCAGGCAATTGACATACCTGGGTTTCCCACCACCAGTCTGCTGCGTGCATCTGATTGTATAGACGACGCCCGTCATTGCTGAAATGATGCTCAGGAGCATACACATGATCCGTCTCATATGCCTTTTGACGTAAAAGCAATTTGTCGCACAATATGATATCTCGGAAGTAAAACTCGATCGGCTTAGGGTGGCATTCATTCCATAGGAAGTTCATTGTATGCTTCATCTATGATGAATGGCGTAGGCCATCCGACATTGGGTCGATCATCTGATGGAGTATGTGTATTGACTTTAGAGATTGTTTGACCGACTGTTGGAGCCCCGCGTCTCGCTTTAACAAATCATCAATCAAACTTGACATCGCTCCGTGTGAAATTGATATCTCCGCAAGGTGAAACTGAGTAGCATCGGAAAATTGATGCCAAGGGTTGTCATGACCATCTGGGGAGTTGACTTCGGTTTAGGTGGGAACATAGTGCAGTGGCAGACCGGCATTTCGGAATGCATGTGTTACTGTTACGGGATCTGCAGGTGCCGCAGTCTCTGGTAATAGTGGTTGTAGGTAATCAAGTGTATCTGGCACAGGATCATAGTTCTGAAAGACAGGGGCCAGATTTCAATTATGCTCATTGCTCGGGCAACTTTGGACATTTCGCTTTCACTTTTTATCATTGATAGCTATACTCAGATATAATCTTGAGGTAAAGTCAAAAGCCGCTCGCATCATTGCATCGTGCTCTTGGGTATGATTGTTCTCCATATGCCTAGTCTTCCTGGTATCAGAGTTGAAATACTTGCTACAGACCTTGCAAATGAACATTCTGACATTTCGCTTCTTAGCTAATAGCATTGGCAACTTTAGATGTTGTTGATACAATTTTGAAAGTAGTTGAGAGTGAATATCAAATAATCAATTGTGGAATAATGTGTTTATTGAAAACTCTAAGATCAATAGAAGAATGGCTATTTTCAAACAGTCAATCAATGAGTCAATGAGTATGAAAAGACATGCCTGAGTTTCCAAGAGTCATTGATAGTTGCCCTGGCAACTGAAGTCAGTTCAGTACTGAAACGAAAAAGGGATATGTACTCTAGACATCTCCATCTATCATCATCATGACCTCTCACAGTCTCAAACAAAATGACTCCGACGACGATATATCAACAGGCGAAAAACCGACTTTGTATAAGATGTTTGCAGCAACTCCACAAAATGTCGACGCGTCAAAGCCAATTGAGCAGGTGTCGAAAAGCATCTGTATTCACCAGCAGACATCTTCAGAGCATGTGTAGATGAAAAGTATTTATGCAAGCGTGTTGAAGTGGTACGAACAATTTTCCAGGTTGCCTTTTCGTCACAAGCATTAGTCAGAGTTGTGGTTTTCATTGGCACTTGTATGTATTCGAGAGCATATTGCCAGCATAGTAGACCATACTGACTAGGCTACCATCTTCTGGAGTTGGCAGCACTATTTTTAATATCTGGGTGGAGTTCTTGGAGGAAGCTCATTTGATTTTTTGATTTCGGCATATGGTTCGGTAATATATTTAATAGAAAGTCTATGTGACAGTGCTTCAAAGTGTCGCAGCAACCCTGCAAGTTTCTGCCAAGCCTTACACAAATAAGTGAGATTTTGTTTTTGTAGCCAAATCAGAAGGCCTTCCGACAAGTAAAACAGTTCATTGAGTCGTCACAATAATGTAAATCAATTAATATTTACATCCTGCTGATTGCAACGTTTTTGGAGCATTGTGGGGTCTGAAACAGTGAGTTTAGTGTTATTTGTTATGCTCGGTTTTGACGAAGAAAGGTATCCAACTATCATTTCGCATCAACCTCGTACCCTCACACAATTACTCTTGACAATGTAAAAAGTTGTTCTAGCAACTTGAAAGGTTGAAATGAACTGCTTGTAGTGTTTTAAACACATTGTGACAGATTCATACAGTCCAATTTAAAATTTATATGATATTGGTTTGGATATAAACCTTCGGTTCAACATGATTAAACATCGTACCACTTGAACGACAACTTGCTTCTGCAAAATACTAAAGATATATCAGGGCACCGCCCCTGGGTGCTTGCCCAATTTCCTCCATCTTCCTTAAACTTCACTCCTCATCTCACTGTCGATATCCACCATTGGTGAATTCTATCACGTGACCCCCCACGCATAAACTAATTATACATTTAGCACATCGACTCAACAATGTCAAAGGTTGTTTGCCCAACATCAGGTACTATTTTTTTCATGTATGTCGGTATAATTAATCCATTGCTAATTATTGTCAGATCAATTCTTAAAGTTCTTTCACCAACTCTACTCATTTATAATGTAAGTCAATCCCTCCTATATCCATTCATAAAAATTAATCAATTACTAATCATCGTCAGACCTACTCATCTATAATATAAGTCAATCTTCCCATGCCCATTCATTAAAATTAATCAATCACTAATCATTGTCAGACCAACTCCTCAAGTTGTCAGCTCAATGGCACGCAAGTAGAAACCCTCCACAGATAGCTACAAGACAATACTGAAACTAAACGGACTATGCTCTTGGGCTTTACAGAACCTACGTACCCACATTTTATTCCTGACTATGCACTATTATGCCCAACTCGAAAGCTGCGAGACTTGGCTCAGGCTCCAGCGGACAATTATCCATTCAGATGAGGAGACCTCGAAATATTTCAAACAATGTTGTCAGTTGTTTGGACAACGCGAAGCAACACCGGAGGGTCATTGTTGGTGGCTAGCTTGGAGGACTTTCTGAGGGGATATCAGAGATAAATTAAGGACGTCCAGGAATTCTGCCAGCCTGTTGTGGCCTGCTGCCCACACCGGGAACTTGCCGGGCCGACACAATGTATCCTGACAAATCCCTTTGGGTATAGGTATTCCTGACGACGACACTGAGGTTTCAACTACTGGCAATGCCCCAATGACCTGTCAAGTTACTCATACACCTCCTGCCCACGGTTCCACCAGTATTCGTTTCAGGATTTTCCTCCCTGAGCGGGGCCTCAAAGTTGACAATTCTGGGGTCCCAATCGACGTTGGTGTAGTTGGATGCGGGGTTGGGCATCAGCATCTGTACAACAACTTCGATTGGCATCAGGGAGTGAGATGGGGAGTCATTCAACTTACTAACAGGACATTGAATGGCCTATAGCATGCCATTCTCAAACGTTGTCTGAGCAATCCTACTGGTCTACCACAGTCGTTCCATGGTGCCCTTGCGAATCCTTTTGAACAAATCAAACCTCCTAGCACCCAAGACTGAGATGTGTTTATTGCTGGATTCTCAGAAATCATGGCAGGAATGAGGGCAACAGGGTCTAACTCGGCAATTCGGGCCAACAACAATTCTTCCTGTCGTTGGCACAACTTCAAGCATCTTCCATCGGCCCATATCGCCAGACTACAAGATGATGCCGCGTTCGCAGCCTGGCTGGAAACAGAGACATATTCCCCGCCGGCCGTGCTTGTGATTCTTTGTCATCTGACAATTTCTCAAATTGGCACGGCAACTCGTGGAACCGATACGACCGTCCGAGATGGCTTCAATTACATCGATGCCTCCCAGTTTGTGCTCGATGAAACAATCGCAAAGGCCCCCGAATACGTTTCAGATAGTACGAATAATTATGGCAAGGAGCCTCCAAAGTTTTCAGTTCCCACTACGATAAAAAACTTCATTGATAGGGTTGACAAAGTCTACCAAGCGGTGAGGCAACTTCAGAGGTTATCGAGGTGACTCGAATGAAAGGCAAATAGGCGATGGCCTCGTCAATCTGTGGATGAGAATGCAAGAATTGGGAATCTCGTCTGTTTTCCACACGAAGCGTGTTATTACCCCCAAATGACACCTGCGCAGCATGCTTGAGAGAAAGCGTTGTGCATTTGACTGGGTCGATCCAACAACTCTTACAATCGGTATCGCGATGCTAATCCTTTCTCTGAATATATTGAAGAAGATGGTGAATACATGGAGCAGATAGACACTCTGGAATGTGACAAACATGAGGACGACGACCACGAATATGGTTACAACAACTCCCTACGTCATACGCTTGGTAGTCCTCTGCCCACCCAAACCTCTGACAGCCCGCCACGCAGGCCAATTGTGGACAAGCCTCCCATCCCCGGGCCCTCGAACACTGACAAATTTGATATCGCCCAGCAGCAGCTTCAAGCTACGGGCAAGGGGAGAAAAGTGGACCAAAATAAGGAGTCTGATAATGAGGAGCCTGAGAATGGAGGTAATGGGGGGGAAAATTGATCCTATTGGCAGGACAACTTTGAGAATTGGTACAGAGTTTGTTGTTTTTGGTGTTGTTTTTGGTTCTGTTTTTGGTTCTTGTCTCGTTTGGTCTGTTTGGGTTTCCTCAGTTGGGATTTTGTTTTGTTTTTGCGTCGCAGTTCGGCTAGGAGTAATATGAGAGTGGCAAGGTCCGGGCGACTTGGCTGGTTGGCAAGACAATTTTGGCCATTGTTAGGTTTTGTTTTTTTCGCTAGTATGTTGCTGGAAGGCAATTTCATAGGCTCAAACTCTGAGAGCAATTACACAAACTCAATTAGGCTGACAACCGTCAATGTTGCTCAGACAATCTACAAAGTGGTCTAACTACATATTCCAGTAGTAAATATTCACGGAAATTGGATATCAGAATAGTTAGACATGGTCAGAGACACCGTACATCTCAACATAAGATATCATTGTTCGAACGACTTGTAAAATTGTTGAACCATCTCAGTTCATCGACATTGACCAATGTTCTCACTTCTATGTCAAATGACCCTAGCCCATACTCACGATGTCTACCACCAGACCATCCTCCTACACAGTTGCTTCAACATCAAATTCCAAGACTCCAGAAATCCTCAAGGCAGGTTCAACTGCATCTAAAAGTCGAAATATTAGTGGGAAGCGCAAGGCGGTGCCCCATACTACTGATCAGCAATCTAGTCGACTATCCAAACAGCCAAAAGTAGAAAACAACGGCCTGAATCGCTCAAGCAACCCAAAAAACATTGCAGCAACTCCTCCATCAACTGACATACCTGCAACCAATATTTGGGGCCTTCTGATCCCTGGTTCAACAACTCTCCAGCAACCTATCACGTTCCCAGTGCCACCGACACAACACTACCCATCAGCAGTACGGCTATCTCAAATCGATTTGTCGTCAGTGATGGAGATGGTGTCCAGTCCATTATGCCAGAGAGCTGACAAACCAGACAAATTGCCATGTCAACGTGTAATATTGTCATCATCTTCGCACAAGGCAATCATCCAAAATCCTGAAGTCCCCAAAACCTCTTGCAGCGTAATGGCAATTACTGACAATAAGTCCTGGGCATTACTGAATCATTTGACACAGACTATTGAGCCTCGTATTCTGCAAGGGAAACCATTCATGGCCAATGAAGAAATAGATTTGGTAATTGTCTTCACAACTCAAAGAATTGCCAGTACTAAGAAAAATCATTGCCAGGAAGTTAATGATTCATCGCAGGATGTGGAAGATGCATCTGGTTTCAAGGTTTCATGGTATGCACACAATAACAAGGCCATCCCATACTTACATGATTTCAAAAATTTTCTGGGTCACTGACTTGACTCTACAAATTGGTAAAATCGTGCCTCAACCCAGTCCAATCCTCAATAATTGGCAAAGCCAGGGCCATAGTCAGATCACTTTACAACCTCGACAGTTGCTCCTACGATGCTGACAAGCTCTCGACCATTAAACATCTCCTGAAGGATGACCCATTCATTTGGATACTTGAGGATCGTGAGAAGTCATATGATGTGCGTTACCGGTATGTTTCCTGGCTATGTATTCTCGAGATTGACACAACAATTCAGGATGTTGCTTCCACATTCCACACCAAAGAGATACCTCATGTGCTCCATCTTCGTTTTTTTGAACAAATATGGAAAAGGGGAGTGCTGGCACCAGGCCAGTACAAATGGATTCATGAGACCATCATGCCAACTCTCATGGTTCTCTCAGCAACTGCACTGCAATGGGCACTAGAAGAGTATATAAGGACCGAGGGCAAAACTCCTAACAGACACATAAAGCCATCGCCACAGCTTCCATTCTCCCAGGAGAACGTCATTTGTAAGTTTAAGTTGTTCTGTCTACTACGTGTGTTGTACTGACAACGAAAGCATTATACGTCAAGCATATGCAGTGCTGGAATGGCATGCCAGAAAAGTATCGTAACCGAGTGAAGATGGGGATCAAGAATAAGTTAAATCGCCTGATTGTTGGCAAGCCAACTAAGCCGGTTACTCCTCGACTGCCAGTGGCTGCTCCCAACCTTGCAGCTGTTAACCGTTTTCTCGAGGATGACACCGAGGTGGAGAAGGAGCCAATTTACCAATATCTTTCTGAGATACCTGTTGCAAATGATTTTTGTGATATTCAAGATAATCTGGACAACGAACAAAATTGTCTTGACAATGAGCATGATGGTGACGACCAATCCCAAGATGGCTATCGATCTGATCAAATTCATGACTCAGATTCCCATATCAAGTATTGTGAAATAACAGGAGAATCCCATGGCAATTGTGGGAGTTGGCCGTGCAATCGTTCAACAGTAGATGACTTGGATGACAATGGTGAGCCACTTCCAGATGAAGAATGTCAGGTGAAAGAGCAGTTACAGGTGAAGGAGCAGGTGGAGGGGGCAGAGGAGGTAGAGGAGGCAGAGAAGGCAGAGGACAGGGGTGAGGAGACAGATGGTGTGAATGGCTATGAGCAGGAATAGTAATACAATATAGAAAATTGTTATGGCAACTCTTAGCGTTATTGTGTGGCATAGACAGTGCAATTGAACCGTATATCATCCAAATCTGCTGTAATAAAGATGTCAATTTTGAAGAATAACACTGCAATTGGATGCAATGATACATAAGTTCACACTCATTAAACGCAGCATTCGTTAGAAGTGACTGATGTGAAGTGCGATATGTATTGAGCGACGTACAGAGTTGCCATGTCAATTGACCATGTTGTACGGTACATGACATAGAGATGAGAAATGACAATGATGGCAGAGTGTGTATGGAGCAATGTACGAAGTTGTACACTCATTCAAGCTGATTGGATAGTAAGTTACCTAGTACACAGGGGACGTAATGCAATATGTATTTACCTACTCAATATTATTTGGCGATTGTCATCAACCTGCACAAATTGAATTAGTGTTGCAATGGCGTGTCGCTTAATTGAGATGGCAATGCGACGAGTTGCCGCTGCAACCAGGACTGCGGTTGTAAGCACTAAGCCAATGACACTCACCTATGTAAGGGCGCAGTTGTGTTGGCAGCGTTGGGTGCATTGGGTGCCTATGTAGGCACCCAACGCAACTCGAATATTTTGCTGATGATCATCACCCCACCATCAATCATCACTCAGCACAACTGTGACACTACTCTTCCATTGAAACCTGATTCTTTCTATTCAAAACCTCATTGCATTTTCATTATACGTAATCTCCATTCAAAACCTGACTTCATTCTCATTATACCTAATGTTTTGTATTACTTACCAATAATCACTCCACAATTGATTTTCGCTCAGCACAACTATAACACACAAAATAGGTGAAAGGGAGAGCTATTGTCATAGTTGTATAAAGTAAGAATCAAAAATAAATCGACAATAGGTAAGGAAAGATTATATTTGTTTTGAAATAAACCCAATTTATGCATTACAAGAATAATAAACATATTTTCCAGTAATAAATACAGGTTTACAAAAATTAAAAACAAGTTGAAAAAAAAAGAAAATAGGATTTGGACAATTCTTAGAAAATCAGAATGGTGTAAAGTTGAAAGATATATAGGTGGTATACAAAATAGTACAGTATTGCAAAGTGTTTTGAAATGTATAACTTCAAGTGACAACTGTTACAATTGATATATATAAGGAGGAAAGATTAAAAGAGGATTGGTTCGCTTTTCACTTGTTCTTTCATCTACAAAAATAATGCAATAGCTTTGGTATCAATTCTAGTTTGCTGTTGTATTTGGGGATTGAGTCTCTTGATTGCTTTGCAATACTTCTATCAAGCTCATAACCCTCTATTATTGTCCACCAGTCAATTTTTTAGTTATCAAATCTGTTTGTTTTGTTATTTTTATTACCCCTAGAACTCTGAGCATTGAAACCTTGACAAATGCATCACAATGCTGAAAATGTCAAGGTTTCAAGGCTCGGAGTTCTAGGGGTTATAAAAACCAAATGGGAGGTACAGTAATTGCGGGTACTGTGTAACAACTAAAGACTCGAAATCTGGAATCACCAAAGTGAACAAAGGTTAATGCTGAATCTATTGATTGTATTGTAGACTAGAGAACGAGTGAAGAACAAACCTATCCTCCGCAAATCCATCACCCTTATATACAGCTAACGCAACTGTCGTCACCTTTACTCACTCGTTGCAAGATACATCCCAATCTCACCCAACTATGTACGCAACCCTTTTAGACCACAGCTCACATCATAACCATCATGCCATATTTACAACGCAACCACTGAAACGTGATTCCTTCCATCGAAACCTGTTTCCCTTACATCGAAACTTGATTCCTTACATCAAAACCTGTTTCCCTTTCATTGAAATCTGATTCCTTCTATCAAAACCGGTTTCCCTTTGTATTCCCCTATCTTCTTCATCGATCCATACTCCTTCTTTGATCCTCGCTCGACCCAACTGTGACAGTAGCTCCCCCTCCCACATGCTGAGTTCCTACGAGGCTGTTGATCCAGGTTTGCCAGGTTGTTCCGTGTAGAATACGTCAATAGCTTGAAGTCCATCCACATTGATTGCTGTTTCCCAACTCCTTTTATTGTAGCCTTTCCACTTAACCAGGTATTGCAGCTGCTGTCAAAACACCCTAAAATCTTCCATACGTTCCACTTCGTACTCCTCTTCTCGCTCCACAATAACTGGCAGTGGTGCTGGTTCCACCTGTCCTGGTAACGGATCTTCTGAGACTTTGCTCAAGTGGGATATAGGTTGTACTGGATGAATACGGAGGTCCTTGGGTAACCGCAGACGATTCATCCATGGACTGATAACTTCTGTAATTTCATACAGTCCCAGGCGTTTCCCGTCTAGCTTCTTGCTTGGTCATTGTCTTGGAATATTCCTGGCATCCATCCACACTCGATCACCGGTATTCATCTGCACTCCCTCTTGTCGATATTTGTCCGCCTGTTCAGCTTGGATAGCTTGCGCCCGGATCATCTCAGCCTTCATTTGTTGAAAGACATCATTCATCTTTTGGGAGAGAGTGTTTGCATTTATTTCCCTGATATCATTCCCGTTTTGGACTGGATGTTGACTGAACGTCATTCTTGGATGAAAGCCATAATTACCAAAAAACAGTAAAAACCCTGTTGTTTCCGAGATATGGTTGTTTGATGCGAACTCTGCTATGGGCAGCCATTGTGTCCAGTCGTTCTGTTGATGATTAACAAAGGCTGTGAGGGACTGTTCCATAACAGCATTCATCCGTTCCATTTGTCTGTCGGTTTGTGGATGAAATGCAGTTGAAAGTCTTCGTTCAATTCCCAGTGTTTCACAGACATGTTTCGAGAATTCCGATGCGAATTGGGGTCCTCTGTCCGATACAATGGTATCTGGTAAGCCATGCAACTTGAACACCTCTCGTAAAAATATTTGCCCAGTTTCTTTCCGTCTGTATCATCTGTACATGGAACCAAATGCCTCATCTTCAATAACCTGTCAACCACTAGGTCGGGAAAAAATCCCTGCGCCCGGACGGAGGTTGTGCGCCTGGAGCGCCTGGAATGTCGGTATGCAGGGTACTATGCAAGCCCGCGACAATACAATGTGAGGCATTGAAAAAACAACTCTGTGCGCTATGTATATCACTCTGCGCAGTTCCTTGGGACTCTAAATATACTATGTTTTTGGTCTGGCCGTTGTAATTTCATGGTGCTTGGTGCTCGGTGGCAACACTGCTCTGTGGATTGTAATAATGACGTTGCACACTTCGTATATCACCATAACATCTGCCTATCCCAAAGCAATAAAAAACAAGTGTATTAAATCTATTTACACTTCTGAACATCGTTTATACCCTTTTCGCCACCGTATTCTACTCATCCTCCAGCATATAATAAACATCGTTCCACGTCGCTAGGTCTATATGACTATTGACTATCCATTCTTTATTCTCTAACTTTGACGAAATGGGCTCTTCTGGAATTAAATGAGCCGCACCCACAATATTTCCTGCACTAATAACTGCATATGCACCTCCAGAAGATACTTTCACTACCGTGACTAGCTGCGATGCACTTTCCGGCATTCCACCGTTGGCAGGTTTCGTCACTTCAACGTATGCTAGCCAAAAAGTATTCTCGCCGCGTGAACGAACGACTCGCAGCTTGAATAAACGAAGCATACGGTACAGTAAACGTCCCTGCAGTGCCTTGTGAGACAGCTCCTGCCCCTCCATATGTTGCGAAGTTTGAACCCATACCCAGTCATGGCGTGCAGCCCTGGAATACCATCGTATATTTCCAGTACATCTGAGCTTCTGAATGATGCACTCGCCATGCATGTTGCGTGATTCTACCCCCAATCCATGGTAAATTGCGGGAGCGCTGCTTAAGAGATCATCCGAATCGATGTTGATCTTCTTGGAGTGTAAAAACCGACAGGTGGCATCATATAGACCATTTCGGAGAACGTCATCACTGATTGTTTTCAAGAGGCCTGGAAAGTCCTTGACTTTATCCTTTCCTTTGTGCTGCTGTGGAGATATGAACCTCACTAAACGACGTCTAGTGGTTGCATCTGTCACCACTTCTGTCATCACCTGTGGAGCAGCTCGTTTACGATTCCATGCATTGCGATTGACCTTTCTGACTGCGAATGCATCACTCCGAAGGTAGTGATTGATCATCTGAGTATTGTAATCACCGGTCTTATTCGAGGCATTGAACCTGTCCTTAATCTGCTTCCGGTGAGAACTTTCTCCTATCTGTGTCAACCACTGTTTAAGCGATCCGTACGGTTGTATCTGCTCTCAGAAGTGCTGCATGAGCTGGATCTTGAGAAAGTTCAAATCGCTTCCATCTTCAATGTATTCGGCCATTTCTGCATCCATAATACCTTTCCAGGCGTCGTGAATACACTGTCGAAAGGCTGCCGTATCCTTCTTGTTTTCCTCCGAATTCAACTCCACATCCCGCTCGGTACACAATTCTGTACGTCTCTCTTTGGCCTCTGCGGCATGTCGTTTGCCAGCTCTGAATCGTTGAAACACATCCTTCGAATCGTGGAAGCGGCGTAGAGAATTGTCCATAAGGTCTAGCGTTTCGTCATCATGAGAGTCATACTAGCAATAGAAATAGAACTCAATAAGAGAGCGAGAGCACTCAACCGCACAGTCAAAAAGACTATGCTGAGAGGGGGTTGGGTTCCGCAGAGCATTGCGTATGACACCCACAAGGAATCGGGTCATTGTCTTGATTTCTCCTCCGTTCCAATGCGAAACCTCCTCATATGCACATCTTGGGTTCGTCATGTCAAGATATGCAGGCACCGACAGCCAAATATCGTTGAACATGTCAAGCCCCTTATGCTGCTTGAGAAATTCGTGAAGCCATGTCAGGAGGTGCTTCAACATCCCAATTTGCATCGTATGAAGCGGATCAGGCTTAGGAGGATCACTTGTGACGCAATCGAGATACCATAAGATGTTGAAGCCTGGATTCACATCGTGGCGTTTGAGTTCGGCGATGCTCAGAGGTGTATTTGAATCTGAGAGCATACAATACATATTATGATCGCGCAGGTTGTGTCACTCGTGTTGGCGGGGTAGATTACCCATTTCCTGCTTGGGGCATTCGCACCAGTAGCATGTACCATTCTTGATGTTGTGAAGGTCATGGTGCTCAGGATAATCTGCCATCCATGCAGCCACTGTCGAATAACAATGCCTGAAGTTGCGATCGGCACAGTGGGCATAGAAAATGCTAGTCTCAGAATTGAGTAGGGGTTGCAGCACATGCTGCAGTACATTCTGAGAGATCATTCAGTTATGCTCCCTCTGAGCATTTCTTCTTTTGAGGGGGACATCGCGCATCTTGATGGCAATGGGCAAAAGGGCGACCAACAACACGCTGTGCATTGTGTGCTTCATCGGTGCGGCTGCTTATAGGTTGCCGATCGTCATATATATCGGCCGTGCCTTCTTGTCGCCAGAGAAGTTCGTGAGGTGGGTGGTGTCAGAAATGAATATCATTGGCACCAGTGTGACACCGACGGGTAGTGTTGTCTACACACTTGTGAGCATTGTAAAGGGTATAAGAAGAATGCTTACCTGCTTATCCCACCACCAGTCTCCAGTATGCATCTCATTCTAAACACGGTGCCCAGCAACATTGAAGCAACGTTTCGGAGTGTACGTAAGATGTTCCTCATATGCTGGTTGCCGGAGTAGCCATTTTGCACACTCTATAATATCATGGTGCCACAACTCAATGGCATCCGGATGCTGCACATTCCATGACATCTGCAACGTAGCTTTCTTCCCGGAGCCATGGCCGAGTCCATCCTCCATTGCATCGATTTTCTGTCGGAGGTGGTAATTCGATTTCAGAGAATCGCGCACACTCTGTTTACGGCCGCAGCTGCCCTTCAGTAAGTCGTTGATGATGTTGGCGGGAAGACCTTTCGATGTAACTAGCTCTGCGAAATTGTACTCCTCCTCACTGTCGAATGGATGGAAGGGATTGTCTAAGCATTGTTCAGAGTTGTGCTCATTGTCGGTCAGAACATATGCAACAGTGGCACCAGCATCGGGATATGAGAAGTTTGCAATTGCGTTCGAGTCAAATTTGGGTGGTTCTGGAGAAGGAGAGATGTGCAATGGAGGGAACGCGTCGGGATCGTCAACGTGGTTATTATTAGTGTGAAAACCACTCTGTGAATTGAGGACGCATTGCTGGGAGCTTTTTCGAACGTGTTCATGTGGCTTGGAGGCTGTCGTTGCCTCAAGGAGTTGAGCACGATATCGAGGATGATCGCTGTCAATGTGTTTGTAGAGCCACAGGTCAGCCTTATAAGGTTTCAAGCAATCAGAACAGAATCGATTCGGAGTTCATATGGGAGCCATGGTGCGTGTGGTGTAAAACATGCTGAGAGTTGTATACACAGTGGGTAGATTGTTTTGAGCGTTGCCATGCAAGGGTCATTGCCATGCAGGGGTCGTTGCCATGCAGGGGTCGTTGCTATGCAGGGGTCGTTGCCATGCAGGGGTCGTTGCCATGCAATTAAGTTTAGTGCCACGGAGGCTCATAAAGGTAGAGATATCGTCCATAAAACATGCACTTGACCAGGTGAAATACGGCCGAAAACATTGAATATCACTTGTGTGTTGTGCCAAGACACGACTTCAGAGTTCATGATACCACAGCACCGAGTCAAATGGCGGTGCCTGGAAAGGTCTATTCACTTCCAGAGATGCCGGTGACACATCTCTCACTCCATACGGCAGGTCCCGACTGTTGGAGACACTGCACTGTATCATTATGTTGGAACTTGACGTCACAGCCGTATGTTAGGAACTTAAACTGACAGACTTCAACACTTTGACCCAAAAATCGAATAACAAGAGTGTCTCACACTCAAGGAGTGGCCCAAACAACTCTCAGAGTCGTATAAAACATGCTGTACATTGTTCAGGCCGGAAGAGAAGTACCGATGGTGGCTCACAACGAGGAAAGCTCCTTCACAAGTATGATGTTTGATATCACCAACGGTTTCAACACTCCTGCGAGCTGCTCCATATGATTCCCGCACCTTGGATGGTCGATTCTGAACTGTATATATACTGCCGTACATTCCCTCCATTTCCATTCTTCTCTATCTTCTCTATCTACTCCATCTTTACCTATTCACCACTTTCATCCAATTGTTTTTACACACTGTAACCCTAACCCTGACCCCGCACCACTTTATATATACCTCAGAACGTTGCAATGCCACCCAAGAAGATCCCATTCACCCCCTCCAAAACCGATGCAATTAAGGACACTCTCCGCCTAGATGGTTTCGTGAAGCAGTTCATGGCCGAGCACATTCGGGGCCTGATTCAGATGTACGCCATTCACAGTGTCAAGGATGATGGTGCGATTGACCTAATGTATGATATTCTTTTTTTGGACCCAGTCACTACAAGGCACTTTGCACAGTTTCAGGGAATGTGGAAGCAACGGGCATGGACCCAACCACGACATATCGAATGGTAGAGTGGGTTCCGGGCATTTCTTGGGGACTGTTTCGATAAAACTCGGGTGCAGATGAACCGGTATCACAAAGAAAACCCACCTTTACCTACCAACAGCGATACCGACCCCAACTCCAATAACTCCAACGACTGCGACCACTCCAAACATGGCAAAGGCCATGTGATGAAAGACATCTGGTATCCTGGGACACCAAAGCTGCAGCCTCCCTTCCACAAACGTGCAACACCGCCAACCATCATTGCCTCTGCCCTCCAGAAAAAACAAAAACTCAATGAAATATCCACCGATGCCGTCCCTACTGGCCGAACACCTATATACACCTTCAGGGTCTGCATTGTCGACCCTGAAAGCTACAACCCAGACAGCTACGACCGCTGGGACGACATTTTCGTTCACCACAGCTCAAATAGATGGCATCTTTCACAAGTCGAGAAGCTCACAGCAAAGGCCGTACACCGTGCTGTGAGTCGCCCATGTCTTGCTAGAGATGTCAGTTGTATTCTTGGGTGTCTAGTCACGCCTGGCGAAACCTCTCTGCGGCCATGTGATTCAACTCGACTCAACAGCAACGACTCCGTGGCCACCATCTTTTCGGTTACAGCATACAACCCTCTTATCGTTGTGGCTGTTCTGAAGGTAATGGCAGTTGCACCTCCTAGTATTGCAAGGGCTACTCAACCACCACCACCACTACCGTCTCTCCCAAGAACACCTGGTGCCTCTGAACCGGCCGAGAGCCTGATGTCTGCTCCCAGGTTCATTGCAATAAACCACTTAGCAATAACACAACCAGAGGTGACTACCACGCACCACGTCAAGTGTACCTCTCTCAAAGCCGAGTCGCCTACATGGTTGGACAAGGCAATGACTGAACCAGCTGTACGAGTAAGGGCAAAGATCACAAAATTGAGGGAGGAGAAATTGGTAGAAGAGGCAATGTGTGACGTTTCGTCCGTGTCGGTGGGTGTTGAGGAGTCTTCGGTATCGGTCAGTGTTGAGGAGTCGCAAGCAGTGGTGGAGTTGCAGCTGCAGCGGGAGGCCAGATCGGAGTCAGAGGCAATGTGTGACATGTCGTTGGTGTCGGTGGGTGTTGAGAAGTCGTCGGAGTCGGTGGCAATTGGTACGCACCAAGATGTCAATGCGATTATGAGCTTCACACAGCTGGAGGCGTCGCATTTGACTCCACCGTGGATGGGTCAGCAATATGAGTGATTGTTTTCGGTATATCTAACAGTGCTGCAAATGACTAACATACTGACATGCGTGTTAGGTTCGTGTACGGGGGCTAGTAATGGGTTGGCATCTTGTGTTTGGGTTGGGTGGAGTCGTATTTGCATTGTACAGAGTTGTTTTGAGTCTCGTTTAGGATTTCTTGGCATTATTGTGTTTGGTTTCGTGGGTGATTGGGCTGGGGGATACTGGTATTTGATTGACTTATTTCAGTATGTTCCTTGTCATTCCTGCAATTGACTCGCAAGCTAACGATGCGTTAGGGATTTGGTTTCTTTCATTTGTCATTGGGTATGGGTTTTCTAATTGTTTTCGGGCTAGTCAAAGTTGTGCTTGCATCTTCAGGAGTTGCTGCTATCTCATTTGGATCGTATGCGACACTTTTGTGACAAGCTAATATGATATGGTGTGAATCTGCCCCTTTATGAGACCACTGTTTAGGTGCAATGCTCAGCAACGTGTCAGTCCTTTTCCACACTGCATTAACCTTCGCCTGCACCGTGAAAATTGCAACTCCATCTACTACAAATTCACTCTTTTGGCACTCTTTCTGTACTTGTCTGCTTTCTGCCTTTCTGCCATTCTTCCTTTCTACCAGTTCTGCCTTCTGTAAATGACTCGAACAACAAAGCCACTGCAAAAGGCCGTATCCTCAATTCCAAAAGCCGCACCGGCAACTCCTAGAGTTGTCTCCCCAATGCCACGTACTGTAAACGGTAAAAAGAGAAAATCCACTTTGCAGGCTGACAAGCAGAAGCAAAAGCGGACGAAGGCTATAGCATCACGTATCGAAGATTCGACTACTCAGATTGCCTCAGCATCTACACGCATTGTATCCATACCAAATCCAACCCTGAAGCTGTCTCTTCCCCCGCCGAATCAAGCCTCCAACTCAGTGTCGCCAACACCCGCCGTGATTTCCGTCAGTATTCGTTCGGGGACGAACCTTAGTCATCTTCGGAGTCCACACCCATCATCATCGGCTTCAAAATTCACCCCATCGTTTCTGCCGTATACACAGTCGAGTCTGTTGGGCAGCAGCAAACGATATGGCAGTCGAAGGGTCTTTGCACCACGTGACCTTCGAGTCACTGCTGTACTGGAAACAATGCGTGGCATGATGGAGAAGCAACTGTTGAGCGAGAGACCATTTCCAACAGAAGCTGAGTTTATGCTGGTAGCTTATACAATTTCGAGAGTGGTAAATAGTGACTAACATATCGTTTCCACACAAAGTCAGTAGTGAATTGCTGGTCCAAGACATGCAGGCAGGAAGGAGTCAATATTAGCTTCCCGGAACGTCAGAAGGAGTGTCGCAAGATAGTTAGGTATCTCCCAGAATTACATTCTCATAGACTAACCGGCCGCCGTATGTTAGATCAAAAACAGTTGCAATGCAGTCAGATCGCACATAATCAAGAAGGCCCGTGATTGTGTAGGGAGACTATACAACTTGCATCGTTTCGAAGACGATGATGAGCGCCACATATACATTGACCAAATACTTTCATATTTTACATTCACTGTGCACCAATGCGATCGTACAAACAAACCCGAGGTGAGTCCTGTCTGCAACTCTCAGCATCGCTAACACCACCAGGAACAAGCTAGCTATTTTCTTGCTGAAGAGATTCCACGATTTGTATATCTACATTTCTTTCAACGAATACGCAAATACGGCAGGCATTTGCAGGGCTTCCATGACTGGATTCGACAACAGACACATCAGGAAAAAGTTTTTGGGTATGTAGACACCATTCACGCCTACGTAAGCGGCTTTTGCGTTGCATACGGTGTTAAGAACCCCTGTAACAGTGGGTGCGTTGGGAAGAACTTTTCTTAAGAACAACTTACCCGGTTGTCAGAACAACTTAGGCCATCGTTAATCATTACCCCTATTGCTTCGCTCTGCCGGGAAATTTCTCCTAAGTCCCAAACTCTCATGATAATGTTAGACCAGGTACTCTAGATTCAATGCTATACCAACTTACTGCATTGTGAGTGCGACCTGCTCCTGCAACTGCTCCAGCAACTGCTCCAGCAACTGCTCCAGCAACTGCTTCTGCTTCGGCTCCTCTTCTAACTTTTGCAGTTCTTCTCCGAATCCAACGTGGATATACCCAAACGATTCCGCTTGTCAAGTAGGGCTAGACCGGGTACTCTAGACATGATGCTACAGCAACTTACTGCATTGTCAGTGTGACCTGCTCCTGCGCCTGCTCCTGCTCCTGCTCCTGTTGCTCTGCTAACTTTTGTAGTTCTTTTCCGAACCCAACGTGGATATGCCCAAACGATTCCTCTCGTCGAGTAGGACTAGACCAGGTACTCTAGACACGATGCTACAGCAACTTACTGCATTGTGAGTCCGACTTGCTCCTGCTCCTGCTCCTGCTCCAGCTCCAGCTCCGGTTCCACTTCTAACTTTTGCAGTTCCTCTCTGAATGGAACGTGGATACGCCCACACGATTCCTCTCGTCGAGTAGGGCTAGACCGGTACTCTAGACACGATGCTACAGCAACTTACTGCATTGTGAGTCCGACCTGCTTCTACTCCTGTTCCTGCTCCCGCTCCTGCTCCAGTTCCTCTTCTAACTTTTGCAGTTCTTCTCCGAACGGAACAAGGATACGCCCAAACGATTCCTCTTGTCGAGTAGGGCTAGACCGGGTACTCTAGACATGATGCTACAGCAACTTACTGCATTGTCAGTGTGACCTGCTCCTGTGCCTGCTCCTGCTCCTGCTCCTGCTCCTGCTCCTGCTCCTGCTCCTGCTCCTGTTCTAACTGTTGCAGTTCTTCTCCGAACCCAACGCAGATATGCCCAAACGATTTGTCTTGTCGAGTAGGCCTAGAACGAGTACTTTAGACATGACACTGCAGCAACTTGCTGCATTGTGAGCCCGACCTGCTCCTGCTCCTGCTCCTGCTCCTGCTCCTGCTCCTGCTCCTGCTCCTGCTCCTGCTCCTGCTCCTGCTCCTGCTCCTGCTCCAGTTCCTCTTCTAACTTTTGCAGTTCTTTTCCGAACGGAACGTGGATACGCCCAAACAATTCCTTTCGTCGAGTAGGGCTAGATCGGGTACTCTAGACACAATGCTACAACAACTTACTGCATTGTCAGTGCGACCTGCTCCTGCTCCTGCTCCTGCTCCTCTTCTAAATTTTGCAGTTCATCTCATCAAATGGATCGAGACTGGGTATTCAAGGTGATTAAGCGATGTGTGAGGATATATCTGTATATAGATTAATTAAAATTATTTTAAACCAAACTTATTGAATTATTGTGATGAAAAATACAATAACTGTATGGAATGCAAAGCCAATCCTGAAAATTGTTGTGACAACTTATTGCGTAGGTAGGGATTCTGCCGATGGTTGTTGCCTACGTACGGGGCAGGTTCCGGTGGGTGCGTTGGGTGCGTTGGGAATGTACGTAGGCACCAAACGCAGGTCGGACTTTTTCCTGATGCACCCCCGGCACTGATTGTGTTAACATGTACGGCATTGCATCACGCACTGACGGAGTGGCAAAGAAATGGAGATTCAGCTCTGACCAAGGTTGAAAGCGATGACTTGGAAATCCGGAGGAAAAGGGCCGAGTGGGAGTACTACTTCAATCGAGATAATGACGGTGGTAAGTATGGCCTTCACAATGCATGCAATTGCTCTAAAATTTTGCAGAGACTTACACCTATCTCATGAATATTTGGAACGATCACCCATCTCCATTGAGACAGAAGGTAATCAAGTCCATACGGGCGGCTCTCCACAACCTCATTCTACGTGAAAAAGGAACAAATAACACGCCAACCATTGCTACCAAACCTCGTCAGGTGGTATTAAACAAGACTGCCATGGAAGCCCTGATGATGGAGCCGGACATTGAGACTCCAATCATTTTGGCGATCCACATCCCCATTGCTAAAGATTTGTTTTTCGATGCTGAGGATAGGGTTGACGATGGCGACAATGATAGCGACAATGAACATGATGACATACACAGTGCCAGGAGTCGTGCCCAGCGACATGGTGGCCTCCAGCTGGACGATGATCAAGTCGAGAATGAGGGGGTGGCAGATGAGGATGAACATGGAGATGAGGATGTGGATGAGGATAAGGACGAGTACAATGACTTGGAGTCGCAGTCGGTGGATGACTGGGAAGGAGATAGTAGTTGAGAGGATGTGCTTCAAGCTGGCTGTGACGTGTAGCATGGCATTTGGAATGGGAAACTGTATATATCACAATATTGGACATCATGCACACCGTATCTGTCGCCCGTGCTGTGAGTGCAATTCTGAGCATCGTATAAACGTCGCATGCAGTGAATACTGTGTTATGTCAAGGTGTACATTGCACCCAGGCGTTATATGAAAAGTATTATGGATCAATAAGTGTGCGCACTGTATGACTGCATCGATAAGAGATACTGCATCAGTAAGAAATAAGTGCATTGCATAGCTCCGTCAGTAAGAAATACTACGTCAGGAGGCGCAAACGCAACGCCAGGGGTCGTACAAACGCACGTGCAGTGACACGCCACGTCGAGGCTCAAGAGGTTTCAATTTAAGCGTTTGATGAGCTCAGGCTTACATACATTCTGGGCGGGACTTGGTTTTTTTCCCGATATACCCAGATGGCATTATATCCTTCGCTTTCTGGTAGCCCTACCACGAAGTCCATACTCAGGTCTTTCCATGTTTGTTGTGGTACTTCCAGTGGTTTGAGCCATCCATGAGTCTTTTGATGAGTCACCTTGCTGTATTGGCACGTATGGCAGTTTCATACGTATCTGTCCACGTCTGACCTCATTCCTTGCCATTAATGATTCCTTTTCAAAAGTTTGAGGGTTTTGGCTCTTCCTGGATGTCCGGCGGCAGGTGTATCGTTGTGTTCTTCTATCAGCTTAAGCTTTTCTGGTGCCTTTTGATTGAGAATTTCCGTTGCACTGGCACACAGTCCCTCGCTGCTGTCGAACGAGCAGTCCTTACACACATTTTGAATCCAACTCCACAACTCTTCAGGATTGACTTTGTCTGTGCCTCGATTGACTACTTCACCGAACACTACTACCATTCTGTTTTGTATTCTTTGGTGAAGATTCTCAGTCTTCAGCACGATTGGTTGGGTTTTTTCTGCCCCCCCCTTCGGAGGAATGTCTCCTGGCATTCTAGTGAGTGCATCGGGCTTCTGACCCTGTTTTCCCGGATGGTATATAATCTTGAATTTGAATCTTGACAGGAATTCGGACCATCTCGTTTGTCTCCTGTTCAGCAGTTTCGACGTCATGAAGTATTCAAGGTTCTTGTGATCTGTCAGTATCTTGATTGGATGTACTGACCCTTCGCATTCCAGTCTCCACTGTTTCAAGCTCTTAACGATAGCCCCAGATTCCTGATCATAAATCTCGTAGTTCTCTTCTGCAGGTGAATGTTTCTTTGAGAAAAATGCTACTGGATGGAGGATTCCCTGATTATCATACTGTGATAATACTCCTGCAGATACATAACTCGATGCGTCAGTTTCCAACATGATTTCTTTTTCGTAATTGAATTGTGCCAGAACTGGTGCCATTGTAAATGCTTCCTTCAGCTCCGCAAATACTCCCTTTTGATCAGGACTGCAGTGGAATGGTACCAGCTTCTTCGTAAGTTTCGTTAATGGTTGGACTACCCTGCTATAATTTCTTATAAACCTTCGATAAAAATTGGCAAATCCTAAAAACGCTTTAACCTCCTTGAGTTTTCTGGGTGCTTCCCATTCCTTGATGGCTGTTACCTTCTCTGGGTCCATTCTGATTCCGTTTACCCCCACTATTGGTCCCAGATATTTGACCTCCTGTTGATGAAACTCGCATTTTTCAGCCTTCAGGTACAGCCCAGCTTCTTTTGATATTGTCATTATGGCCTGGATGTGTTCCTTATGTTCCGTTAGATCGTCACTGTAGATGAGTATATTGTCCAGGAATGCTGTGCAGAAGATGTCCAAAAATGGTCGAAGGGTATTATTGATGAATTCCTGAAAACTTGCCGGTGTATTGGTGAGTCCAAATGGCATTACCAAAGATTCGAACAGGCCATAGCAGGTTCTAAACGCCATTTTCCATTTGTCCCCTTCTGCTATTTGGATCATATTGTAGGCACCTCAAACATCCAACTTGGTATACCATCTGGCCTTTGATAATATCAATCAGGTCTCTTGAATGAGTGGTAGGGGGTATCGATTTTTAATTGTTCCCTCGTTCAGGCCTCTATAATGTACGCATAATCTGAGGCCTCCGTTGGGTTCGGGTGCGAATAGTACCGGCGCTCCGCATGGTGATGACGATGATCTAATGAATCCCTTCGACAGGTTCCTTTCAATCTATTCCTTCAAGACTTGTAACTCTTCCTTTGATAAGCTGTAAATTGGTCCGAAAGGGGGTGAAAAGCCTTCTTGGAGAGTGATCTTGTGGTCGTATGGTCTGTGTGGAGGTAGTCTTTCAGCAATGACCTTGTCAAAGAGGGGAAGAAACTGATGATATTCTTTTGGAATTAACTGATCTAGCGGTTTTTCCTGAAGGTCCTTAACTTCGAGGGCCTTGTTGATTTCGTATAGTATTACTGCATATACTTTGAGTTTCTCCTTCTTGTTGCATCTTATAAATAGTGCTGCTGCAATTGCACATATATCCAATTTTGGCTTGTCTGATTCAACCATTTCCATATGATTGCCTGATACCCACACGCTCGAATAATGTTGACAATGTTTCTGACCGAAGTCGCTTTCGAATCCTATCCTTTTCTTTGGAATTTGACTGTAACATCGTGGAGTTGTAGCCATGGTAACCCTAGTACTATTGGATAGTGTCCTGGTGTTGTAACGAACGCTGGTAATTGCTCTTGATGTCCGTGTATACCTAAATTCAACTTAGCCATTGTGGTGATTGTTCCTGATTCGATGGGCCTTCCATCTATAACTTCCAATTCTCTAGATTCTTTTAACTCTCTTTTCTTCAATTGATGATGGCAGATGAAATCTTTGTCAATAAATGCTATTCCAGTAGCTCCACAGTCTATCAAAGGGTGGATATCAATAATCTTGTCTTCTATTTTCAGCGAGCATTTCACGACGAGATGTTTGCTTTCCATAGAAGACCCTTTTATTTTTGCACTTGATATAGAAAACTGTGAAATACCAAAACTAGCATTGACTGACAAAGGAGATTCGTTTCCAGCGCAATTGCCATCCTTAATGCACTGGACTAAACTTTTCCCGACTCCACTTCCTTTCCTTTCCTTGTATCCGAATCTGCATCTCCCTTATTTGCTGCCGTCTTGAAAGGTGTTATCTCTGTGTATCCTGATGCTGCCTTCAACTTCCTTGGGCATAATGCCGCGAAATGTCTGCTATCCCCACAGTACATACAGAATCCTCCTTCCCTGCGTCTCTTTCATTCCTCGGATGTAATCTTCTTTCCTTTTACTGCTGAAAGATCCATTTGTGCAGGGCCGTGATATCCTGCCACTGTTCCTGCTGGAGACACGTCAGGGGCGGATGTGGTGTTGGTCGTTGCTTTGGACTTCTCGTATCCTTCCCACTTTCCGGATTTGTTCTCTGCAGCACGTTTTCTCAGCTGTGAATCCCTCTTCGAGCAGAGTTTGACAAATTCGACTATGCTTTCTGGTTCCTCGTTATGTTGTAGGAAATCTTTGAGCTCGTTGGACAGCCTGTTTTGTAGTGCATCGATTTGGGCATCTTTGTTCCATTTGACGTCCGCTATGTATTGTTGAAATTCCGCATAATACTGGGAGAATTCGCGGTCTCGTTGTTTGAGTCTCAAGAGTTCCCTCTTGACCGTTGCTGCTTTGTCTTGATCTCCGAAAGCTAGATCTAGCAGGTCAACGAGATCATTCACGGAGTTGAGCTTAACTTCCCCAGAAATTTCCTCACATCGTGGCATTAATTGTGCCAGAGCCACTCTTTTCAGACATCCAACCGCATACCTCAGCTTCTTCTGTTCGGTATTGAATGCCTTTGGTTTTCCAGCTATCTTCAAGTCCAGTTGCACCTTCCACCCCCAATGTTCCTTTCTGTCTTCTCCCGAGAAGCTGGCAATATCATTTACCTTCTCTTCCCTTTCTTCCCGTTCTCCTGTTGTCTCTCTTGTTCGTCCTTCCATCAGCTTCAGAACTCGGGTTACTTGTTGGCGATTCTCTTCCGCCAGGTCCCTGAATTTCTCCATCTGTACTTGGGCATCTTCCAGGTCTTGTTTCAATTCCGCCAGGTCTGGATTGGCTTCTTCCAGCTGTTTTTCTAGGTTTCAGACCTTCTCCTCCAGATCTCCATGGCTGCATGCTTGCAGTGCTTCCTCCCTTGACGCTAGTGCCTGTTGCATAAGCAGTAACTCCTGCTTCAGATTGTCTCACTCCTGAATGACTTTTTCTCCTTCTGCCGACAACTCCGATATTCATGCTTCCACATTCTTCACAGATTCCTGTTCCCTTAGCAATTCGTTCAATCTGCTGATTGTTGGAAGCTGAGCCAGCGCTGTTAGCCCGAAATTGATGTCCCTTATGTGTTGCCTGAGTTGGATCTTGTTCATGGTCTCCATGTCTTTTGCTGTCACATTCTCCAATTCCAGTTGTAATGCGCTGGTTAGCGTGACATCGCGAGTTGGTCTTGAGAAACCTTCCGACATCTTGACTATGGTGTTGCGAGGCTGCTGCGAGAAGGTTGGTGGCTGTGAAGCGGGAGTGTGTTTTCGGACAGTCTGGTATCTGGTTGATGTTTTCCTGAATTTGTTGAATTGCAGTTTCGACTTCTCCTTCCAAAAACAGGCTAACCATCTACCAGAAGAACACCTTGTGTAGACTGGGTGTTGTTAGAATGATCAGTGAGGTTGGTAACGGAGCTGGATATAATTCTCGATCTACTCCCTTTCCTTTGTTTGCCTTCCGCTCGTTGTAATCTGCCCACGAAATTTGACTTTCTCTGTCCTTCGGTGTTGCTTTGATTGTAGATTCTGATGTTGTGGTTTGAGCATCTGCTGCTCTTCCAATTGTTGTATGTGTACCTCCGCAGTAATGTTCGCAGTAGCACAGTGCTTCGTTCTGACAATTGACATGAAGACTGTAGTATTTGGTCCATAAGTTCTTAAACACTGGATCATCGATTTGGAGTCCTCCTCCGTTCTTTGCAGCTTCCGTCCAGTGACTGTTCCAGGGGGAAATTGCTTGTGATTCGTCTCAGAAGTATGCTTCGAGGGGTTCTTTGGTTTCGAGGATGATAGCGTCGATGCAATCAAATGCGTTCAATGGTTCTTGTTCAAAGAGGTTGATGGTTTGACCAGCTAGGTCAAAGAAATTGATTGGAGATTGTTCAGGTTTATTGCTAATATACGCTGCCATTTACTCGAATATGCTGGATTCTTCTCGTCTCAATCTCCAGATGCACTCTACGAAAATGTGTCTCCAGAAACTGTGTACCGTTAATCGGTTTTCGAAGTTGCCAACAGATTTAAACACCAGGCACTGGGGGTTGCAAGGACGGTGACAAAAGTAACAGCCGCTTAAATGATAATAATGGCACATATACCGAATTATAACCAGTAGAATCGAATTGTAGACTCGTTCTTCTGTCAAGGTTTCAAGACTCGCAGTTCTAGGGGTTATAAAAACCAAACGGGAGGTACAGTGATCGCGGATACTATGTAACAACTAGAGACTCGAAATCCGGAATCACCAAAGTGAACAAACGTTAATGCTGAAGCTATTGATTGTTTTGTAGACTAGAGAACAAGTGAAGAACAAACCTATCCTCCGCAAATCCATTACCCTAATATACAGCTAACGCAACCGACATCATCTTTACTCACTCGTTCCAAAATACATCCCAACCTCACCCAACTATGTACACAACCCTTTCAGACCACAGCTCACATCATAACCATCACGCCATATTTACAATGCAACCACCGAAACCTGATTCTTTCCATCGAAACCTGTTTCCCTTATATCGAAACTTGATTCTTTCCATCGAAACCTGTTTCCCTTTCTTCGAAACCTAATTCTTTCTATCAAAACTGGTGTCCCTTCGTATTCCCCTATCTCCTTCATCGATCCATACTCCTTCTTCGATCCTTGCTCGACACAACCGTGACAGAAAAGTACATAATATTTTCAGAAACTTTGGAAGTTCATTTGGGTTTCATGATAAGGCTGCTGGGAACTGCCTGCAGAGACATATAAAGTATACTTCAAGATGAAAGCTGACTGGAGACAAAAAGCACAGTAGAATCATGAAAGTACATGCTGCTTTCAGAAACTTTGAAAGTATATTATTAATATATTTACATTTAATAATATTTTCTGCAAGCTCAATATCATGGTTGTGTTGAGTGACAATCGATGATGGAGTGATGATCAGTAAATAATATAAAAGATAAAGTACAACAAGAATGATATTAGGTTTTGAACAGAGGCTAAAGCATGACGAGAATGAAATTAGGTTTTGGATTAGGTTTTATGGGAAGCGACGAAATTGTACGAAAGCAGTGTACAAAGAATGCAGGAGTTTGGATGTATTATGGAACAAGTGAATCACTGTATATAATCCAGGTGTTCGGTGGAGGATAAGTTTCTTTATTCACTTGTTCTCTCATCTATAAAACAATTAATTAGCTTAGCCTTTCACTTCTTTCACATTCGGTGATTCTGGATCGAGTCTCTAGCATACAGTCTTCATTTCTTTAGCTACAGACTATTCTTGACTCTTGAGCCCTCTGGCTTTCAGATGTTATAACACTTAGAACCCCAAGCCCTGAACCCTCAATACCCAGCTCTGAATCCTCGACACTCAAACTTGAATAACTAAATCCATCAAATATTACCATAGTCCAAAAGATTCAAATTCATCCAGATGTCCAACAACATCACCCCAAAGACAAAAAGGTTTGTTGCATTTCAAAATATTGCATGTATATCTAACTCTGTTTCAAGTTCATCACAATATACCACTGGCATTTTACTCTTTTTGTCAACCACCCATTTCTAGCACCCATTTCTACCACCACCACAACCTTTAGATCTCAGAACAGCTTTGCTTATGTTTAACTACCCTATATATCTATTTACCGATTTTTTTTTATTCTTTGATTTTGACTTTTTCGTTTGACTTTTCGCGCAGGAATATTTGCAGTTAGGAAGCTATAGGCAGCCGCCACTTTGAAAAAGTGTGGTATGTTTTCGACTGTGACTTACTATATGTAAATCAACGAGAAATAATACAATACAAATGCAAGTCAAATCAGCCCTCCCGGGTCTTACACTTTACTTCCGACATATTCTACACATCACTTGCGTAATTACTAGCTGTTATCTACCTATTTCTCTAAGAGGTCGTACATATACAAGCTAATTCGCTTCTAAATTCACCCAATCAAAAGCAAAACTATAATCATTGTGTATCCTATGCTCGAAAATTGTCCTAGACTGGCAAGCGACGAGAAAATCTAGGAATGAGACTATGCGTATCCGTGCCCTCGCTCCCGGATTTTCTCATCGCTGGCAAGCTCGTTCCTCGAAACGGAGGCGAAAGGAAGCGACCGGTATACGGGCGCAGTGTATCCATGCCTCCTACCAGTCTATTATATCTAGCCCCCCAACTGGTGCTAATAATACCTCTAACCTAGGTGTCGTTGCACCTCATGCCTGGATCCACCTTCCATATCGATAGCCTCTGTACTTCTGTCTCCATTGTTTGTGACGTTCGTAATACATTGTTTCTTTGGAACCCCGTCCTTGCCATCAGGAACAGAGTTCAGTCGAATTTCGGGGTTGAGATTCTCTGAAGCGGGAACCAGTACTTGGCTGCCATGAAAAAGATCCGACTGTGCTAGAAAATGTTAGAAACTGTCTGTTTAGACTGTAGGGGGCAAAACATACAATGAGTGCGTTTCAAGGGGGGATGTCCGGTCACAGTCAAATACTTTGATTGTTCACTCGATTGAGATGCCTAGAGTGCTCTGCGTTAGCATCGAATAATGACTGGATCAGAGGTAAAGAAGGATGTACCTCAGCAAGAGAATGTTTGCGATTATTAACCTCCGAGTTTTCGGGTAGTACGGTTACAGGATTGTGCAGTGGACTCTGATCCAGAAGTTTCTTAAATCGGTTCGCCGCTTCAATGGCTTTTGGTCGTGATTTCTTGTTCTTTTTCGGGTCGTGATCGGGCCCACCCTCGAGCTCCCGAATAAGCATATCCTCTAGGATCTCGGCTATCTTTTTTGATTTCTCGTCTTTGTCCTTTGCTTGTGAGAGGACATCCTTTACCGCAGACTGAAGATCATCCTTTTCTTTCCCACAGTGAAAGTTGTATACGGTCACTGTAATCCCCCCAGGTTCTCCTTCGGAATGTTTGCGCTCCTCATGGAACTTCTTTACGCCCGCGGCTCCGCCCTTCAACCACACCAGGATTTCGCAGCCTATGCACCCCATAGCCCAAACGTCGTAAGACCGACCCACATTCATCTCCGGAGAAGCGTACTCATCCGTCCCATTCCTCCTTGCGGTCTTAGACTGGCCCGGCTCGCAAGCGGGCTTGTAATGCCCTAGCCCTAAGTCCGTAATTACCCAACTTTTGTGGTAGATAAGTATATTTTGAGGCTATATGTAGTCAGTATGTAAGACGCCCCTGTTTGACCAGTGTTTATCTTACCTTTATATCAAAGTGATAACCAGCTTCGTTTTTTTTGTTTGTATGGATGTGATCGAGAGCGCCCAACAGTTCTGCAAACTCGTTCCACCAATGATCGTCAGAGAAATCTTTTGAAGGATTATCGTCAAACAGTTCTTTGAGCGATTTCTCGGCAAACGGGTATATATGCATATACTTCTCCCTGTGGGATATAACTGCTTGAAGAGGCATAACTCTAGCGTGCTTGTATCTCGCATTGTTCTTCATCTCTTTGTTAGAGTCTTCAATTCCAACTTCCGGATCGCTGAATATTTTCACAGCTATTTGACCACCCTATTATTTGTCAGATCATTGAACTGTTATAATTAATAATTGTAACTTAGGGATGCAAACCTTAACATCTTTAAAATCATGGTATCCCTCCAAAAGTTTCGCTTTATAAACAATCGAAAACCCCCCCCTGTTAGGCGGCTTGGATTTGTCGATGTTGAATGGTAGTATCTGCAACTCATGAATTTTCATGGGCACTCCATTCTCGCGGTCCTGGTACTGCAACACGGGCATGAAAAAACGAAAGAAGTCACCGTATTCGGCGGATTCATAACCTTCCTCGAATGATAGCATCTGGTTGAACAGGTCTTGAGGAAGCCAAGGTACATCGCCAACATCGAGTGTAGCTAGCTTCTGGTCCGATAATCCCCTGTGGATAAACTTAAAAATAAAACGCCATTTGCTATGTAGCAGGAGAAATGCTAGGACTCCAACGTAACTATTGCCCTCGTCCCGAATTGTTGCCACCAAATCCTCCCTGAAAGGTTGACGCAATGGCAAGCTATTGCAACGATCACAAGTGCAGTTGATTAGGTCCTCGATTTTTTTCTCCACGAAAAACGTTATCAAGCTTTTGTGAGGATAACCTGTTTGTTGACCGCTTGGTACATGGAGCACCTTTCCTAGCCTAGCATCTCTAAACGCGTTCGCGATATCGGAACAGTTTGGCATGGTGAGTTCTTAGATTTGCTGATCTTCCCTGATCGGTGTCAGAAAGCCTAATCCCCGCTAAAGTCGACATCCTAGGAACTAACGTTGGACTTGAACTTGAACTTTGAGCTGTTTAAAATACGTATGAACAATGATGTATCGTTGTAGGTTCGGCGTATGGGGTGGTGAAGATCGACAGAAGGGAGCATCAGGCGCTTCCTTCATATATAGGCCGGCTTTGCGAATTCGGGAGCCTCAGGTACTAGAGTGAGTTCAAGTAGAAATCCTGCACATGATTGTGCCTGGTTCCACTGCCAGATACACCCTGAGGCCGAGGGGTGCCATGATGAGTGCCTTGACCATTCTTTGATGCGCGTCGCGCACATTGCGCGCACCTTTTTTGTAGCTAACACGAGCTCCGCCGCACACCAGTTAACACTCTCGCGCTCCTGCTCAGCATAGGAATTGGTGAGTCACCAGGGAAGTTAGTTCGCGGGTACCGGCCTTCTCGGGGTGTTTTGGTGGATGTAATTTGGTAAAACGGGGATTGAAGCAGAAGGCAGACGAGAGGAAAGGCTAGCAAGATAAGGGGCTGAGTATGGGATAAGAAAACTTCACACAAATCCGGATCTTCTAGAATATAAAGAAGGTCAAGCAATACTGGAGTGCTCAGGGCTGACATTTGGAACCAAAACTTCCGACTGGCTGGATCTTGTCCAAAACAGAGACCATTGCTCAGGATTGCTGGAATTAGCAGCTTCCAGGTTTAGTTTAAGTACTTGTCTAATATGCAGAAGACGAGCCTTACTAAGAGTAGTAGTTTATGTCTGCTATTGATGGGTTGAGAGCTCACCAGAGGCTGAAATAACAATTTGCTGCAGGGCTGCAAGGATAAATGCGAACTACTTGAGATGAAACTGTTTGGAGACTCGTGAGCATGCAGGGGAGAACAAGGCAAACTAGCAAAGCACGTACCATGAGTAGTATTATTTTTAAGCGCGTTCATCCTATTTACAAAGTATCTATAGTAAAATACAAACCGGTAGGCACTTGTCATCCTTCAATAGAACAATTCAGTCTTTATCCGCTGGATGCCGGTGTGATTGCGAGCACGCAATGGTGGCGCATCTGCAAGGTTCATGCACCTCAAAACATTTCCCAGCGTGTACTGATTGCCTACCTACTCAGGTAGGAAGGTCGATAAATAAATAGAATATTAGAATGAGGGATGCGGAACACCCACCTATAGTTCTCCAGATATACATGTCTCAATTCAACCAAACAGCGCGACCAACGAGGCTCGTGCAGGAACAGACTGACTGTTTGGTGTGGGAAAGACAGTCTGCTAGTGATCATGACACACAAAAGCAGTTAGGCCATCAATATCAGCGAGGCAAAGAAGGTGTGGAGGCGAATGAGTGTCCAGCCCAGCAGAAGGCTAAGCAAGAAAAGAGAACAAGCAAAGAGTCTGGCCGGTTCTATTGAACACATATTTGTGTCTTCACTCAGTCAGAGTGCCTACCGCGCGCGGTACCTCGATAGACAGGATATGTAGTACCGGTATACCTAAGTGGTAACCACTATCCTTGTATGTCAGTAAATCAGAAGATCTACAGGCACAAAGTACGAATCTCATCTATTGGAAAAAGAGGCAGATGTCCATCATCATGATGTTTCACTCGGTCATTGGAAACTGCATGTGTCAAACATAAATTAAAGGTACTTATATTAGTAAACTTACTTCACCATTGGATCCGGATAGAATAACAGGAAGTGGCATTGGTATCTGTGTTCACCAATAACAATTGATATGTAAGAGATGCAGGATTTCGAAGATTCAGGCTTTAAAAATATTATATTTGAGAGATTCGTTGGTAAAAGTAAGAGTAAAGAGACATTTTAAGACAATCACATATGTGTGTGTGTGTGTGTTTGTGTGTGCGTGTGTGTGCGTGTGTACGCCCAGTGTGTGTTGCCGCAGGGTTACAACAGACACCAAGTCACATTGCATACACAATAAAGTATGCATCAGGCGAGGCTCAAATCTTCGAGGTGATACCAGATGGAAAGCTCGGATCGCTAGAATTTTCCTCCCGGGGCCTTGATATCCATCAATGATAAGCCAGAGTATGGAAAAGTGAACGTCGAATACCATATCCCCAGATTTTCGCCTCGCCCACAAAATTACCAGGCGAAAAACGAAAGTACCGCAAGGCTTGACAAGCGAGGGCTTGGGTTACCGCTATCCTATCCTCTCCAGAGAATATCAAATCATGAAGAATTCGAGCCCTCATATTATAATCCAATTGCAAGCTTGCAAGTCGAGGGGGAGCAATGATGTTAACATCGACACGAGAGAAGGGTTTAAAGCCGAATCCCACATCCCAAATATGTGAACCAAAAACCACCATGTGCGTGGTGATTATGAATGATTGTATGTATATACATAATTCTCGTGAATAACCATCACCGAATCCCTAGTCACCTTGTCTAGACCCAGACGCTGAACACTTCTTTATCCGACAACCCACACCCAACACTCTCGGAATATATACAACAGCGGTTCCTCTGTCCTATGCCCTCTTAATCCATCTCGCTTCGCCGTCCCGACAGCCAGATAATGTAAACAGAAATAAAGCGTTCAAGACCATATGTCCTCCCAGACGCTACTGTCAACACTGAGCCCCAGTCTCCCAGTCTCCCATCGGTCGGACCCGAATAACATCCATCCCACTATATGCCCGCAACTTCAAACTGTGTCAAGCTGCGTCAAGCATTTGCAAAATCGAACCACACCCAGCGAGTTTCTTGTAGTATCCTGCCACCGTCTATTGTGTGTGTCGTCAAAAGGTAGTAGGTACGCAAGCATCATGCGCCCTGGCTGAAAATTGAGCACGAGCTATTGCTAGTAACCGTGCTTGAAGTACCGAAAGTATCCACGCTACACCTTCGCGTTCGTTGTCTTCTCTTGTTTCTCGGTGTTACCGAGGCGTTTTGAAGTTGTAATATCTCAAACTAATGGAGAAACTATTGTGAGCCGCAGTTCCAAATACGATTGTTCTTCCTCGCTACTCAGCTTGAGTTTGTGAAGGGAAAAATCATACTTCGGTAAGTCTTTGCGGAACGGTAATGACCCAGTACTCAGCATCAACTTCCTATAGGAGAAATCACATTAACGTCCAGGCATACAGAATATTTTTGAAGCAGGCTGCAAACCTCAATTTCGAGACTCCGCTCATCCTGATACGGGAAGCGATCCTTCAAGAAAGCTATAAGAACATCTGCCTTGATGTATCGCCCGAGAAGCTCTTGCCTGTACACTCTATTCTTAGGCACAGTCGCGTCGAGATCATGTTGACGAGTGAATCGGCGTTTGAATCCAGCAAGTATCTTTTCGGAAAACATAATGGCTATCGTCGACGACAACGGTCAGAATGATTTATCCTCAACTCATGGATATATACGTATATCAAACCCCCTCTTCTATAGCGGCGGCTCTTTTCTGCTGCTGCTGTATTATCAATATAATTCAGAGGACGTGTTCAAAATCGAGCGGATCTGTGGTTCGACAACTTTAATTCACCATCCTTTTCTGTAGAAAACACACCTGGTGACCAACTGCATCGACAGAATGAGTTAGACTGTGTGTAGTTATTCATGGAGGTAATTGTGATAGGTTAGATGCAGCAGCGCGTTGGCCACGTCGCGAACCGAATGACGGGATAGAAACCCAGAGGTCGATCCATGTTCCATGTATGTATAAAAACCCAATTGAAGAATTTTGCAAGATAAATCAAAGAGAATTAGGATAGTCAAAGCGTAATTCCAAATTAAAATCGGAAAATCGAAAAGCTCCTTAGATAGTGAGTCCTCGTTCAGGAAACCACCTTGCTCAATTCCAAAGATCAAGATTGTAATTTTTCCCCTCGTGCGTCGTGGCAACTGCAATTGCAAACGCGGACAACGGCGATTCTGAAGATCTGGGGAGTAAACATCCAGGAAGCATCGTCATCACAGTGCATTATCCTTGCTAGCAGAACGAAGTGGTCTATAGTAACTATTCATTAGTATTCGATAATTTTAGGTTTATTGACACTTCTGCGATATGAAAACGCCTTGGGGGCATTATCCTCCCCTCCTGGTTTTTATTTTGATGGTCAAATCGTTTGTAGATTTTGATACTGGAATACCATCACTTCGTATCGGAGACTTTGGAAACCTACACAAAGACGACAGGCTGATGGATGGGTTCTATGTTCTAGCGCTGCTGTTGCATGCCGGGCCTTCAATGGAGATAATTACACCGCATTGGAGGTGTAATGGTCTGTAGTGCGGGGGAACTAATGGTTGATTTAGTGAGCTGGTCCAATAACACATAGACATGCATAGTTTTCCTATGAGTGTGCCTCTATATGCATGATATTATCAGTATGCAGGAGCAACTTGTCTTCAGCCATACGCAACTTATGTGCTCTTCTATTGGCAGAGAGTATTTCACCCATCACGCATCACCGATTGAAGAAATTTTATTGTGGCTCTCGCCCAATCTTGGACAGTCGGTGTGTTGAGGGCCTTGCCATGCCTAAGTTTCGTCCGAACCTTGACGCCCATGGGGATCGCCTCTGAAAACCCCGCAGCCAACTTTAATGACGCCCAAACTTCAGTACTAGGATGTTGCTTTGCGAATTGCCGAGATTTCCGACATTTAGGGCCGATATTTCATACCTCTGTAAGAGTTATCATGCCTGGTTCTGAGACATCGTTTCGACACATTCCAAGCGTTTGGGTGGCTATTAATTAATCAATTGTGACGTTAGAATCCGTCGTTACACCAACACATGATTACTAAATGATACATCTTGACCGGGGCATATTCTGCTCCATTGACGGACGATCTGTGAACAGAATATCCCTTTTCGCGAATTTTGGCCGGTTCAGCAAACGGGAATTCGGTATGACATTGTCTGGATATTCTGAAGAAGCAATTAACCCAATTGACCGGGAGGTTACTTGATGTCTTGACTCCTTGTCATAGAAATTGGTACTTCCCCCATTGGCTCTGCCATGTTATGACGGGTGTCGTTCCGGCTAAACAACCACTACTTGCCAACCAAATTTGGGCGGTTCACAATCTTTTCGTCATATAACCAGACAACAATATCGCGTGCTATCGACAGAAACTCGAACCAGTGAAATTGCCATGTTTCTTCGGACGCGGACCGAACCCCGCAAGGCATTCATTCCTCACCGGCCACCATCTAACCAACTGCCGGTCTCATTGTGATGTTTTTCATCGTGTCTTCATCCTTGGCCATGATTCTGTCCACTGAAATTCCTACTCTACTCTAGATGATTTTATCAGCTCACCGGAATATGTGACGCGAACCTACATGTACATAGATACTGCTGCTCGTTATCTAGTTAGATTGCAGTTTTCTATGCAAGGACAATTCTGTGCTCGTATATTTCTTTGTCGTATGCTTAAGAAACAGGGGTTTAATTTGCGCTTGGCCAGAAGCAGAGAAAAGGAGGAAATCCTGACGTCTGTCTGACAAATAAGCATGCAACACAGTAAAATTAATTTTGACATAGGTTGATGTCGTTTGTGAAGGTTAGAATGATTTATGGGTTGGTTTTGGCCTTTTGCTGGGTTATCTATTTTTTATTCAGCAAATATGATCGGGGCCTTATGGATTTCGCTTCTTTTACAAAACGACAATGCACATTGCCGAGATCGCCTATGTGAATGCCTCGCCGTCATACAGAAGTGTGAGGAAACGATAAATCAAGTCTCAACTCATGAAGACTATCCATAACTAGCACGTGACCTCTGTTACTATCTTCATCCATTGGTATTCCGTCTAGCTCACCTGTGATGTCCAGAAGCCAGCCAAAAGGATCCCACACTGCCGATTCGCCAACTCGTTACAGATGACTAACTACTCCCTACAATAATTTCGGCATCCACTACTAAGTGCTTTCATTAACCAGGTATTCTTCCATTCGGTCGTAAACTCCCGCAGGGCTTGCCGAGCAAGGCAAAAGTCAAGGCACGGGAGCAACCTTGATGACAACGATGCGATGACGAGACTCGGGAATACTAGGAGACGTTTGAATGCAATCCAAATATCGACAACCGCTGTGTAATCTGAACTATGTCTCTTATGGCGGTGTAAAGTGGTCAAAATACGTCATGCGTGAAATTAGTGGAATTGGGTAAATTCATGTACTAGGGTACAGGTGCAGTGACACAGGGCAAAAAGTGCCCGACTTTTTTCCCCCCATACAATGAGAAATGCCAAGGTCCTCATCATTCACTCAACAATATTTTTCTGAGAAAACTTCATAGAATGTTCTCTGATAACCTATTCTAACTTGCTGCTCTTTTGGGATTTCTCTCTATTGTTGTGGTGGAGGTGTTGAATTTCCGCATTTTATGAGTGCGCCCGACTTTTGGCACCTCCGAGTACACCAACACCCAATTCCACTAATTTATGAAGTTTCCCAATTCCGCAAATTTCATGCACGACGTCTTAAAAAGCCAATTTTGACCACTTTACCGCACCATAGTCTCTATCCGGTTACTCACGGAAATCCACCTAACTCCGATCGTTTGGGACCCTGCTAATGGGGAATAATATCCGACGTTTCAACCTGAATCTTTGTGCTATTTAGTCAGACGAAATGGACTGTGATGCGGCTCCTGAGACTGTCTGTATGCCATCAATTACTTGAGAAAATATTTATTTTTAAATGAATCTTTAACCGAATGTTATGAGGACACTAAATGAATAAACCCACCCGCCCAATAGAGAACCCGAGAGAAAACCGGAGAGAGAATGGTCGATCGCCAGAAGAGAAAATTCGAGGTACTCTAGTTTGTGCCTAGCTCCATGAGGGAAATCGATGTATCATTGGTTCTATAGGCGTGAAGCCCAAGAGAGGACGACCAAACAAACCTACGGGCTAAGGAATTGGACATAAGGCCTTCAAAATCCAAAGTCTCAAACAGAACCCATTAAGAATACAAGCATCAGGCCTCTGTCGCGAATAAGCCTCGAATTATATATATGAGGCTTTAGAGGGACAAATCATTGGCGAACCCTTCACGACAAATAAACATAGACGAGAGTCTGGGTCTTCTTCCCTTCCAGATGAACCCAAAGAACGTGATAAGTGATGAAGAACTTGAGGAAAATATCGATCTTAAACGTTGGAGTCCGAGATATTTCTGGGGCGAATGACTTCTGGAATAGAGATTTGGGAGCTGAGATTTATTTACGCTATTTCCTAATGTAATATATATTAATAGTTGGATGACAAGTTCTACATGAACCTTCACGTGCACATCATAACTATCACTCGGGGTAATTTTTCCCCAAATAGAGCTACTTGAACGTTCGATTGTAATTATTCATAGAGATGGGGTAAGCGGCTAGAAGCGGGGTGAAAGTGAAAAATGAGGCGCTGAAGGCAGATTTGATTAACACCTCAGTTTATTACAGTTATACCGCGGGCTCCTTGTTTGCCTAAGTTCACCCTCCGACATGTAAAACTTAAAGCATTTTAGATACGCAGAAGGTGTGTTATCATTGACAGGATCACTGGATCCTTGCTCTTCATCAGGTTTCAACAGACAGGAACTGGATAAATAACTTAATTAGCTGGCGCTTCAAACGCTAGTTAACTAGCGTTTAAAGCAGTTGCTCTAGATACGGGGTTCAAAACCTCGATGACCAAATGGGCACTATAAACACTAAGACTCGGGAGCTATTAGGGATTATTGAATCCTTGTTCTCTAAATTCCCCAAACCCTCCAAAAGTCATAGCGCGAGTTCCTGCTCACTATTTTCTGTTTTTGCCCTCTCAGCTAGATTACGAGGGTCTTCTTTCCCACTTACACTAGTTCTTCGATGAGTACAATGTTTATGAACCAATTGGAATTGTACCTCTATCACCACCAGGTATGCCCCTGCTCGGAATTAAGGAATGAGCCACCCAGGGGTGCTTACACGCTTCATATATTATCAGTCACGAGTACCTGAGAGATCATGGAAAATAACTCGAGATATCTCGTCTCATGACAAACACGATCTCGTCCTGTCTCGTATCAAATCCTGGGACAAGTATCCGGGCCGGCTCGTCTCGGTGCAATACTAAATGGAATGATCCTTGGCTTAGGCACTTCGTTCAGACCTAGTATGGTATGGCGAACACTTTCATTACAGTCGATGCGATTCTTACTTATCTCACCTTAATTTGGGATGGGCAAGAGATGGGGCCTCAAGGCGGTAGCGTCAAGCGAACATATCAATTTACTGCTTGCATCAAGCGCGAAAGTTCTCGTGGGGTGACCACCACGCTCAAAACACCTTAATGCAAAAGCACCGTTAAAAATCCCGAAAGCGGAGAACAGAAGCCAGTGTTCCTAACCGGTCAGAACGACCGCCCGGCAATCTACAGATCTGTAGCTTGGTTAGATTCGGCCGGGCTTTGTGAAAGCCATCCTTGGCATAAACTGGTCAGATGGTGGTTGCAAAAGCGTGGATATCTGCAGCATCTAAGGATAGCTGGCGCTTTTCTGGCAAGCCTAGATGGTGTCTTCCTTATATATAGGGGAGCAAAGATCTCAAGGCCGGTGGAGGATCTTTTGTCTGCATTACAGAAGGCCTAGGTTTAGTTTTCTCGTTGTTGCGCCTCCATAGTCTGCGACTTTGTACTGCGGTCGTGCCCCTTGCTAACTTGTGATCTGAAGATATCTGTAGTCCGGTCAGATCAGTAATGGCAGATTCATAGATTGGCTAGATGTAATTTATGAATGCCGCCCTTGGCATAGACCGGCCCGGTCACCATTATATCTAGCCTGACTGATCTGTTAGGAACACTGTCAGATGTTGAGCTAATGTAGGGGATGTGTTTATACCCGATATTCCTATGCCCTGCGGCGTCGTGGCGTTAAGCAATGTATACTCTAGAGCTAGGCCAAAATTAGGATAAGCGTCCGCGAACAGGTCTGCGGCAGAAAGGTTGATGAGGAATACAACCCACAATATACATGCTCGCGCTATTGATCATTCTGATAGAAATCATATCATGTATGATTCACATACTACCAATGATATATTATCCCTTTGCTGGTAACCGGGTTTGGGCCCACAGATGGGCCAGCTTTTAAAATACACATCACACAACCACAATCCAGCCAAATGCCCCCAGAATAAATAGAAATACTCTACATATGGTGAAATTCATGAAAACAATTTCGTTTGAGTGTGAAACATAAAGCCTCATTGCAGTCCTCACACTTTATGCTGGTTTTCATGCCTTCTCCACTACCACCCTGACTTCTTCTCCACCTGCAAAGGAAACAATCTACTCTACTTTCCATCCAAAGTGGGGAATGCATTCCTGGTACCTTTCGGCAGAGGGGCAGGGGGGTGTGCTTGGTTACTTGCCTGGTAGGCAGTGGGGGCAGAGCAGATTGTGTGGGGGGAGCTGACCAAGTGATTTTCTGTGAAGCCAGAATGCGGGAGGAACTTTTCATTGTTGATGGACTTCCAGCTTACAGAAGGCCATGCACAATGGAGAGACAGAAGTCAAAGTGATCCACAGTGCGCTCTTGATTTGCTGGCAGATCTCGATAGATTATAAGGCTGTTAAGAAGGGTTGTCTCCAGAATCCAATGGATAAGTGAATACTAATTGTGTTTGGATATGAGCTGTGTATCAAAATAGGGTTGATACTGGTCAGCTACATCCACTCCCACCTTGTGCTGGTTGTAGGCATCAACAATAACAGGTATATCAAGCTCTTTCTGGCATTCTTCAGGAAGAAATGTGGAATTTGCTCCACTTGTATTGGTACTCTTGTTGCTTGGATGCGTTCTCATTCTCAGTACCAGTAAATCCTCACCACTTAGAGGGTGGATTGTAGACATCATGGTAACAGGCAAACTGTCCATCCATAGCAGGATTGCAACCCCATCATTAACAGCTCCACTTTGAAAATAGTATGGCAATTTGGTATTCTTCCCAATCTTTAGCTCCTTGGGACATCCTGAAAACTGCTGCCTGCATATGCCACATGCTCCTGTCCCCATCCGACGAAGCTCTGCCAGCAGAGGTTGTATTGTGAAGAAATTGTCTATATACACATTGAAGGAGAGCTTTCGATGCCTCTGGCGCAAATATCTAATCAAGTGGTGAACCATCTTTCCAGTGTCTGTAAGCTGTAACAGACGGGATTCTACATCAACAGAATCCCCTCAAACTGTATTTGATGATGGGTGGAACTCCCAGACATAGTCCTTTTCTGCCATACAGAAAAACTTATATCCATGACGAATTGGCTTGTTTGGCATCTTTGTAATGTGAATTGACCTGCCAGTGAATAGAATCATAGCTTCATCAATAGTAAGATTGCTGCCAGGTACTGGGTACTGCTGCGAGAAAAACCGCAGTTGCTCCAGTCGAATATCCACCTTTGAATACCAACAAGGTAGGCCTTTAGGAGTTTCAGTTGGTGAATTGTATGGAGAAACATGAAAGAAGCTGCAGATCTCCTGAAAGCGAGTCTTGCCAAGGTAGGCAGCTGGTGGTAATCCATCTTTGGAAAGATAAACACCATCCTTCATCCAGTACCTCTCAGGAGGAACTCCAATCAGACCCATATGAATTTGAATTGCCAGCCAGAAATAAAGATCCTCAGCAGTAACTGGCTGCCAGGAACACTGTCGCTCCTTCTCTGGCCCAAGAAGCAGCTGCTGGGCATAGGAATTGGTGTTGGCTATAAGCTGTCCCATAATGGAGTTGGTAAGAAAGAGATTGAAGATTTGAATTGGAGTAATGGCATCCAGCTTGGAGAATGAGATAGGCAATTGGTTCTATGCTTTGTGAGGAGGGATAACTGATTGTAAAGAGTCGAATGTGGGAAGCTTAGGAAGATCTGGCAAATTTGAATCGGTTTTTTGAGTGTTTTCTTGCGCCGCTTGGCCAAGTGACTAGCTGTGATTGACCCAGCTGGCTCAATATATACCTCATCTGAGGAGCTATAATTATCGTCAAGGTTGAGCATTGCAGGTGGAGCTTCAGTAGTGAGTGAAGACATATCAGGTATAATGGCAGGTCGATGCTGTACCACTGTAGGTGGTGGTGATGGTTGGGAGGAGGTGTTACATATGTACAAGGGTCTGATACAGCTGGCTGTAACTGGGGCTGATGCCTCCTGTATATATCTCGAGTCTCTGTCTCTTCTCTCTGTATCTCAGTCTATTCACAGAGTTCTCCCCATACAGTAACAGGTTATGAGCCTGGCAGTCGCCTCTCTATTTCTCACTTCCTAGAGATTGTCTATTCTATTGTTACACACACACGAAATCTTACGATGTCAAACCATTAATCCTCCTTGTCCTCCATGTACAATCGGCTTATGCCGAAGCTTAATGGCAATAACTACGTGACATGGAAAACGAAGATGGAGATGTTGCTTATTAGAGAACGTCTGTCAAGGATTCAGGGCTGGGTGTCGAGGGTTCAGGGCTCGGGGTTCTAGGGGTTATAAAATCCAAGAGCAGGAAAGCTCAGAGTCGAGAATAGCCTGTAGCTAAAGAAACAAGGGCTGTACGCAAGAGACTCGATCCGAAATCACTGAGTGTGAAAGAAGTGAAAGCCGAAGCTAATTGATTGTTTTATAGACGAGAGAACGAGTGAAGAAAGAACTTATCCTCCGCCAACGCCTGGCTTATATACAGTAATTCACTCGTTCATAATACATTCGAACTCCTGCTTTCTTTGTACACCGCTTTTGCACGATTCCGTCGTTTTCTAACTTGAAACTTGATTTCGTTCTCGTCGTGCTTTAGCCTCTGTTCGAAATCTGATTTCATTCTCGTCGTGCTTTAGCCTCTGTTCAAAACTTGATTTCGTTCTCGTCGTGCTTTAGCCTCCGTTCGAAACCTGATTTCATTCTCATCGTCGTGCTTTAGCCTCCGTTCGAAACTTAACCATTTATATTATTCACCGATTGTCACTCCACCACCGATCGTCACTCAGCACAACCGTGACAGTAGCTCCCCCTCTCCAATGCCGAGTACCCACGAGGTTTACGACCCCGGCTTGCCAGGTTGTTCGGTGTGAAAGTCATCGATAGCCTTAAGTCCATCCACGTTGGCCGCGGGCTCCCAACTGCGCTCGTTGTACCCTCTCCACTTCACAAGATATTGTAATTGCTTTCAGAACAGCCTGGAATCGTCCACTCGCTCGACTTCGTACTCCTCTTCTCCTTCGACTATCACCGGTGGTGGGGGTTCTTGCTCTTGGTACGGGAGAGGATCTTGAGCGGCTTTCTCCAACCGAGATATCGGTTGGACATTGTGAATGCGTAGCTGATTGGGTAGTTTGATTCGATAGGCCCAGGACTAATGACCTCGGTGATCTCGTATGGCCCTATGCGTTTCCAGTCGAGTTTCTTGCTTGGTCGGGTTGTTGATATATTTCGTGCGTCCAGCCATACTCTATCGCCGACTTCCAATGGCGTGCCGACCCTTCGGGTCTTGTTGGCCTGTTCAGACTGTACAGCCTGGGCTCTTTTCATTTCCGCCCTGAGTTCGCTGAAAAGTTGTTCCATCCGTTGGGCCATCTGCTGGGCGTTGACTTCACGAATATCGTTAGGATCTTTGATTGGGTGTTGGCCAAAGGTCATTCGTGGATGAAAGCCGTAGTTGCCAAAAAACGCGGAGCAATTAGTCGTTTCCGAGGTATGATTGTTAGCTGCGAATTCCGCCAATGGTAACCACCGGACCCAATCGTCCTGCTGGTAATTAACAAAGTTTCGGAGGTACTGTTCCATTACTGCATTGACTCTTTCAGTTTGACCGTCGGTCTGAGGATGAAATGCGGTTGACAGCCTTCGTTCGATTCCCAATCTTTCGCAGACGTGTTTCCAGAATTCCGAAGCGAATTGCGGCCCTCGATCGGACACTATTGTTTCGGGCAGTCCGTGCAGTCTGAACACTTCTTTAACGTACATTTCTCCCAGCTTCTTTCCATCTACTTTGTCAGTACAGGGTACTAAATGTCACATCTTCGTTAGGCGATCGACCACTACCCATACTGCGTTGAACCCTTCGCTTTCTGGCAGTCCGACTACGAAGTCCATGCTCAGATCTTTCCATGGTTGCTCCGGTACTTCTAGTGGTCGTAACAAGCCATGAGTTTTTCCGTGGGTTGCCTTGCTCCATTGGCAGGTGTGGCAGTTTCGTACGTAGCGGTCCACGTCCTTTCTCATCTGGTTCCAGGAATGGTTTCGGCTTAGCAGGTCGTAAGTTTTTGCTCGTCCTGGATGTCCCGCGACCGGAGAATCATGGCATTCCTGAATCCACTTGAGCTTGTCTTCGTCTGTTGGTAGGATTTGTATTTCAGAGATTTCCAGCGACTGGTCCTTATGCGTACATAGCCCTTCGCTACTGTCGTGCGGGCAATGCTGACATACGTTTTTTATCCAGTTCCATAACTCTTCGGGGCTTACGGAGTCGCTGTCCAGGTTGACTGTTTCCGCGAATGCCACGATTAACTTTTTGCGTACTCTCTCGTCGAGGTTTTCCGTTTTTAGCACGATTTGCTGGGTTTTTTCTGCCCCCCCCTTCGGAGGAATGTCTCCTGGCATTCTTGTAAGTGCATCGGGTTTTTGACCTTGCTTTCCTGGCCGGTAAACTATCTTAAATTTAAACCTCGACAGAAATTCGGACCATCTGGTCTGCCTTCGATTTAACAGTTTCGATGTCATGAAGTACTCCAGGTTCTTGTGATCGGTAAGAATCTTAATCGGATGTGCTGAACCTTCGCATTCGGGTCTCCATTGTTCCAGGCTTTTGACTATCGCGCCTAATTCTTGGTCATAGATTTCGTAATTTTCTTCGGCGGGCGAGTGTTTTTTGGAGAAGAAGGCCACCGGGTGTAGCACTCCTTGGTCGTCGTATTGAGAGAGGACTCCTGCGGATACGTAACTTGAGGCGTCGGTTTCGAGAACTATCTCTTTTTCATAATCGAAGTGGGCTAGCACTGGTGCGGTTGTAAAAGCTTTCTTGAGTTCGGCGAATGCTCTTTTTTGATCGGGTCCCCAGTGAAAAGGTACTAACTTTTTCGTAAGTTTTGTTAGCGGTTGTACCACCCTGCTGTAGTTCCGTATGAATCGTCGATAGAAGTTGGCAAAGCCCAAAAAGGCTTGGACTTCTTTAAGTTTCTCCGGTGCTTCCCAATTTTCAACGGCTTGGACTTTCTCCGGATCCATTCTGATTCCGTTCACTCCGACAATTAACCCTAGGTACTTGACTTCCTCCTTATGGAACTCGCATTTCTCTGCTTTTAGGTAGAGACCAGCTTCCTTAAGTGCGATCATAACTGTTCTGACGTGTTCCTTGTGTTCCCTCAGGTTATCGCTGTAAATAAGGATGTCGTCCAAGAACGCCGTGCAGAAGATATCCAAGAATGGTCGTAACGTATCATTGATGAATTCTTGGAACGACGCCGGTGCGTTGGTAAGTCCAAAGGGCATAACTAGGGATTCGAAAAGTCCATAGCGGGTCCTAAAGGCCGTTTTCCACTCATCCCCTTCTGCGATTCTAATCATGTTATACGCATCGCGGACGTCTAGCTTGGTGTAATAGCGGGCCTTCGAGAGTCTTAGCAGGGTTTCTTGGATCAATGGTAGGGGGTACCGGTTCTTTATTGTTCCTTCATTTAGGCCTCGGTAATCGACACAGAGTCTTAAGCCTCCTCCCGGCTTTGGAGCGAAGAGTACTGGGGCTCCGCAGGGTGATGAGGACGACCGGATAAATCCCTTGGACAAGTTCTTCTCTATCCATTCCTTTAAAACTTGTAGCTCTTCTCGAGATAAGCTGTAAATAGGCCCAAACGGTGGTGTGAAGCCCTCCTGTAACTTAATCTTGTGATCGTAGGGTCGGTGCGGTGGTAGCGTTTCAGCGATTACCTTGCTGAACAGGGGTAAAAACTCGTGGTATTCCTTGGGGATGACTTCTTCGAGGGATTTTTCTTGTAGATCCTTTATTCCCAAGGCTTTGTTGATTTCGTACAGTGTGATGGTGTAAACCTTGAGTTTCTCCCTTCTGACTCTTCTCACGAAAGGTGATGCTGCTACTGCGCAGATGTCTAATTTTGGTTTTTCCGGATCTGCTGCTGTTGTTTCCATGTGATTGCCCCATATCCATACGCTCGAATGATGTTGGCAATGCTGTTGACAGTAGCTGCTTTCGAAGCCGATCCTTCGCGCCTGGAATTTAACTGTTACGTCGTGAGTTGTAACCATGGCAATCCTAGCACTATCGGATAATGTCCTAGTTTTGTGACAAACGCTGGTAGCTGTTCCTGATGTGATCGTATTCCCAAGTTTAATTTGGCCATAGTCGTAATTGTTCCTGATTCGATGGGTCTTCCATCGATAACCTCTAACTCTCTTGATTCTCGTAATTCCTTCTCTTTTAACTGATGATGGCGAACAAAATCTTTATCCACAAAAGCTATTCCCGTGGCTCCGCAGTCAATTAAAGCATGTGTATCGATTAACCTGTCTCCGATTTTCAGCGAACATTTCACAACAAGATGCTTGCTTTCCATTGAAGACTCCTTAATTTCTGCACTACTAATCGAAAACTGCGAAATTCCAAAACGAGGCTTAACAACTGTAGACAAAGGAGATTCGTGCCCAGAGCAATGGCCATCCTTATTGCACTGGCTTAAACTTTTCCCGACTCGACTTCCCTTCCTTTTCCCATTCCCGAATCTGCGTCCATTTCATTTCCTGCTTTCTTAAAAGGCGTTACTTCCACCTGTCCTGACGCTGCTTTTAACTTCCTTGGACACGATGCCGCGAAATGCCTGCTATCTCCGCAGTACATACAAAGTCCTCCCTCCCTTCGTCTCTTCCTCTCTTCTGGAGTAATCTTCCTTCCTTTGATTGCGGAGAGGTCCATTGGGGCAGGGCCATGATATCCTGCCACGGTCCCTGCGGGTGCTGTCTCCGAGGTTGATGGAGCGGATGTGTTGTTGATTTCTGGTTTCTTGGATCCTCCACTCCATCGTCCTGACTTTCTCTCAGTGGCTCGGGCGCGGATTTGGGAGTCTCTCTTCGAACACATTTTGACGAATTCCGTAAGATCCGACGGGATGTCGCAGTGCTGTAGTGAGTCCTTCAGCTCCTCAGATAGGCCTTGTCGTATAACTTCTAACTGGGCTGCTTCGTTCCAATCGACGTCAGGTACCCACCGTTGGAATTCTGCGTAGTATTGGGCAAATTCTCGATCTTTTTGGTTAAGTTTGAGCAGTTCCCGATTCGCTGTGGCCCGTATGTCCTGGTCTCCGAAAGCCAATTGCAATAGGTCCAGCAATTTTTCTAGTGACTCTGACTTCAGATCTCCGGTTTTCCTGTCGATGTACGGTTGAATTTGATTCAGGGCCATGCCTTCTAGTCGATTTGCCGCGTACCTCATTTTGGATTGTTCGCTGAAGAATCGTCCCGGTTCATCCGCAATTTCATGGCTAGTTGTGCCATCCATCCTCGAAGTGCCCTTCGGTCTGTTCCTGAAAATCGGAGAATTTCGCTGCCTTTATGTCCTCTGTTACTGCCACCATTACCACCATTCCCCGCGAGTGCGAGCACTCTTTTGACCTGATCCCGATATTCGTTTCTCTCTTCTCCAATTATTTTCAATTGTTCCTGTGTATCCTCGAGATCCTGCCTTAATACCTCCGTATCTGTTGGCATTCTGTTTTCCAGTCGTTGTTCTAATTCGGTGACTTTGATCTGTAAGTCCCCGTGTGTACAGGCGGGCACTCTTGCTTCCAAGTCCTTCACTTTTTGTTGTGTTAATGCCAGTTCTTGGTCCGTGTTTTCTTTGTTTTGTTCGAGATCTTTCTCTGCTTTTAACAACTCGGTGATTCATTCTTGAGCTGTTCCGATGCTGGCTGCTTGGGTGACGATTTGTTCGTTTAGTCGGCTTATTTGATTCTCGACTTGAGATGGGGGTGCCTGTAGTAGTTGACATAAGGTATCCTTCATTGCATTCGCCGCTTCCAGGGCTTGTTCTAGGTTCAGTTTGGTGAAATCCACCAATATCTGTCTCCTTATTATTTCTTGGCTTATTCTGGAAAGCTCTATGTATCGGGCTTCTGAGGAGCTGCCTTCCATCTTTGCAATTTTCGAATGGTGATTGGTATAGGTATTTGGTGATTCTCCAGCCGAAGGTTTGTGCTACTTCAAGGCAATCGTCACAGATGTGCCTCCAGGTATCGCTTTTCCAGTATATCCAGCAGTCGTTGCCACAAGGAATTTCACACCAAATACACTTATTGGGGTTCCAGCACATTAACGCCTGGCTAGGTACCAAGGCAAGAGGGTTTTGAGATCGAGGGTCCACAGTAAACAAAGGATACAATAGCGTTCCTCATGCAATCGAAAAAAGTATCAAATTCCTCTATACCGCAGTTGCAGGTAGGTAGTTCGGCCCACTCTTGAATTGCTCCGCAGTTGCAGTAGATGGTTGGGTTTGGATAATCGTGATCTAAATCTCCTTCTTCTTCTAGACAATAACAAAAATACATTCAGTCGCAGGTCCTTTCGTTCTCGCTCATATATTTAGAAGTGGCACTGATTGCCGAAAATATCTGGATTCGTAGGTCTTCGAAAGGTCCACAAACAAGGAAAACAGATGTGTCTCCAGTAGGAATGGATAGCCAATCTGTTTTCGAAGTTGCTTGCTGAAAAAACTTTGCAGGATGTGTTGCAAGTGCGATAACAGTAATAGCAGCCTAAACGGTGAGGATAACGGCACATAAAAACAAGAATATAACCGGTAGAATTGATTTCAGACTCGTTCTTCTGTCAAGGATTCAGGGCTGGGTGTCGAGGGTTCAGGGCTCGGGGTTCTGGGGTTATAAAATCCAAGAGCAGGAAAGCTCAGAGTCGAGAATAGCCTGTAGCTAAAGAAACCAGGGCTGTACGCAAGAGACTCGATCTGAAATCACTGAGTGTGAAAGAAGTGAAAGCCGAAGCTAATTGATTGTTTTATAGACGAGAGAACGAGTGAAGAAAGAACTTATCCTCTGCCAAACGCCTGGCTTATATACAGTAATTCACTCGTTCATAATACATTCGAACTCCTGCTTTCTTTGTATACCGCTTTTGCACGATTTCGTCGTTTTCCTAACTCGAAACTTGATTTCGTTCTCGTGGTGCTTTAGCCTCCATTCGAAACCTGATTTCATTCTCGTCGTGCTTTAGCCTCTGTTCGAAACTTGATTTCGTTCTGGTCGTGCTTTAGCCTCCATTCGAAACCTGATTTCATTCTCGTCGTGCTTTAGCCTATGTTCGAAACTTGATTTCGTTCTCGTCGTGCTTTAGCCTCCGTTCGAAACCTGATTTCATTCTCGTCGTGCTTTAGCCTCCGTTCGAAACTTAACCATTTATATTATTCACCGATCGTCACTCCACCACCGAGCGTCACTCAGCACAACCGTGACAGATCTCCCATCTTCTTTAAGACAGAAGGTAATCAAGTCCATACGGGTGGCTCTCAACAACCATATTCTACGTGAGAATGGAGCAAATAACACGCCTGCCATTGGTACCAAACCTCGCCAGGTGGTGTTAAACAAGACTGCGATGGAAGCTCTGATGATGGAGCTGGACATTGACACTCCGATCATTTCAGCGATCCACATCCCCAATGCTAAATATTTGTTTTTCGATGATGAGGATAGGGTTGATGATAGTGACAATGATAATGACAACAAGCATGATGACATACACAGTGCCAGGAGTCGTGCCCAGCGATATCGTGGCCTTCAGCTGGATGATGATCAGGTCGAGAATGAGTGGGTGGCAGACGAGGACGAGGATGAGGATGAGAATGTGGATGAGAACGAGGACGTAGAGTCGGAATCGGTGGATGACTGCGAAGGACAGAGCAGTTTACATGATGTGCTTCAAGCTGGCTGCGACGTGTAGGATGGCATTTGCAACGGGAAACAGTATATATTAGGCTTTAATATCAAACATCATACACATTAATGTCACTGTACTGTATCCGTCGCCCGAGCTGTGAGTGCAATTCAAGGCATCATATAAATGACACATGCAGTGAACAGTGCATTATGTCCAGGTATACATTGCACTGAGGCGTCATATGATTAGTATTGTGGATTAATAGGTGTGCGCACCATATAACTGCGTCGGTAAGAGATACTGCGTCAGTAACAGAGATACTGCATCAGTAAGATATGGGTGCACTGCATGGCTGCGGTAGTAAGGAATACTACGTCAGGAGGTGCAAACGCAACCCCTGGGGTCGTGTATATGTACGTGCAGTGTCACGCCATGTCGAGGTTCAAAAGGTTTCGATTGATGCGCCCGATACGCCCCAGACCTACGTATGTCCTGGGTGCGACTTGGTTTTTTTCCCAATGAACGTTCAAACAGCTTTCACTGTGATGAGAGCCCAATCCACCGAAGCCTACGAGGACCTTCGGAAAGGTCTTAGCAAACAAATACTTCATTCCCGTCAAGCCTGAAATACTCTCTCTGATCCGCTCGATAAAATGGAAGAATTCCAACAACACCTAGCCCTTCAAGTACATCACCAATTGCAGGAACTCGCAACCATCCAAGTCAAAGCCAGAGAGGATGGCGAACGAATGTCCTGGTTATATGCCGAAGCTCGAGCAGAAGCTAAGATGATGCAGGATGCACAGAGCGAAGAACAGAAAAAGGCGGACAACACCGAATGAAAGAGGAAGGCAGCAGACTGAAGAATAGTACAGGTCTTTGAGCGGAAATTCATGGAGTTCACGAGACCATTACAGACAAAGCGCTCAAACACAAGAATGAAAAGATCGTACACTCTTTGGGCAAGTCAGTATTGATTCAAAAATCAGGAGATACAAAGCAAGATGATGACAGACTCCACCTTTGATATACGGTTAGACATGGTGCCGGACTGTGGGTCAGAGAAGCTATGTCTCCGGGGCCCGAAGGCAATGGTAACGGCGCTGGAAGCATTGGAGGAGATCCACCAAGTGGCTTCGAGTCTCCCAGCTCCAGTTCGAGTAGCTCTAGCTCTTTTTTTAGTGGAGATCATCATCTTCCACTACTTCCACCACCTAGAGGAACGGACTATAGTAAACCTCGTCCATTATCTTATCTGCTACCGCCAGCACCTCCGCCACCACCACAACCCTCGAACTCGGGAAAGAAGCAAAAGGTGGAACTTCACCACAAGATCCAGGGAGATTCTACAGACAAGACGGAGTCCTACAACCGGTGAATTCGAGGTGTGGATTGGTATCTCAGGTATTTCAAGGATGAGTACACCGATGGCGATGATAAGATTATCTTCGTCGGACCTCTGCTCTGAGAACAGGCCTTGGCTTGGTACACTAACCGCGAGGATCAGCTAAAGAAGCTTTTTCAAGTGGATACTTGGCAAGCCTTCATCAGCAGTATGGAGGAACGATTCATCAATACGGAAGAAGAAAAGGAAAACCTCTGAAAGATGACGGAGTTGCAGTACAAGGGAGACATTCGAGACAATATCGTAAAGATGGAGGAATTGAACTTCCAAGGCTGCTTATCTGGAATTGCATGGCGAGAGGCTTTACACACTGGCCTCAACAACGGCATTGAGAATCGATTATCCTTTTTGAAGCTTACACCAAACGACAATACCAAATACAAATCACTACTCAAAAGAGTCAGTCGCGCATACGAGGGATGCCTGCAAGAAATGAACCAACCCTATCACCAAGATCACAAACCCAAAGACAAGCAGAAGCGGAAGCGTGATAACGATGGTGATAAGGGGGCTCAAGGAAAGAAGAACTCTGAAAAGAGTTTGAACTCCAAGAAACCTCGAACGAAGAAGAGCCCTAAGCCTGTCAATACAGACAAGGACGTAGCCCTTAAAGACATTCCTGAATCTGTCCTGGAATCAAGAACCATGCGTAACAAATGCAAGCGCTGCGGTTCTTTAGAGCATCAATGGGTGTTCTGCAAGAATGCTATCAAAGCTTTGTCCAGCAGGAAAAAGAAGAATAAGAAGCCTAAGGGAGAAACTTTGACTCCAGAAGTAACAACCTCTTCTTCAAAGGTCAGGCCCAGGAATCTGGCTGATCAAATTACAATACCACCAGCGGCAGCCTCTAGCTCTCAAGTGCTTTGCGAGGTTGACTCTGACTGTATAATAATTGACAGATCAAACAAGTCTATTTTGCCTTTCATGGGGACTAAGGATTGCGGTCATTCCTATGTTGTTGGGGGTACATACACCTCGAGTTTTCTATTTAGGGGTTCAGACATCCTTATTGCATTTGGGTTTTAATTTTGGGGCTTACCGATGCGGTCATTGGTATTGCTTATGGTTTTTCAATAATATTGAACTTTTTTTTCTGCTGTTTAAGACAGGGTGCCTGAGGATGAGTTCAATACTCGAAATATGCTGGTCATATAGCATCCAAGCATGACAAGCAAACTCGATTATACTCATTTGAACCTTATTCACATATGTATTTACATATCAATTACCCAACCCATTGTGGCTGGAGCTGTATTGACAGGCAGTTCATTATGGTTTCTACTCAAAAAGATCGAAAACGCAAAGCTGTGGTCAGCGCACCTCAACCTGGACCCAAGAAAACAAAACAACAACTCCCACCTGAACTGAAAGCAGGTTCAAGACCCATGGTATGCATGTTTGCAAGCTTTCGAAACAAGAAGAACGTCCCTGTAAAGGTTCTCATGGATACTGGGTGCAATACACCCATGATGTCAAAGCAGTGGGCCGAGGCATATGGTGTTCCATTAGTGACTTGAACGGAGCCAAAGATAGTCAAAAGCTTCAATGGGGAAAATATAGAAGGAGCTGGTTGGCAGTATACCGTCCCCATTACTCTGCGGTATGGATCCGATTATACCAAAGAAATCTTCAAAATTGGTCCTATGGAGGATTCTGTCAAGGTTTCAAGGCTTGGAGTTCTAGGGGTTATTAAAACCAAACAAAAGGGTGCAGTGATCGCAGGTACTGCGTAGCAAACAAGAGACTCAAATTCCGGATTCACAGAAGAGAACAAAGGTTGGTGCCGAAGCTAATGATTGTTTTGTAGACAAGAGAACGAGTGAAAAACACACCTATCCTCCGCAAATCCATTATCCCTGAATACAGTTGATGCGACCGTCATCACCTTCACTCACTGGTTCCAAAATAACTCCAAACCTCACCCAACTATGCACGCAACCCTTTCAAACCATAACCCATATCCTAGCCATCAGGCCATATTTACAACGCAACCAATGAAACCTGATTCCTTCCAACAAAACCTGTTTCCTTCCAACAAAACCTGATTCATTCCAACAAAACCTGTTTCCTTCTAACAAAACCTGATTTCTCTCATATTCCCATTCCTATTTATCAATCCATACTTCTCACCCGATCCTGACACGATACAACCGTGACAGTAGCTCCCCCTCCCATAAGCCGAGTTCCTACAAGGCTGTTGATCTGGGCTTGCCAGGTTGTTCTGTGTGGAATATATTGATTACTTGAAGTGCATCCACATTGGCTGCCGGTTCCCAGCTTCTTTCGTCATAGCCTTTCCACTTAACCAAATACTGCAACTGTCATTGAAACATTCTCCAATCCTCAATACGTTCCACTTCGCATTATTCTGCTTTGTCCACGATAACTGGAGGTGGTGCAGTTTCAATTTGTCCGGGCAGTAGATCATTCGAGGCTTTGCTTAATTGGGAGATCGGTTGTACTGGATGTATATGAATGTCCTTGGGCAGCTCCAATCAATAGGTCCATGGGCTAATGACTGCAATGATTTTGTATGGTCCAAGGTATTTCCAGTCTAGCTTTTTGCTTTGCCTCTGTGTTGCAAGATTCCTAGCATCCATCCATACTCTGTCTCCAACTGTCATCTCTGTTCCTGCTCTGCATCATTCATCTGTGTGTTCTGCTTGAATCAATTGTGCTCAGAATATTTCGGCTTTCATCTGTTTCAGGATTTCATTCATCTTTTGGGAAAGATTGTTGGCGTTTACTTCTCTGATGCCGTTTCCATTTTGAACTGGATGTTGACCGAAGGTCATTTTTGGGTGGAACCCATAATTGCCAAAAAATGGTAAGCAGTGTGTTGTTTCCCAAGCATGATTGTTGAACACAAACTCTGCTATTGGTACCTATGAGGCCCAGTCGTTCTGTTGATAATTCACGAAACTTCTCAGGAACAGTTCAATGATAGCATTCATATATTCTCTTTGACCGTCAGTTGGTGTATGAAAAGCCGTTGAGTGTCTTTGTACAATTCCGAGTCTTTCACAAATATGTCTCCAGAATTCCAAGGCGAATTGAGATACTCTGTTCGATACTATAGTGTCTGGTAAGCCATGAAGTTTAAACACATTTTGTATAAACATTTCGCCCAGCTTTCTGCCATCTGTATCGACCCAACATGGTACCAAATACATTATCCATGATAGTCTGTCTACTACTACCCATATGGCGTTGTGCTCTTTGCTTTCCAGTAATCCAACAGCAAAATCCATACTCAAATCCTTCCATGGTTGTTGCGGTATTTCCAGCAGTTTAACCATCTGTGAATCTTTTGAATCTTTGGTTTACTGCGTTGCCACACATGACGATTTTGTACGTATCTATCCACATCTGCGCTCATGCCTGGCCATTGATGATTCTTTTTGAGTGGGTCCAACGTTTTTGCTTGTTCTGGATGTCACGCTGTTGGTGAGTGGTGATGTTCCCATATCAACTGTTGCTTGTCCAAATCCCTTTGAATTTCCGTTGCATTGATGCACAGTTCTTCACTACTATCAATCGGGCAGTCCTTGCATACGTTTTGAATCCAGTTCCACAGCTCCTTTGGATCGGTTTCGTCCTGATTTACCACTTCTGCAAATGCTACCACTAGTTCTCATTGCATTCTTTTGTTGAGATTTTCCGTTTTGAGCACAATTTGGTGGGTTTTTTCTGCGCCCCCCTTCGGAGGAATGTCTCATGGCATGTTGGTGAGTGCATTGGACTTTTGTTCCTGTTTTCCCCGCCAGTAAACAATCTTGAACTTAAATCTCGACAGGCATTAAAACCACCTTGTTTGCCTTCTGTTGAGCAACTTTGATGTCATGAAGTACTCCAGGTTTTTGTGATCCGTCAGTATCTTAATTGGATCTGCTGACCCTTTGCATTCTGGTCTCCACTGCTCGAGAGATTTGACGATGGCTCCAAATTCCTGATCATACATTTCATAATTTTCTTCCCCTGGTGTATGTTTCTTGGAGAAAAATCCAACCGGGTGAAGAATTCCTTGATCATCATACTGAGATAGAACTCCCGCTAACACATAACTAGAGGTATCAGTTTCCAGGACGATTTCCGTTGTGTAATCGAAATGTGCAAAGACTGGCAGTGTTGTAAACGCCTCTTTCAGCTCCGCGAAGGCGCGTTTCTGATCGGGTCTCCAGTGGAATGGTACCAGCTTTTTCATTAGCTTTGTTAATGGTTGAACCACCTGACTGTAATTTCTGATGAACCTTCGATAAAAATTGGTGAATCCTAGCAATGCTTGGACTTCTTTGAGCTTACCAGGTGCCTCCCACTCTTTGACTGCCGTTACCTGTTCTGGATCCATTCTGATTCCGTTTACTCCAACTATCAATCCCAGATATTTGACCTCTTGTTGATGGAACTCACATTTTTCAGCTTTGAGGTATAATCCAGCTTCCTTCAATGTTGTGATTACTGCTCTAACATGTTCCCAGTATTCCGTTAAATTATCACCGTAAATAAAAATATAGTCCAGGAATGCTGTGCAAAAGATATCCAAAAACAGTCGAAGTGTATCATTGATGAATTCTTGGAAGCATGCTGGTGCATTGGTGAGTCCAAAGGGTATGACCAGGGATTCAAATAAACCATGGCAGGTGTATAATGCCGTCTTCCATTTGTCGTCTTCTGCAATTCTGATCATGTTATAGGGGTCTCGGACATCTTGCTTGGTATACGACCTGGCTTTCGACAGTCTCAACAAGATTTCTTGGATTAGTGGTAGGGGATATCGATTCTTGATTGTATCTTCATTAAGGCCTCTATAGTCCACGCATAACCTGAGGCCTCCATTAGATTTGGGTGCAAACAATACTGGGGCCCCACATGGTGATGATAATGATCTGTTGAATCCTTTCGTTAGGTTCTTTTCAATCCATTCTTTCAAAACTTCAAATGCCTCTCTTGATAAACTGTAAATTGGTCTGGACAGAGGTGTAAAGCCCTCTTGCATTGTGATCTTGTGATCATATGGTCTATGTGGAGGTAGTCATTCAGCAATTACTTTGTCAAACAGGGGAAGACACTCATGGTATTCTTTTGGAATCAACTGATTCAGCAGTTTTCTTTGGAGGTCCTTTATATCCAGGGCTTTGTTGATTTCATATAACGTGACCGTATATACTTTCAGTTTCTCCTTCTTGTTGTGTCACATAAATAGTGCTGCTGCTAACGCACATATATCCAACTTTGGTTTGTCCAGTTCCCCCGTTATTTCCATATGATTTCCCCATACCCATAGACTTGAATAATGTTGACAGTGTTGTTGACAGTCACTGCTTTCGAATCCAATCCTCTTATTTTGAAACTTGATTGTGACATCATGAAGTTGTAGCCATGGAAGTCCCAACTCTATTGGATAATGGCCTAACTTAGTAACGAACGCAGGCAATTGTGCTTGATGTCCACATATTCCTAGATCAAGTTTAGCCATGGTTGTTATTGTTCCTGATTCGATAGGTCTTCCATCTATGACTTCTAATTTTCTTGATTCTTTCAACACGTTCTCCTGTAACTGATGATGGTGAATGAAATCTTTGTCAATAAATGCTATTGCAGTAGCTCCGCAATCTATCAAAGAATGGGTATCAATGATTCCATCTTCCATTTTCAGTGATCATTTCACAACGAAGTGCTTGCTTTCCATAGAAGATTTCTTTATTTCTAGACTTTGAATAGAGAACTGAGAGATACCAAAACTAGCATTAACTGACAAAGAAAATTAGTTTCCAGCGCAATTGCCATCCTTATTGCACTGGACTAAACTTATCCCAACTCCACTTCCTTCCCTTTTCTTGTTTCCAAATCTGCGTTTCCTCCATCTGCTGCCTTCTTAAAAGGTCATACCTCTGTTTGCCCTGATACTGCCTTCAATTTTCTTGGGCACGATGCTGCAAAGTACCTGCTATCCCGACAGAACATATCCAATCCTCCTTCCCTGCGTCTCTTTCGTTCCTCTGGTGTAATCTTTTTGCCTGTGACCACTAAGAGGTCCATTGGTGCAGGGCCGTGATATCCTGCAACCTTTCCTGCTGGTGCCGTATCTGGGGCGGATGTGGTGTTGACCATTGTGTCGGGCTTCTTATAGCCTTCCTATTTTCCAATTTTCTTTTCCGCTGCACATTGTCTAAGCTGTGAATCCTGTTTCGAACAGAGCTTGATGAATTCAATGATGTTTTCTGGTTCCTTGATGTGTTCCAGGGACTCTTTATGTTCCTTGGACAGTCCATTTCGTAGTGTGTCCATTTGAGCATCCACATTCCATTAGACATCTGCTACGTATCGGTGAAATTCCGCATAGTACCGGGAGATTTTGTAGTCTCACTGTCTGAGTCTCAAGAGTTCCCGCTTCGCTGTTGCTGCTTTGTCTTGATCTCCAAATGCTAGATCTAGTAGGTCAACCAGGTCTTTCAGGGAATCGAATTTTACTTCCCCAGAGATTTCGTCACAGCGTGGCATTAACCGTGCCAGAGCTATACCTATCAGACATCCGACCGCATACTTCAGCTTTTTCTGCTCAGTTTTGAATGCCTTCGGTTTTCAGCTATTTTCAAAGCCAATTGTACTTTCCACCCTTGACGTTCCTTTCAATCTTCTCTCGAAAAGCTGGCGATGACATTTTCCTTCTCTTCTCTCTCTTCCCTTTCTCCTGTTGTCTTTTCCCCTGTCCTTTCTTCTGTCAATTTCAAGACTCAAGTTACTTGTTGGCAGTTTTCTTCCGCCCGGTCCCTGAACTTCTCCATCTGTGCCTGGGCATCTTCTAGGTCTTGTTTCAATTCCGCCAAATCTGGATTACTTTCTTCCAGCTGTTGTTCTAGGTTCCGGACTTTTTCTTCTAGATCCCCATGATTGCATACTTGTGGGGTTTCCTCCTTTGATGCCAAAGCCTATTGCGTGAGCAGTAGCTCTTGCTTCAGGTTGTTCCACTCCTGTATGACTTGCTCGCCTTCTGCCAACAAATCAAATATCCGTGCTTCCACATGTTTCACATATTGCCGTTTCTTTAGCAATTCGTTCAGCCTGCTGGTTGTTGGTAGTTAGGCTAGGGCTGTAAGCCCGACATTGATATCCTGGATGGGGCTCCAGAGTTGAGCTTCATTCATGATCTCCGAATTTTTGGCTGCCATGTTTTCCAGTTCTTGCTGTAATGCACTGGTCAATGTGATGTCGTGAGCTGGTCTTGTTGTGTCTCAGGACATCGTAACTGTGGTGTTGGAACACTGCAGTGAGAAGATTGGCAGCTGTGAAATGGGAGCGAGGTTTTCTATTTAGGTAACTTTTCACCAGATTTAGATTTTCCTGAATTTCTTGAACTGCTGCCTCAATTTCTGTATTGCGAAATGGATTGACCATCTACCAGAAGAACACCTCGTGTTTGCTGGGGGTTGTTACGATAATCAGCGGTATTGGTAATGGGGCTGGATGTGATTCTCTGTTTACTCCCATTCCTTTGTTTGCTTTTCGTTTGTTATAATCCACCCACAAGATTTGACTTTCTATATCCTTCTGTGGTGCATTTATTGTGGATTCTGATGTTATGGTTTGTGTGTCTGCGGCTCTTCCGATTGTTGTATAGGCGCCTCTGCAGTTGTGTTCACAATAACATGGTTCCTGGTCCTGGCAGTCGACGTGAAGACCATGATACGTGGTCTAAAAGTTCTTAAAAACTGCGTCGTCGATCTGGATTCCTCCTCCATTTCTTGCTGCTTCCCTCAAGTAGCTATTCCAGGGAGATATCGCTTGTGGTTCAGCCAAAAAATATGCTTCAAGGTGTTCCTCGGTTTTGTTAAGAATAGTGTCAATACTATCGAAGGTGTTCAAGGGTTCTGATTCAAAGAAATTGATGGTTCGACTGGCGAGGTCAAAGAAATTGATTCCTGATTGTTGAGGTTTGTTGCTGTTGTATGCTGGCATTTGAAACAGTGTGGATCATTCACGTCAATGTTTCCACAGGCACACAATGCAGGAGTGTCTCCAAAAGCTGTTTACTGTGAGCTTGTTTTCAAAGTTTCTGACTGATGTAATTACAAAATAAAGGGAGTTGCAAGGTCTGTGACAAAAGTAGCAACCGCTTCAGTGAGGGTAGCGGCACATATACTGAAATATAACCGGTAGAATCGAATGTAGACTTGTTCTTCTGTCATGGTTTCAGGGCTCAGAGTTCCAAGGGTTATAAAAACCAAACTAAAGCGTGGAGTGATTATGGATACTGCGTAGCAAACAAGAGACTCAAATTCCGTAATCACAGAAGTGAACAAAGATTGGTGCCGAAGCTATTGATTGTTTTGTAAACTAGAGAATGAGTGAAGAACAAACCTATCCTCCGCAAATCTATCATCCTTATTTACAGTTGACGCAACCGTCGTCACCTTTACTCACTCATTCCAAAATACATTCAAACCTCACCCAACTATGTACGCAACTCTTTCAAACCATAACCCACATTATAGCCATCAAGCCATATTTACAACACAACCAACGAAACCAGATTCCTTCCAACATAACCTGTTTCCTTCCAACACAACCTGATTCTTTCCAACAAAACCTGTTTCCTTCCAACAAAACCTGATTCCCCTCGTATTCCCATTTCCTATTCATCGACCCATACTCCTCACCCCATCCTCACTCGACACAACCATGACAGATTCGTCCGATATCATCTTACCATACTGGAGGATCGTCAAGCATGGAGCACTCAGTGGAGTTACAGAAGAAAACAATAAGTTCCAGTTAACATCAAAACACTGCCATCAACATTGCACCAAGGAAGCGGTCTCTTCATTCTCAATTGAATATGATGATTCCATTTTGAAGATCGTTACAGACCCTCAAAGGATCGGGGTTATTGGTTCAATGCATATCAATGCGGCGCATGGAATTGAGGTCGTTGGGTAGAGTGCATCCCATGGCAGAACAGAGACTTAGAAACGATTGACAACAGAGAAACTGCCAACGCTCTTCAGCCTCATCAATGTTATGACCATGCCATTGACTTGAAAGATGGGGAACAACCTCTGTGGGGTCCCATCTATGCGCTCTCAGAGAAGGAGCTTTGGGTCCTTAAAGATTATCATAAAATGATTCTCAATTCTGGAATGATCCGTCCTAGCAAGTCGCCTGCAGGTGTACCCATACGTTTCGTTCCAAAGCCACATAGAATATGTTTACAGTTGTGCGTGGATTACAAAGGCCTGAATTGTATGATGATTATGAACCGATATCGATTGCCACTTATGAATGAACTCAGAGACAGGGTTGCTGGATCAAGAATTTTCACCAAGATTGATTTGAAGGCAGGGTATAACCTCATTCAAATTGAAGCTGGTGATGAATGGAAAACAGCATTTTGAACGAGATATGGACATTATGAATATCTAGTGATGCTCTTCAGATTGGCAAAAGCGCCAGCTACATTCCAAGATATGATGAACGAGATTCTGCAAGATCTAATGGATCATGGAGTAGTGGTCAATATAGATGATATCCTCATGTATACAGAAAACGAAGAAGAGCATGTACGATTGACTAGAGCAGTCCTTCGTCTATTACAGGAAAACAATTTGGCTATAGCACTCAATAAGTATGAATGGCACCAGAAACAAGTTGAATTCCTTGGGTATATCATATCTGGAGAAGGTGTCAGGATGGCCAAGGACAAAATTGACACAATTTTTAAATGGGAAATTCCAGAGTGTGTCAACAATGTCCAGTCTTTCCTTGGGTTCGCCAACTTCTATCAACGCTTTGTTGAAGGATTTTCAAAAATATGCTATCCTCTAATGCAGTTAACCAAGAAAACCAACGAAAAGTTGAATTGGAAAGCGAATCCACAAAATCAGCTAACCTTCGATACGCAAAAGAAGTATTATACTGAGGCACCCGTATTATGATATTTCGACCCTGTTTGCCCTGTAGAATTTGAGACTGACCCAAGTGATTTTGAAATCAGCACAGTTCTCTCCCAAGTCATTCATGGACAACTGCACCCTATCGCCTACAATTCTTGAAAGATGAACAAAGCCGAGATCAACTATATAATCCATGACGAGTATATACTCCCAGTCATATCTGTATCCAAAGAATAGAAACGTTATTTCGAAGGGACCGCTCATCCAATCAGTGTTTACACCGATGACAAAGATTTCGCCTATTTTACAACGACAAAGATATTGAATCGGAAACAAGCTCAGTGGGTACAAGAACAGGTAGATTACGATTTCAAGATATTTTACCAGCCAGAGAATGCAAACAGCAAGCCAGACGCTGTATCTTGGTGTCCAGAGTACCGTATGAAAAGTGGGAGGGATAGAGCGGAAGAAAACCAGAATCAGACAATCCACCGCATTCTGAGACCCAATCAGTTGATAACATCAGAATGGGAAACAGTGGAAGTGACGGTGATGAAGTTACGAGGTGAACATAGTGCAATTTCTTCTGCAAAGTTGAGAGCAATTCCAGTAGTCAATTTCACTTCAGAGCTATTAGAAGCAGTGGTCAGCACCACTAATAACGATGCTGCATGGCAAGCAGAGTACATCCGAGCGATGGAAGGCAATCCTAGTCCAGACATCTCTTTCAAAAATGAAGCCCTTTATTATAAACACAGACTGTGGATTCCGGACGATCTGCAGTTGAAAAAAGATATACTGGAGGCGAAACATGATTCGACAGTGGCAGGATATATGGGACAGGACAAAACAATCGAGCTGGTCAGACGAAACTTCTTTTGGCCAGAAATGGAAATATTCATCAAAGATTATATCCGTTCATGCCCAGAGTGTCAGAGCAATACAGCAGCTCATCACACTCGCTACGGACTCCTCCAACCTCTCAAATTCAGCATACCACCCATAGGATTCGATTTCTATGGATTTCATTATCAATTTACCAGTGTCAGACGGTTGCTCATCAGTATGGATTATTGTCGATCACTTGACAACAATGGCACACTTTATTCCATTGCAAGATGGTGAGAAGAAAGCTACGGACTTGGTCAGAATATTCTTGAAAGAAGTATTGAGATTTCATGGCCTTCCATCAAACATAGTGTCTGATTGTGACTCTAGGTTGACCTCCACGTTCTGGAAAGTGCTTGTCAAAGCTCTTGATATTAGACTGAAGATGTCTTTGCCGTTCCACCCTCAAACAGATGGGCAAATGGAAAGAGTCAACCAAACGCTGGAATGCTATCTGCGGAATTAATGCAATTACAAGCAGGATAATGTGTATGAGATGTTACCAATGGCAGAGTATGCCTATAATAACTCTCCCACCACCGCTACGGAAATGTCACCATTCTTTGCAAACTTTGTGTTCGATTGTCAAACCAATTTGCCCATCGAAGCACAAGCTAAGTGTCACGGTTGTGTCGAGTGAGGATCGGAGGAGCAGTAACAATCGATGGAGCGTATACAGTGAATACGGGACGTACGGAAGGAATCAGGTTTTGTGGGAAAGAATCAGGTTATACTGGAAGGAATCAGGTTTCGAGAAAAGGAATCAGGTTTCGCTGAAAGGAATCAGGTTTCGAAGGAAGGAATCAGGTTTCGCTGAAAGGAATCAGGTTTTGTTGGTTGTATTGTAAATATGGCGTAATGGTTATGATGTGGTTTACGGATTGAATGGGCTGCGTACATAGTTGGGTGAGGTTAGAATGTATTTCGGAACGAGTGAGTGAAGGTGACGACGGTCGTGTAAGTTGTATATTTGAGCGATGGTTTAGTGGAGGATCGGTTTGTTCTTCACTCATTCTCTAGTCTACAAAACAATCAATAGCTTCAGCACCAGCCTTGGTTCACTTCTGTGATTCCGGATTTCGAGTCTCTAGTTTCCTATGCTGTACCCGCGATCACTGCACCCACATGTTTGGTTTTTATAACCCCTAGAACTCCGAGCCTTGAAACTCTGACAGAAAAATGAGTCTACAATCAATTCTACCGGTAATATTTCAGTATATATGCCACTACTCTCACCGAGACAGTTGTTACTATTGCCACAGATGTTGCAACTCCCTTTGCTCCGTGTTCAAATCAGTTGGAAACTTCGAAAATTAGCTCTCAGTGTACAGCTTTTCGATACACTCCTGCATTGTGTGCTTGTGGAAACATCAACGCGAAGGATCCATGCTGCTTTAAATGCCCGCAGACAACAACCACAGACTTCAACATTCTCGAATCAATTTCTTCGACCTAGCTGGCTGAACCACCAACCTCTTTGAACAAGAACCATTGAACGCCTTTGATAGCATTGACGCTATCATCCTCGAAACCACAGAACCTCTTCAAGCATGTGTCTGGGACGAACCACAAGCAGTATCCCCCTGGAACAGTTACTGGACAAAAGCTGGAAGAAACGGAGGAGGACTTCAAATCAACGATCGAGTATTTAAGAACTTTTGGACCAAGTACTACGGTCTCCACGTCGGTTGCAAGGACGAAGAGCCCTGTTACTTCAAACACAACTGCGGAGATACACATTCAACAATTGGAAGGGCAGCAGACACCAAAGATACAACATCAGAATCTACAATCAAGGCATCACAGAATGATATAGCTAGCCAAATCTCATGGGCAGACTACAACGAACGAAAGCAAAACAAGGGAAAGGGAGTAGACAGAGAATTACACCCAGCCCCTTTACCAACACCGCTGATCATTTTAACAACACCCGACAAGTACGAGGTGTTCTATTGGTAAATGGTCAACCCATTTGTGGAAGCAGAAATTGAAGCAGCATTCCAACAAATCCAAGAAAATACGGGCCAGGTAAAAAGTTACCTAACCGAAAAACCTCGCTCCCGCTTCACAGCTGCCAATCTCCTCACGGCAGCATCTCAACATGACAGTCAAGATGCCTGGAGACACATCAAAACCAACTCGCGACGTCACCCTGACCAGTGCGTTACAACTGGAACTGAAAAACGTGGCAGCCAAAAATTCAGAGATTATGAATGAGTCCCAACTCAGGCGCCACATTCAGGATATCAACCTCGGGCTGACAGCATCAGCCCAACTCCCAACAACCAGCAGACTGAACGAATTGCTACAGGAATGGCAATCTGTGAAAGATGCGGAAGCACGGATATCAGGATTGTTGGCAGAAGGAGAAAAGGTTGTCCAGGAACGAGGCAATTTAAAGCAAGAGTTACTGGTTACACAACAATCTCTGACATTGAGGGAAAAAACGCCACAAGTATGCGGACATGGGGATCTGGAAGAAAATGTACAAAACCTAGAACAACAGCTGGAAGAACAAAATCCGGACCTGGCAGAATTGAGACAAGACCTGGAAGATGCCCAGGCACAGACGGAGAAATTCAGGGACCTGGCAGAAGAAAATCGCCAACAGGTAACCCGAACCTTGATGTTGACAGAAGGAAGGACAGCAGCAATGGGGGAAAGAGAAGAGAGAGAGGAGAAGGTAAACGATATTGCCAGTGTCTCGGGAGAAAATAGGAAGGAACTTTCAGGATGGAAGGTACAGCTGGCCCTAAAGATCGCCAGCAAACCAAGGGCATTCAACACCGAGCAGAACAAACTCCGGTATGCGGTGGGTTGTCTAAAGGAAGTAGCCCTGACACAGTTAATGCCACAATGTGACGAAATCTCTGGGGAAGTCAAACTCGATACCGTAAAAGACCTAGTTGACCTGCTAAACCTAGCATTTGAAGATCAAGACAAAGCAGCAACAGCCAAGAGGGAACTCTTGAGACCCAGACAGCGAGACCGCGAATTGTCCTAGTACTACACAGAGTTCCAATGATACGTAGCAGACGTCACATGGCAGGAAGATGCCCAAATGGGCGCACTACGAAACAGACTGTCAAACGAACTCAAAGTCTCCCTGCAACATATCGCAGAACCGGAAAGTATAGTCAAATTCGTCAAACTATGCTCAAAGCGAGATTCACAGCAGAGGAGATGTACGGCAGAAAAGCAGTCTGGCAGATGGGAGGGATTTAAGAAATCAGAACGAACGACCAACACCACATCCGCCCCAGACGCGGTACCAGCAGGAACAGTTGCAGGATATCATGGTCCTGCACCAATGGATCTTTCAGCAATCAAAGGAAAGAAGATTTCACCTGAGGAACGAAAGAGACACAGGGAAGAAGGATTGTGTATGTATTGTGGGAATAGCAGGCATTTCGCGGCATCGTGCCCAAGAACATTAAAGGCAGCGTCGGGACAAACAGAAGTATCACCTTTTAAGAAGGCGGCAAATGAAGGAGACGCAGATTTGGAAACAAGTAAAGGAAAGGAAGTGGAGTTGGGAAATGTGTAGTCCAGTGCAATAAGGATGGCAATTGCGCTGGAAACGAATCTCCTTTGTCAGTTAATGCTAGTTTCAGTATTTCACAGTTCTCTATATCAAGCGCAGAAATAAATGAGTCTTCTATGAAAAGCAAACATCTCATCGTGAAATGCTCACTGAAAATAGAAGACAAAATCATTGATACCCACGCTTTGATAGACTGCGGAGCTACTGGAATAGCATTTATTCACAAAGATTTCATTCACCATCACCAGATACAGGAGCAGGAGTTGAAGGAAGCAAGAGAATTAGAGGTTATAGACGGAAGACCCATTGAGTCAGGAACAATCACAACTATGACCAAACTTGACCTAGGAATACGCGGACATAAAGAACAATTGCCCGCGTTTGTCACAAAACTAGGCCATTACCCCAGAGTATTGGGACTCCTATGGTTACAATTACACGATGTCACAATCAAGTTCCAAAGGAAAAGGATTGGATTTGAAAGCAGTTACTACCAACAGCATTTTCAACATCATTCAAGTGTATGGGTATGGGGCAATCATATCGAAGCAATGGGAGTGCAATCCAAACCAAAATTGGATATATATATGTTAGCAGCAGCACCTTCAATGAGACGCAACAAGAAGGAGAAACTCAAAGTATACACGGTAACATTATACGAAATCAACAAGGCCCTCAAAATAAAGGACCTTCAAAAAAAACTGCTGAATCAGTCAATTCCAAAAGCATACCATGAGTTTCTTCCCCTCTTTGACACAGTTATCGCTGAACGATTACCTCCACATAGGCCCTATGATCACAAAATCACATGACAAGAAGGCTTTACACCCCTGTGCGGACCAATCTACAGCTTATCAAGAGAAGAGCTACAAGTTTTGAAGGAATGGATTGAAAAGAACCTGTCCAAGGGATTCATCAGATCATCGTCATCACCATACAGAGCCCCAGTACTGTTTACATCTAAACCTAATGGAGGCCTCAGGTTATGGGTGGATTATAGAGGTTTAAACGAAGGAATAATCAAGAATCGATATTCACTACCTTTGATCCAAGAAACATTGCTACAATTATTGAAAGCTGGATGGTACACCAAGCTGGACGTGCGAGATCCCTACAACATGATTAGAATTGCGGAAGAAGACAAATGGAAAATGGCATTTCGCACCCGCTATGGCTAATTCGAATCCCTGGTTATGCCCTTCGGACTCACCAACGTACCAGCATCTTTCCAAGAATTCATCAATGATACACTCCAACAATTTTTGGACATCTTCTGCATGCCGTTGCTGGACGACATTCTCATCTACAGTGACAGTTTGACAGAATATGGGGAACATGTTAGAGCGGTAATGACGACGTTGAAGGAACCGGGACTGTACCTGAAAGTCGAAAAATGTAAATTCCACCAACAGGAGGTCAAGTATTGGGGACTAATAGTCAGAGTCAACGGAATGAAAATGGATCCAGAAAAGGTAACGGCAGTCAAGGAGTGGAAGGCATCCGGTAAACTTAAGGAGGTCCAAGCATTCTCAGGATTTGCCAACTTTTATCAAAGGTTTATCAGGAATTACAGCAGGGTGGTCCAACCATTGACAAAGTTAACAAAAAAACTGGTACCATTCTACTGGGGACCTGATCAAAAATGAGTCTTTGCGGAGCTGAAAGAAGTGTTTACAACAGCACCAATCCTCGCACATTTTGATTACATAAAAGAAATCATCCTGGAAACAGACGCTTCTAGTAATGTTTCGGCAGGAGTCCTATCCAATTACGACGATCTAGCAATCCTTCACCCAGTTCCATTCTTCTCCATGAAGCATACACCAGCCGAGGTAAATTACGAAATCTACGACCAGGAGCTAGGAGCCATCGTCAAATCTCTCAAACAATGGAGACCACAATGTAAAGGGTCAGCACATCCGATCAAGATACTGATGGACCACAAAAACCTCGAATACTTCATGACGTCAAAGCTACTCAATAGAAGGCAAACAAGGTGGTCCGAATTTTTATCGAGATTCAAATTCAAAATTGTTTACCACCCGGGAAAACAGGGACAACAGCCCGATGCACTGATCACAATGCCAGGAGACATTCCTCCGAAGGGGGGGGCAGAAAAAACCCAATGAATCTTGCTCAAAACGGAAAATCTCGACAAAAGAATACAACAAGGACTTGTGGTAGCATTTGCGGAGGTGGTAAATGAAGAGGAAACCGATCCAAAGGAGCTGTGGAACTGGATTCAAAACGTGTACAAGGACTGCCCAATCGACAGCAGTGAAGGACTGGGCATCAACGCAACAGAAGTCAAAAAGGACTCGGACAAGCTACAGTTGATACAGGAACATTACGATTCCCCAACAGTGGGACTTCCAGGATGAGCAAAAACAATGGACCTAATCAAGAGCAATCATCAATGGCCAGGCATGAGAGCAGATGTGGACCGATATGTACGGAATTGCCATGTGTACCAACGCAACAAACCAAAGAATCAAAAGATCCACAGATAGTTAACACCGCTGGAAGAACTGCAACAACCATGGAGAGATCTGAGTATGGATTTTGTGGTTGCACAACCGGAAAGCGAAGGTTATAACGGCATATGGGTAGTAGTCGACCGGCTTTCGATAATGAAGCACTTGGTACCATGTCGAGATGATAGAGATGGCAGAAAGCTGGGCAAAATATTTATACAAAATGTGTTTAAGCTACATGGCTTACCAGACACTATAGTATCAGACAGAGAACTCCAACTCACCTCAGAGTTCTGGTGACATGGCTGCGAAAGACTCGGAATTGAGCGAAGACTTTCGACGGCATTCCACCTACAAACAGACGGCCAAACAGAACAAATGTACACAATTATAGAACAATATCTAAGAAGCTTCGTCAATTTCCAGCAGAACGACTGGGCTTGTGGCTACCTATGGCAGAATTTGCGTCCAACAATCACACCTCGGAAACAACACGCCGTTCACCATTTTTTGGCAATTATGGTTTCCACCCACCAATGACATTTAGTCAACATCCAGTTCAGAATGGAAATGACATCAGGGAAGTAAATGCCAATGCCCTCTCCCAAAAGATGAGTGAAATCTTTGAACAGATGAAAGCCGAAATATCCCGAGTACAATCGATACAAGCAAAACAGGCGGATGAACGACACAGAGACGGAACAGAGATAACAGTCGGGGACAGAGTATGGATGGACGCTATCAACATTACAACCCGGAGGCAAAGCAACAAGCTTGACTGGAAACACCTAGGCCCATACGAAATTATCGAAGTCATCAGCCCATTGGCCTACCGATTGGACCTACCTAATAACATTCATATACACCCAGAACAACCGATCTCCCGTCTAAGCAAAGCCTCGAACGACCCATTGCCCGGACAAATCGAGCCAGCACTCCCTCAGGTTATGGTCGATGGAGAAGAAAAATACAAAGTGGAATGCATAGAGGATTCCAGTGTGTCTCGACGACAACTGCAGTATCTGGTTAAGTGGAAGGGCTATGACAAACGGAGCTGGGAACCGGCAGTCAACGTGGACGGACTTCAAGCAATCAACATATTCCACACCGAACAACCTGGGAAACCCGGATCAACAGCCTCGTAGGAACTCGGCATGTGGGAGGGGGAGCTACTGTCACAGTTTTATCGAGGGAGGATCGATGGAGCAGTGACGATCGATGGAGCGTCTACGGTGAATATGGGATGCACAGATGGAAACAGGTTTTGTGGGAAGAAATCAGGTTTCTCTGGAAGAAATGAGGTTTTGTTGGTTGCATTGTAAATATGGTGTGATGGTTATAATGTGGTTTACGGATTGAATGGGCTGCGTACATAGTTGGGTGAGGTTTGGATGTATTTCGGAACGAGTGAGTAAAGGTGACGACGGTCGCGTAAGTTGTATATAAGAGCAATGGTTTAGTGAAGGATAGGTTTGTTCTTCACTCGTTCTCTAGTCTACAAAATAATCAATAGCTCCGATACCAACATTTGTTCACTTCTGTGATTCCGGATTTCGAGTCTCTAGTTTGCTACACAGTACCCGCGATCACTGCACCCTCCTGTTTGATTTTTATATCCCCAATAACTCCGAGCCTTGAAACCCTGACACAAAGAATCCCGCATCTAGGAATCATGTACACTGGATGACCAGCGTGCATACACTTTGCCGTAGAAGTTTAGATCATGCACGGGAGACAATGGGGAAGTACCACAATAAACGTGCTGAACACCCTCTGAAGTACTCAGTTGGCGATTTAGTTATGCTAAATGGGAAGAACCTCAAAACTAGAAGGCTGTCTAGGAAATATACGAAGCTTTACGGACCCTTCAACGTCTCGAAGGTGCTCTCACCCACAGCAATTAGGCTTGAGTTACCGAATCGATGGCATATTCACATTACTTTTCATGTATCACTCATCCAACTAAACCGACTCAACCGTAGTAGATCACCACCCGAGCTTGCTTCAGCCAGTGAGCAGAATGAGTTTGGTTATGATGTAGATGGCTACGAGCATGAAACATGCTATGAAGTTGATGAAATCATGGCAGCCAGTATCGCAAAGAACGGAAACGAGTTTTATACTTGATTAAATGGAAGGGATACCCCGACAAAGCAGATTGGATGGAAGAACCTTATGAGAACTTCGAGGACACAGGGTTATTGAAGGAGTATCATAAGAGGAATCCTCAAGCTGCAAGGATAGCAGGATCAGACAGTTGAGCTAAGACCATTTCCCCACGAAGGGTTTTTAACAGCTAGCAACACACCTGACGAAGGATTTAAGTTTTTGCGTACAAGGGGTCATATTTTCCAGATCATGAATGACAGATGGATTTTATTTTCAGGGCACAAGGGGTCATGATTTTTCAAGATCAAGAGGATGATGACTGTGGTTTTCAGGGCACGTGGCGTAACAATTTTTCCAGATGATTAAACGAAAAAGTAAGCAAAGGATGCAAGCAATCTGATTGGCCTATTTTGCTTGCTGCCATGATTCAGATAGACGTAAGCAACCTGATTGGTCGACTGTGCTTGCATGTCTCAGCAAGAGGTCAAAGCACAATGGTCCGTGCACGACCACTAACTTAGTGGATCTTGAAGGCACTTCACTTGGGCACACAGGATTATAAATCAAAAGGCACAGAGCAATAAGGTCATTCAGAGATGAACTCCCTAAGAGAGGGGGTACTGATACACCTAACATAATACTTTTGGAGCGGGGACACACACGATCACTCGTGACAGCATCGGCTGTCACCAGTCTTAGAAACCAGAGGGAAACTTTCTGAACTGCAAAGTATATTGAACTGCAAAGCATATTGAACTGCGAAGTTTTTGAACTACGATGCAGACTGAATTGCGAAGTTGTTGAACTGCGAAGCTGCTTGATGAGCGATGCTTCTCCACCAGCGACGCTTCTAGACCACTGAAGTTTTTCGCTGGTGAACACATCCAGAGCGAAGCAAGAATTGGGTCACTCCAAAACTCTCGATGAAACACAAGCTAGAGTATACATCGCTCCGAAAGTCTCTACGCAATGCAAACTAGAGAATGCACCACTCCAAACAATGAAGCTAGAGAAAGCTAATCACTACCCAACGACAGCTAGGGAAAGCTACTCTCTACCAAACGCAAGCTAAAAGCATGCGCCGCGCCATACAACTAAGCTACTCTATCGAACACAGCCTATTTGTCTGGAAGATGATTTGATCGCAAGGATACCACCGGTCTGCAGGGCAGGAACCATGGGGTTATTGCCATAAATGATACCAGCGGCCCGAGTATAATCTATTAACAGTAAAGATGTGGTCAGCCCGGGAGATAGAGTTCGGCAGTCATTGTGAAGTTCAGGGCATAGGCTCAAATAACCGGCAGTGGTTGCAAATGTTGTTGCACTGGTTTGAAAGTAGTTGAGATACAGGAGTTCTAGAGTACAGAGTGTAATTTGCAGTTAAGAGTGAAGACAAAGGTATAAAGACCTTCAGTTTCTTCAAGGGTAGAAAGGTATCAACTCAAAGATCATCAGATCATCAATCACTTTCTCAGCCAGGAGAACAAGCCTCAACGATATACATATTTGGAAAGCCATTTTTTTTCATTGTGAATCATTTGGTTATATACACAACCTAAGCGAAGCTCCTAATCTGCCACAATCGAAGCAAGTGTAAGGGCGAGTACGCCCGAGTAGGGCTGCGTACTTGATAGTATGAGTAGATACGGTTGCACACGAGAATAAGTGATAAAGTGGAGTATTCAATAAATATGGTAGTAAGTAAGATAATCGCTGGAGTGCAATTGCACTCCCGCGCAGTGGCTATATCCTGGGCACTTACCCGGCCATCGGCCGGCTGCCGTTACATCATCCCCTCTCTAGCTGCAGACCCCCTGGGCTGCCATACCCGTACATGAGAAGAGAAGGAAAGAAAGTCAAGATCCAGACTCGTACGCCCTCGTACGGCCTCAGAAATCCCGCTACCGATCGGTACCGCTCAAGGGTGACCTTTCGGTGGATCCGGCGCACGGGGAAACTCCACCTGCAGTGGTAGGTGGTAAAAACCCATGCCGACGCCATTTGTACTGGGCCGAGATCCAATAAGAAGAGAAAGAAGGATAAGATATAAGAAGTAGAAAGCATGAAGGAAACGTCCAATTAACCTGATTCCTCCAAGTCCAACTCTCCGAATCCAAGCCGCTCCAAGCAGCAGGCCCCGTTCTAAGCCCACTCCTTCAGCAGGCTTCCAAGTACAATCCTGCAAGTCCATGGTTCCGAATATCCAAGTGGACTTCTAGTTCCCCAAATCCAAGCAATTGATCTCCGTAGTGCCAGCTCGGTGATGCTCGAATCGGTAGTGTCATTGGCTTCCGCCATTGGTTCGTCGTCATAGATTGCGTTATTTGATGAACTTGCGATCAGGAATCCGCTGGCCTCCTAGGAGTGCTCGCAAGTGGCTTTATTCCCCAGCTCTGAAATCCCGCTGGCCTCCATGGAGAGCGTAGACGGCCAATTCCTTTGCACTCGAATCCGCTGGCCTCCTTTGAGAGCTCAGGCGATATTCACTGGCGGCTGTTGATTCTTGCAAAAGGCTTCTGACTAATTGACTTGTTCCAAGGCAGTTCTTGGCCGTCGGTTGTCTTCCGACTATTCTCGTTCGTATACGATTTCTCCCATTGAACGCGTTCGTGAACGTTATCACGGGGGTAAGGCCACCGTGGCCGGTAATCCATCTCTGCAGCAGTCAACTAGCATAATTGCGTGATGTACTTATCTTGATCATAGCTGCTGCTCTTGAAAACTTCCAAATTCGTATGATTTCTCCATACTTTCGTATATCCGAGCACATGGTAGACTTCATTGGTAATAGCCTCCGCTCTCGGCATTGATTATGTGCGTGTCCATAGCGGGCCAATAGAAGTCCCTAGAAACTAATTCAGTTGTCTTAAGAGCTCCGAAGTGACCTGATTCGGGGTTGTCATAAAAGAGACTTATGACTCTAGCTCGAAGTGTTTGATCTACAGGAACGTATATCCTCCCTTCGTAAGTCAGAGCTCCAGCGACGACCTTCCATTGGTTCTCGTCTTCGAGGGTGTTTGACATGGGCGAGTCGACTATCTTCGCATTCACGTCGATTGCCAATGTGTCAGAAGACAAGGCCTTCGGAATCGCCGGTAGGAGATCATCGTACGGTTCAACAAATATAGTTGTGACATCCTAAATCTAGCCCGATGTGGTTATCGGCGGCGATGTCAATTGATCATCAACATGACTTTGTTCAGTGCTCTCGGTCATTCATATGCTCCACTCGCAGAGGGTATCATTCGTTGATATAGCTAATTTGTAAGCATTCCGTACAAGGTCATAGTTACCAAGTAATTCGGTGCGTTTGCTCTTTCGGCAACTTAAGCTCTGAAGACTCTATCGCGGTAGTCTCATACGTCCATTATGGAGTTCAGTCGGTTCGCATTCCACGCAGCTTGACATCTCGACTGTTGATTTGGCTGGCTCTTGGCCGCTAGTTTTGAGTGCGGTTGACTCCATTGATATCGTCGGTTGCAATTGATTGCCGCAGCTGATTGTGCTTTCGATGCATTCGGTGGTGCTTCCGGTGATGAAGACCAGCAACGTAACCAGTGACTTCTCGTTCACTCCTAGGTGCACTTGCTCTTGGTCTCATTGACGTCCTGGTGCGCTGGACGTCTGCAGCATGACTGGTGCGTTGCAGTGATGATGAGTCGTTCCAGCACTCCCGGTGCGGAATTCGTTTGCAGTAATGTTTTCTCGGTTTCCGGTACGGTCATCCCCCTCTTTTTGAGGTCGGTGCTCCGTCGACGACTAAATGCAGCTGGGGCATGCGGTGTCGATTCCCATTGATTTGGCGGTTTGGATTGCCATTATTGCTTCGTGCTTCTGTATCTGCATTCGATTGCGAATCATGCAGCATCACTCATAAAGGATGTGTTTCTTAAAGAATAGGGTAGAATTAAAACGTAACCTTGTATATCCATATCAGTGAGAAGACTATTGTTATCCTTCTCAAGAGAGTGCACGATTGCACTCGGCACTCGAGAAATCTGCATTTCGCGGCTTTCCCGTGGCTCAATAAGTGCCATTCGCCTAGCAGCCATTTCTCATCGATTCATGATTGTGCGCATATTGAAAGCTCGGTACTCAATTAAGTGTTTGAAGTCGCCATCCTCCTTTGCAAGGATATCGGTGATTTTTTGCGTTGCGTGTCGGTGATTCCCTCTTTTGGAGATCGGTGCTCCGCCGACAAATTGTGATTATATCAGTGCATACGGTATCGAGTCTTATGCCCATTCTCTTATCGATTCTCGTTGATTCTGGCACTTCCGTTGCCATAGCGATTAATTCTCGTTGTGTATCATCAAGAGTAAGATTTTCTTAAAGAAGAGGGTAGAAGTTCAAACGAAGCCTTGTGTTTCCATATCCTTCCCCGAGTGTGTACGATTGGGTTGCACTCTACACTCGCACAACCTGCGTATCGTGGTTCTGCCATAACTCTGTAAGTTCATAAGGGGTTCACGGACATACATGCCTGGTGGTTGTGTTAAGGTTGCCTTCCTTGTTTGCAAAAGTATCGGCGCTGTCGCCGGCGATGATTACCGCTGGTTAATCTCATTGGCTAAGCCCATTGGCTAGGTTCATCTCGATATAGGCCTTTAGAGTTCTTAACTCAACCTCCGACAAGTTATAGATCTGCCCATATGGCAGCTTGTGCCCGGGATTCAGGTCGATCGCATGGTCAATTGGACGATGCGGCGGGAGTGTCTCGGCCTTGGCCTCACTGAAGACCTCCACAATCTTTGACAGTTGGCGGCCTCCATCGTCTGTAGCTACGATGGAAGGTGCTCGTCTCTCCATCTGTACATGTTAGCTTTGTGCTTTCAACTTCATCTCAATGGAGGGTAAGGAATCCCGGGAGTAGCGATGCCAATCGCACGATCTCGATGGACGGTGCGCGGATGGCTTGCTCCCTTCGTGACTCGGCGAGCCGGTAGCAGTCATTCAAGGTTCCGTAAGAACGCTCTTCTGCCGCAACTACCGCCGCTGCTCCTGCTCGCTCGTTCAGCTCATGGGGTTTCTCCCACTTTGTGTGGTGCCTTCCATGCAAGCTCACAGCAACCCTTGTGCAATCGCCAGACATATGATGAAAGCCTCGACAACCTTGCTAGCAGGTCACCGAATGCAGTGGCTCCAAGCAGATGTATGTCTGGAGGCTTATTCTCTTCACTGCCCTCCTGCAGCCGAAACATTGGTTTCCTGTGGAGGTTCCGACGTCACGATAGTGGCCGCCGGTGGCACCCCCGCGTGTGGTTTGGAGGGCCAAAAGTTAAAAAGTCAATCTCCGGGTTTCTTGCCTAGGCAAGCCCAGAGTAGCTCATATGGTTCGTCAACTGAAGGCTATCACGTCACTGCACGGAGAAGCATACTCTGCGGATCGCGTACGTGCCTCACCCGATTGGAATTTTGACAACTTAAATGACATTTATTCTCCTATATACAAAAGGTTAACCATTTGACCAATCCTGATCAGGGATATGGATGAGAAGATGCGTCCATGCCCACTAGGGGATACGACGACTTAAATGTGCATCCATTCCCACTTGGAGATCCGATGACTTGAAGGTGCATCCATTCCCGCTTGGAGATCCGATGACTTGAGGTGTGATTTTGTTCGCGTTTCGTACTTGCTCATCTGTCTAGTAGAATATCGGCTTGATCTGCTTGCCACTTTAGAACATTCGGGGTTTAAACTTCCCACTCTGAGCTGCTTCATGATCTGCAATCGCGGCTCCAATATCTGAGTCTTGAACTCTGCCCATCGGTAATCTTTTCTCCATAAGTGCACTCTCTCGTGCAATGCTGACGCAGTTTCGGAGCTTGCCCTCAGTTCGGAGGAAAGTAGTTGTCAAGTGAGCTTGCGGATGCAATGGTAGCTCTTATCGATTCGTCTTTGAATCAACGCGTTAAAGGTAGGTCTGTTAAAGCATTGCTAGCACTTCAAGCTTCTCAATAGATTGCCTTAGATGGACTTCCAATCATTTCAATCAATCGTTCGTATGCGGATGCTTTCGCCGAACGTATTTCAGGGACTGCTCGGTGGTGCGACCATCAAGCCGGTGACACGTCTCAGCGCCTCTTGACCTCTGAATTCATTTCGGAATCGTAACTACTACCGTCAATAACCTGAATTAGGTGTACTTAACAAATCTTGATGCCTCTAAGCAGTGCATTGAGATATATTGAGACGTGTTGCGATCACGGTCGGTAATGCAACTCTCAGGATCCATTGACCTCCGAATTGAAATCGACTCTGCTAACATCAATCAAATCTTATAGATGGAATACTTCTCTTGAATCACTCTAGTGACAATCGACTGTGGGTCCCGAGTAGTGAGTAGTAACATGGTGGACCAGAGGTATCCTAGAACCAATGAATCGACACGTGTAAAAAATCGTCGATTATGCTTAATTGGGTGCCATCAATGACATTCTGACTTGTTTGTTTCGATCTTTCGTCTTTATGCGGTTGATGTCGTTAAATGTGTTTCAAGGTCTCCTCGGCGGTGCCGTCATGGCCTGTAACACGTTTCTCGTGATCGAGTGACCTCTGGATCGTTTCTGCTGCAGTCAATTGACTCGATTGAAGAGTATATGTATCCTGAGTCATCACTCTAGAGTAGCGATGATACTCGCTATAGGTGTGAATAGTAATGTGTTGCGACATGTAGCGATCGGGGTCGGTGATGCGACTCTTCGAATCGATTGACCTCCGAATCATGTTGAACCTGTCCGAATCGCCTCGGAATAGTCTCCGCTGTAGTCGATTCACGAGTACTTGTGAAGTCCAATGCTCCAAGGTCTCCAAAAGTAAGGTGTTGCGTCGTTTTCGCAATTCTCATTTAGAGTAGGGTTTTTCGCTGGCGACACATCCCTCAGGGCCTATCGACTTCCGAATGCCTTGCAATCGTCTCTGCGGTAGTCAACTGACTTGATACAGGAATACTTATCCGGATATATTGATCTAGTGATGATATTCGTTGTAGGTCGAGAATAGTAACGTGTTTTCAAGTTCTCGGGGGTGCCTATGGTGGCAGGTGACGCGTCTCTCGTGATCAATTGACTTCCGAAAATGCTCGGAATCGTCTACCTCATGCGCCATTGACTTCGATTCGTCTCGATCGTCCGTTCGTATGCCTTTGCTGTCGGCGGACGGGTTTCGTGGACTTTTAAGTGGTATGGCCATTATGGCCGATAACGCGTCTTCCGTGACTGATTGACTTCCGAATCGTCTCGGAATCGTCTCTGCTTTCGTCAATTAACTCAATAAGATAGTTACTTGGCTTGAATCGACAATCTAGCGATGATTTTCGGTGTAGATCTGACACGTCGAAAAGTAATCACGAATTCTGTGAGCGAAACGTATCCAATTTCTGAAAAGCGATTATAGTGTAAGGGTGAGTACACCCAAGTAGGGCTGCGTACTTGATAGTATGAGTAGATACGGTTGCACACGAGAATAAGTGATAAAGTAGAGTATTCAATAAGTATGGTAGTAAGTAAGATAATCGCTGGAGTGCAATTGCACTCCCGCGCAGTGGCTATATCCTGGGCACTTATCCGGCCATCGGCCGGCTGCCATTACAGCAAGTCACAAACCGAACACGGCTACTACTTTGACCAGTGAACCTTGAGTAATGCTCACAATGTCACAAGTGGGCAGGCTACAACTATATCCAAACCAGCTGAAAGTCTGCAGAAAACCTGGAGAATGTTGAAATGCTAGGTGATGAGATCCACTGGTAGAATCCGGACAAGCTCCAGCAATAATTGGGATTTGAAGGAAGTGGAGGACTTTGGCCAAAGTAGGTGCTTTTGAATTTTTCTTAACTTTCTCTTCTAATGGATTTTGGTACGGTACAAGTGGTATTGGCAGGGGTTTTACTATCTACCACTCAAGGTAGAGTTTCCTGTGTATTGAATCAGCAATGAGGTTGCCTAATGGGCTCTGATCGGTTTTGGGACTTATAATAACATATAAAGCCTATTCAAAAGTGCATGAACCTGGATCTGACTTCTTCTTCATATACATATATTTAGCAGCCCAGATGGTCTGTGCCAAGAGAGCGGGATGATGTAATGTCAGAGATCAGACCTTAGAAGTTAGGGTTAATCAGAAAAAACATGTTTTTCTTTTTGAGGTTTCTGAGGTTTCTGAGGTTTCTGGACTTGGCTGGTACCATGTTCTCTCAAATTTGGTTATTGGAAGCTTGATATCATTACTGAGAAGACCGATTGAACTTTGAACTTTCTGATAATAGGAAGATCCAGGTTGATGTTTCCATCCCAGCCATTGTACAATTTATCCCTGCCGATTTCGGACTTAGAACATATTCTCACTAACATTCAACCCCTGAAGCCTAATTTCGCTCATTGCACCATCTATTCGCACTGTTGTCACCATCACCATCACCATTGCCATTACCATCACCATCACCATCACGATCGCCATCACCATCACCATAGCCATCACCATCACCATAGCCATCACCATCACTATCGCCATCACCATCACCATCACCCTGACAACTATTTATACTGATGAATTCTAGATTTACTCGCTCCACTGTGTATTCGCACCAGTGTCACCATCACCATCGCCATCACCATCACACTGGCCGTTACCCTGACAATCAATTTGACTCGCTGAATGAATGATGACAGTGCAAGCATGCTGAGGTACGTCCATTATTGGCTCTCGTCTGGCTGCTCTACTGCTGCTGCTACTGCTGCTGCTGCTGCTGCTGCCGGTGCTGATGTTGCTGCTGCTTCTCCTGCTGAATTCATCTAACCAGTGCAGTTCAACTCTGATTGACTTGTGGATAGAGCCATTTGATTCGTCTCACCGAAAACATTAAGATAGTGCAAGCAGGCGGTAGTACGTCCATTATTGGCTCTTGACTGGCTACTCTACTGCTGCTGCTGCTTCTCCTGCTGAATTCATCTAACCTTTGCAGTTCAACTCTGATTCACTCATGGATAGGGCAATTCAATTGGTCTCGCTGAGTACATTAAGATGGTGCAAGCATGCTGGGGTTCGTCCATTATTGGCTCTCGACTGGCTACTCAACTGCTGCTGCTGCCGCTGCTGCTGCTGCTGCTGCCGCTGCTGCTGCTGCTGCTGCCGCTGCTGCTGCTGCTGCTGCCGCTGCTGCTGCTGCTGCTGCCGCTGCTGCTGCTGCTGCTGCTTCTCATGCTGAATTCATCTAACCATTGCAGTTCAACTCTGATTCACTCGTGCATAGGGCCATTCGATTTGTCTCGCCGAGTACATTAAAATGGTGCCAGCACGCTGGGGTATGTCCATTATTGGTTCTCGACTGGCTGCTCTACTGCTGCTGCGGCTACCGCTGCTGCCGCTGCTGCTGCTGCTGCTTCTCCTGCTGAATTCATCTGACCTTTGCAGTTCAACTCTGATTCACTTGTGGATCAAGCCATTCGATTCACCTTGCCAATATCATTAAGACAGTGCAAGCACGCTGAGGTACATCCATATTGGCTCTTGACTGGCTGCTCTACTGCTGCTGCTTCTCCTGCTGAATTCATCTGACCTTGGCAGTTGAACTCTGATGCACTTGTGGATAGGGCCATTCGATTCGTCTCGCTGAGTACATTAAGACAGTGTAAGCACGCTGGGGTATGTCTATTATTGGCTCTCGATTGGCTGCTCTACTGCTGCTGCTGCCACTGCTGCTTCTCCTGCTGAATTCATCCAACCTTTGCAGTTCAACTGTGATTCACTTGTGGATAGAGCCATTCGATTCGCCTTGCAAAGTACAGTAAGATGGTACAAGCACGCTGGGGTACATCTATTATTGGCTTTCGACCAGCTGCTCTACTACTCCTCCTCCTCCTCCTCCTCCTCCTCCTCCTCCTCCTCCTCTTCCTTTTGTTCAATTCATCTAACATTTGCAGTTCAACTTCAATTGACCCGTGGATAGGGCCATTCGATTTGTCTCGCCAAGTACATCAAAACAGTGCAAGCACATTGGGATACATCCATTATTCGCTCTCAACTGGCTGGTCTTCCCTTGGTATTGTAGTTAGATAGTGTGGTAGGGATTAAAATAAGATTGTGAAGCTAGTAATTAGTGTTTGAGGCTAGATCTTAGTTTAATGAGAACTTGTATACAAGTGTACTTTAGTTCGGAAATTGCATTTGTAACCTTAATTGTGAAGTGTCAGGGGTGAAAAATTGATTTCTGTTTTGCTCAGTGAGGTTTTTGAAGCATTCAAGAATGTATTCCGAACGTCTTATTATATCTTCGTGACGATGCACCCCTGAGTGCCATTCTTATCAATGCCCACATTGAGTTTCAGCATTCATGGGCGCAGAACGTTCAATAGCCTTAATCAACAAACATCCGTTTTTGCTGAGATTGCAGCTGCTGGCAAGGCTAAAAGCCAAGGCTGAATAAGCACCAACCTTAAGTAGACTCTGCATGACTGCTATCGTACGGTAGCAATTATCTTTCTTATATACATTCATATTAAATTACCTATCCTCATGTGCAACCATACCGACTTTAATTGATATACTAGTCTGTACAAAGTCTTACCAGCTATACTCACCCTTACAAAAGATAGGCAATAATGAGATAATATATATGATCAATACTAAAATATTTGTAGTAATTGACACATACTATAACATACTGGAATTTTTCACATCATAAGTTTAAATATAGTTTTGGCCATCTTGCTTCTTATTACATAGTTAAACTGCAAAGTTAGGATACATATTTATTTTATTATAGTTATGATATTGAATTTGACTGAAGCAAGTTTAATAACAGTCAAAATCATTAATATGAATTACTTGATTAATTAAATTGAGAATATTAAAAGTCACATGGGCAATAGTATGTATCCATTTTTGAACCTGTCTAATAACCTGGGAATTTGGGCAATTCCAAAATGTGGAGTCAATCCAGACCATTCTTGCTGGCAAAGTTCTACTGGAAATCCAAAACATTCATTTGGAAATCATTCAGTTCCAATCTGAACCCATCCCAGAGCCTCCAGGTTGGAACCATTGCTAATACTACCACCCAGACACCATGAGACTGTCTCTGCCATACTAAAGAGGTGCAATTCCATCCCATCTTTCTTATCTTGCAGTACAGAACTTGCAAAACCAAGCTAACCAAAACAGAACCAGAGTTTACCTAAGTCTTGGCCATACATGCAAGAATGTATATGTATTTATGCGTTACCCTCAATAAAATTTCGGGTATACTATGAATTTGGGGGACCCATTAAGCCGAAGGCGTGTTCTCAGCAACTAAAGACCTCTGCGAAGCATGAGGTAAGATTGCGTACCTTCCAAACCCCGTCACCACATTCGTATCAATTCCCACGCAATCCTTTCAATGCGCAGTGAAAATACTTCCCGTCTCCAGTACCAGCCCTAGTCCCCACAATCTAATATTCCTTGCCGTGTTCGGTGGAATAGAGATACGTCAATTGATCACTTTATGACGATGAAAAGGCCATCAAAGTTGCAGACTACCTCAGCTTCCATACTCCAGGCTCAACCTTATGTGTTTCATATAAACTATATTCTCTCTACCCATGATTAACCCAGCAATACCATCCTATGTCCCCCAATCCACTTCCAAATGGCCCACTGCTTTGAGGCCGAGACTTCAGCCATCTTCTGTTGCAATCGAGTTGCTCTTTCCGATGCAAATACCTTCTTTAGTATTTCGGGAACTGTGAGAAATTTGGACTCGGAAAATCCGTCGTTCCATTTTTTTGCATTCGTCCCGGTTCTCCTCACCCCCGAATTAGTCTGTATGATGTATCTTGCATCGAATATTCGGATTCGCCCCGTGTTCGATCAAGAGTTCCGCTGCCTTATACCACGCATTCTTCAACTAAGGAGAAGCTTGTTCTGAATTATGGTAACAGGGGAGTAAAAAGATGTCCCAAACGGAGCATCCGTCGTGTATGTGAATTATTTCGTTCGGGTCTGCGCCCTTGCCGAGGAGTAGAGACACCATCTTGACATCCATACTTGCATCCTCCCGTTGCACTTGGTATGTTAGGTCTGCCGGAGTCACTCGCTTCGGTCTTAACGCGTAATCCAATAATGACCGCCCACGTTTGTTTTGGAGGAGCTTAGGGTTGCTATTCAATTTTTCGGTAACGTAGAGTTATAGATTCGCTTGAATGGCAAGACTCAAAAAGGTATTTTGCCCGTATTCCTTGAACGGCACGTCCGTCTCTTTTGGCGCATCTCTTGCATTCTTCCAGTGGTTGCGCTCTTTTCTGGCATATTCTGAGTTTACACGATCTAACTCATCCAGAAGCGCATTGAAACGCTCAATCCGAAGGTCGGTATCTGACAAGGGACTATTCCCAATACTACCATGGCAATGCGGGCTTTTGGATCTAAGCGCATTGTCACCTAAGGAAGCGCACTGTCCGGTTTCTAATAGTACTCTGTGATAGTGATCAAACTCTCGAGCGTAATACATGAACTCGTCGACAATTCCAAACAGAGGGTTCAGCTGCTTCAGCATCCTCGCTGATCGAAAGTCTGACACCAGTAGAGCCTGCATCAAAGCGAGCAGTATCTTGCATAAGAGAGCCGTGCAGAAAACTCTGGACCTGTTTCCTTTCGAAGCTCCGATTGATAATTGTCTCTAAGAAAGTCTCTCACTGCGCGATGCAAAAAATCGTCTTTGTAACGTAGAAAGTGAATCGGCCCAGAAAAGTTGCTATCGTTATGAACCTTGACCTCAAGCAGGTCCTTGCAGCGATTATTCAAGCGATTTCTCCACGTCATACAGGTGCCATCACCTTCAGTTTCAGTGACAGACTTTATGTCTACCTTAAGCGCATATTCGGAATCTTGTCGCTCCGAGTCCAGAAACATAAGAGCATAAACAGGAACTGGTCGCACAGCCTCCACGGTGAGCAGAAAGATCTCTGCCGTCTCTTTTCGATAGATAGGATCAATTCTTCTGAGTGTGGTTCTGAAATATTCCTCTAATTCTGGGGGAAACTCATCAAGCCTACGCTGTAGAAGTGGATATCCTTCATCACCATTCAGGTCTCTGAGGAGATCGCGAATGACTAAATAGACCTAGAGCCATACACCATTTGCCTTTTCAGCGATCTGTGGAACAAGACTGTAACATCGTTGATCAACGTTACCAAGATTCCGAAATAATTCATTTTCTGTGAGCATATTCTGGACATACCTTTTCATGTCATTAACCGTGAGATTTTCGACTTGCAACTTCTGGTCACTCTTGCCGAAGGCACGGACAAAAGCAGTCCACGGCCGACTGAATACACAAAGCTTAATGCTCTTCGATTTCTTCGACTTTATCAGTTTTTGCAGAAAACGATTTATCTCGTCCCCACAACCGTCATATTCATCCAGACCATTAATGAAGAAGCAGAATCCTGCCGGTAGAACTTTTTGGTCCGCACTGCGCTCCAAGATATCTAACAAGATATCTAAGAGTTTGGTAGGTCTCCATGGCTCCAGAACGTAGTGGTCCGCATAGACCTCGTGGATTAAATATGGACAAGACCGTAGCACCTGAGGAGAAGACTTTTTTGTGACTTTTGCATTGGAAGGCCCGCATTCCAGAAGAAATAGCTTGCAGTGACCAATTTTTTAGGTCCGGCCCAGGTGCGCAAGGCTTCCAAAGTGCACTCATGATCGCAGATGTACTTCATCACAGTTGACTTGCCACTGCCAGCCTTTCATACGATTAGAGAGTGATAATTGAATAGATAGCCTTGTAATACTTGCCTTCCCGCTTATCTAGTATATCCCTTCACCAGACTTTAGCCAGTTCAACAATCGAATCTCGGGTTTGTCGAAAGCCCACCGCAAAGTTTCCTTATGCGCCCTCTTAATATTTGGATGTCGTTGATTCATTGATTCGTAGCATAAACTTTCGAGTATTTTCTGTTCCAGCGCTAGCTTTCTAGCTTCTTTTGCAAGAGCAGATACTCTGGTTGAAAGATCTTCGACGGCCATATCTTGTCTTTCAGCACCTTGGAGGATGTCCGATCTGAGTTGCTTTAGCATAATTGTCGTGTGACTCATGTTCCTTTCGTTTGTTTCGCTAAAACGTTCAATCGCGGAGTGAAGGCTAGCGTGAGCGTCGTCATTCCTAACTCATAAGTTAGCACAGTAAATGCTTAAGTACAGTACTTGGATTCTGCGGGCTGTTTATAGTACTTCAGATTATGCAGCATGCGTTGATCTTGTATTCTATGAAGCCTCAATTCAAGATCTTCGATTTCCTTCTTTTGCCTCACACTTCGTATGGCTTGGCGTAGGCTTGACAGCTTCCGAAAGGGGTCCCCATTCGAGACTGAAGGATTTTGAGAAGCTGGTTACATAGCAGTTTACTTTCTTCAGCAAGCTTCAGGAGCTTCTCCTCATCGGGCGACAATGAGCCTGTCAAGCTGGTCGGATAACTGGCTGCTATGATGCCTTCGCTAAGATCTTTAATATCTTGAATAACCTCTTCAAGCTCTTTCTTCGCTTCACTTGCAGATTTATAGTATTCCCGAGCCCCCGCGAATAACGATATGCTGTAATCAGTTAACTGAGCTATGCTTGCTGCTATGCCGATAGCTGCAAAGGCTTCGGCCATGATACGTCTGGGCTGGGGCCGTCAATGTCGTTACTCCACTTGTCCAGAATGAAACGACTGAAGTCAGACACGGAGTAGTTACCAACCTAAATTCAAACCTCTTATGAAACTAAAATCTTTGTGTGAGTCTTGGATCTTGTATGGCATTTGGATGCTTCTCTCAGGATGATAGCCAGATTATAATTTTGTTAGTTCCCCTATGTTCTGTTTTTTCAGTCGCATCCAACGTGGTACCAGTAGGTACTTGGTAGTTATAACCACACTACAAAAGTTTCGCGCGGAGCAACACTCACCTACTCAATATCTGAGCCGTTCTAGATCATGATTCAACATTAAACAGCGATAACTATAACCTTTATTCAGATCGCTTCGGGCACTTAGCCTTGAGAAACTGGCCTGTCGGTACGCGTATGTCGGCACTTCCCATCTCAAGTATCCTCGCAAGCATCTTTCCGTGGCATGTGCTCTGGTCTGTTTTAGCATTGGTAAGTCACGTCTGAACCACTATAAAGTCGCCTGTACTTTTCCTTCCATCTTTCATCTCATATTTCCTCACTATAATTGACAGTATTTTCTCAGCTGGTTTTCTAGTTCAAATTTAGACATTTCCAGACGCTTGTCCTGGTTCGCGACGCCTATTGGCCATGGAACCAACCGACGATGCAGATGAACTTGGCAGTATGTATGGAAATGACATGGATAGCTCAATCCCACTATCTCGAGATCATAGATGGTGGATTCGCCTGCCAGCCAAAATTTCGGGCGCAATAACTTTGTTAATAAGAGCAGGCGTCCTCGCTTTAACATCGTTAATAAGAGCAAGCGTCCGCGAATCACCCAAGTTATATCTTCATCTCTTGGGTGATTATCTTAATGCTCTACTGGTTTTTCTGCCACTTGGGGTAATCGGGAGAGCAGTGGGCTGGGACGCAAACGCTGTTTTTGCGCTTAACTCCCTGGCTCTCTTTCCTTTACCAGGATTGCTTAGCTTTACTAGAGAACGTCCGTATAATAAGGGACTTCTTGACATGATTTCAGTGAATTTGATTCCACTAATAGTAAGCTTATTAACTCACGAGTCGAGAATACACGTAGCAGCCAAGCTAACCTCAGCTAGATCGGTATCATGTCTATAACCCGAGGCGAGATTCGCATCGCGCAGTCATTCGTGATTGGAAGCATCTTATTAAACACTCTTTTGGTAACTGTCGCGGCTCTACCCCTCTGTAAATACACCTGACAATTTTGGCTCTATTAGGGGCTTGGAGGCAGTTTCTTCTTAGGCGGTTTACGCTGTCATGAGCAATTATTCAATTCTACTATAATCGGAATGATGGCTTTCCTTTCAGCGGTCACCGCCAGTCTCTTTGTCATCTTTGGAGTGCTCTCCGACAGTCTTTTACCACCCAGTGACGATCATCCACAGGAAATTTTAATGCTGTCGCACGTTACAGCATATATATTACTACTATTCTACTTCTTATGGCTTATGTTCCGTTTCAAGACCCACAGCGATCTCGCTGCTGAAGTGCGCGAGGAGGATGACGAACGAGACCGAGCCTTCCCTGGGACATCTCGGTCTGTCATTCTTCGTTATTTTAAACTACGTTACCTTACGCTGTAGTCAGTGCCAGATATCTCATGGCAAGTGTAGATGGGGTTGTTCAATCGGGGCACATTAATAGGTCCTTCATTGGACATTTTCTGCTTCCCATCAGTACTTACACCTTCAACCACATCCAGGCGCTCACCAATTCTTACAAAACCAAAATAGACAAGGCTATTAAGTTGACGCTTGGAGCTAGTGTGGATGTTACTTTTGTCACCCTTCCAGTCTTGATATTGATAGGCCGGGCGATCCACCAGCCAATGTCGATGCAATTTCAACTATTAGAAACCACACTTTTGGGGGTCAGTGTTTTCTTAACGGTTTGGATGGTATCTGATGGCAGGAGCAACTATCTAAAGGGGCTCGTTCTCTTGGGAACGTAAGCGACATTTCGATCACCATCAATAAAGTGCACACACAAGTGCTAACGGCACCCGCAGATATGTTATCGTCATTCTTACCTACGCTGTGTATCCTGATATTACCCAGGGACCCTAAACAAATTTACGCGTACGGTCTTACGATGGGTTCGGGGCGATGGAAATGAGAGGAATTCGCCAGAAAGCAGGGTTTTGCTATGTTCAACAGCACGATAATACGATTTAATCGATGCGCTACGTTCAATAAATTTATGGCTGTGGAGAATCAGATATCTGAAAGTTCAAGATTGGCGATGTCAATATATCCACAGGCGCCGGATTACATCAACGCCACAGTGAGCCTGTTCTTGACTTTTTTAAGGTTTTGATCTCATGGTGTCCTTAGCTCAAGCTACTCAGCCCTTTGAAGTCGTTAGCCGGGTCGAGATCGCACTTGTCTGGGTAAGCGTACTATTGGACGGTACATCCACATCATCCACTTTTCATACAACAATAAATCAATTCGTTTGGTTCTTTTCATATACCTCTCGTATCATCGTCCAGAGGTACCCGATTGCGTTGCCTCGTTCTTTCGGTCTTTCATCAGTAAACCCGAGATCATAGCCAGTGATTTCCACTATCCTGCGATGTTTTCGGCTTCCAGGATGTCCTGCTCAACTTACGAAGATGCAGTACCCTCTCAACCGTAGCAGGGGCTGTGAAACATCGATGGACTCAATTTTCGACAAGGCGATCTCAAAGATTCAGGGGGGCGTTACGATTTCGAAGTTACAGTTCAGGGCATACCGATTCTTGCAACTTCTGATAATAGAATCTTCTATACATAAGAGAAAAAAGAATAAGTGAACATTTTAGGTTTTGAACTACCCTGGCGTTTGTAGCGCCATAAGGTTTCGAACACCAATGTCACCAATGTTTACAGCACTACAGGCCGGTGTTTACAACATCATCCTTATCTATGAAGTAAAGTTACCAGTTCTTATATATCCGGTGATTTTCACAATCTTATATGGAATCACACAGGGTCAATATAGGGCGAGGGCAATAAGAGTGGGCACGCCTGGCGTTTGTAGCGTTATGAGGTTTCGAAACTCGGTTTTCACAGCACTAGGTGGTCACAGTACTATGGGTATTAAATCTATGGCCTGGTGTTTGTAGTGTCATGAGGTTTCGAACCCCTAGACCTGGTGTTTACAGCACCATCTTTAGCCATAAAGTTAGTTCGGTTGCATGCCATGATTTCCGCCATCCTATATGGGATCTCAAAGGTCATAAGACGGTAAAAGAATGGACATCACGGGTTTTGAACATGCAGTCTTCGAAACCCCGGTGTTTACAACGCCATGAGTTTCAAACCCAATGTTTAGAGCACCATGAGCTGGTGGAGGTTTCGAAACCCGGGCCTTCAGCTGATGTTTACAGCACCATCCAGCATGCTAAGATATCAGTTCTTCTACATGCCATGAATTCTACCATATTGTAAATAACCTAATCCAGAACCTCAAGACAGAAATTAACGCGGGCATTTGCAGCGCGTTGAGGTTTCAAACCGCATGAGCAGGTGTAAGTTTCGAACCCTGGTGTTTACAGCACTATTCTTATCTAGTAAACTTCTTATATATACAATGATTTCTACCATGCTATATTGAACCTACTCTCGTGCCCAGACTTTTTTTTCGTGCCTAAGCGCAGCGAGCGATGCGAAATTCTGGGAACGAGAGCATATTGAACCTAACCCAAAATTACCGCAGAGTACTGAAAGTTTTGAACTGCTAGATAGGAGAGGATGAGGATAGTTCTCGGTGCTAAAATTACTACTTTCATATGCATAGATAGAACAAATACGTATGACATGTGAACCATTGGCTAGTTTACACCACCAATACCCATATCTCATAATTAGACAAACTTCGAGTGACCACGTAAGGCGAGTAAACAACCCTAAGTTTATCGATGCATTATCCACCGAGCACCTAGTACATATCCTATCCACAAATGACTACACTAGCTTAAGCACCCGATTCCTGTCGCCCCAAAAGTACTAACTCCACCCTACATTACTACACAAGGCTGAAACCATGGACTAGTGCTTGCGTACTTAGTGTTAATCAATAAGTACCGTTCGTCTGCAATGGTTGGTGGTTCATTTCAACCCTAACCCATCCCAGCCCCTGGGAATTACGACATGATCACACCATCGAGGTGATAATTGCAACATATTGCGTGAGCAGCTTGCCAACAACCCTAGTTAGACAGTATCATACAGTGCTACTAGCAGCTGTACGTTGTTGTTTTGCTGATAAGAATAACAACGATAGGAAACAACAAAGAGGAAGAAGAGGAATAACATAAAAGAAACCTCCCAACAGAAAATGAAACGGGGTGAAGTGAGCATGCACAGAAAAAGGACAAAATAAAAATGCCTCCGAAAAATCTCCTATATGAAACTGCGTTTAACCCCCAACCCGATTCCTAAAACCCCGCACCACCACCACTACCACCACCACTATTCTTCGCTGTTTCTATTGCTGTCGTAGCTGCGGCCGCATTCTTCTCCACAAATAGATTCCGCAACCATCGATTCTCTAGCTCCAACCGTGCAATCTTCTTTTCTAGATCGCTGACACGATCCGCCATCTCCTTCGCCGCTTTCTCAACTGCCTGGTCACGCTGTTTCTTCTTGATGCGGAAGCGGGCGGATGCCGCTGTGTTCCGGCGGCGCTTGTCTTCCTCTGCGGCGATACGCGCAGATTCCTGGATTGAGAGAATGTGTGCGTCTTGTTCCGAGAGAGAGGCGCTGTAGTGATGGTGGTGATGGAGAGGCGGCGTAGGGGAGTTGCTACTACTGGATTCAGAGCTCATGGGCGGGAATATGTAGTCTGATAGGTGAGAGGTAGATCTGGGGGGTGTGGGTGAGGAAGGAGAGCGAGGCATCACGAGAGCTGATGGAGATGCTGTAGTGGTGGCTGTTTGTGGGGAAATAACACCATCTAGGGTGTCAGTAGTAGCAACAGTGGATATAGGATGATTATGCTGATATTGCGGAGAGGATGGCGATGGTGAAATATGGTGCGCTCCTTGATCCTCTGTTGCCGGGAATTTAAAGTCCAAGAAGTCGTATCCTGGCGTAGCTAGTAAAGTAGACGACGACGGATCCCGAGCTACCGCTGCTGCAAACAGTTAATTGTAAGCCTTCCAATTTCGATAAGTAGTCATCATTGCAGCGGCTCGGAGGGATTCCATGCAAGTGCGTTGTGGTGCAAAGATTTGCGATTGGCAAGGGAGAGATAATTGGAGGGGTGGGCCCCAGAATGGTAAGTGATGTGCGGGTATGTCGTGCTCGGACAACAAAGGTAGAAGGGAAACCGAGATGGACGACTAGAAAAATTGTGCAGGACTTCTGCAGAATAAGCAGGCTGGAAAGGTAGAGGTCGGACCAATCCAGCAATTCCATCTTGATGATGTGATAAGGGTAAATGGGATAAAAACAACCAGAAACAGAAAAAAAATATGATAAGGGATGTTACCATTAAAGAAATCCTCCTCCTCGAATCCACCCAGCCCACTTCCTCCATAACTGTTGCTGCCGTTGCTGCTGCCGTTGCTTCTGAGTCCTCGCGCATCTCTAACATCTCTCGAGTAGTCGACATCGTCCAGAAACCGGGCTAAATCAAGATCCCAAAACAGAGTATCCGTAAACAATTCAAGCCCGTCCATATCGTCGAGTGTGCTGTTTCGGTGCAGCTCTTGGGGCGTAACCAGAAGATCCTCCAACCCTGTGCCACCATTGGTGCTGCTGAGGTCCGGCGGCCTGGATGCCATGTGGTAAGAATTGAACTGTTTCACCTCCTTCTTTTCAGTTGATAGGTGGTGCGGGCAGATATGTACGGGTTATGTATCTAGGTTGAGCCGTGTTTCTCGGAACTGCAGAGACAAAGGGAGGTGGGCGTAACGGCAGTCTGTGGGGTGGGGAACGTAATATTGATATCGGCTCTCTTCGTCTAGAACGCCCAGACCAACGTCTGATTACCACGAGAGGGTGTTTACCTATCTTTTCAAAAAGCAAAACATTTTGCCCTGGGTGTGTGCTGTGAAAGGCTGAACGAAAGTGGAGAGGAGGACGCGGGGTATCTGCGCTTGGGTAGAAAACATGAAGCTCGAGTAGGATGCTTTTTTTTTGCGATCTGCTCTGATATTTGTCTGCATAAAATGACCCTTGTGTGAAACAATCGGTTGTGGAAGTCGTGGGGGGAAATGCCAAAGTGGGATGCACCTGCGTACTTAGTACTTCTTCATGCATGTACCGGCATATCGTATTAAGTGGTAATTTGGCTCTACTACCTACAAAATAACAGTTCGTTCTCACTCACCGTTTTCGCTTGGAAATTCTCAGTGTCCCCAGTGAGAATGCTCTATCAAAGAGGTTGATGGTATTTATACTCAGTGCGTACTTCGCATAAAATTTGATGCAAATACTAGTGCTGACAATCACGTTTGACAACTATGAATGACACTGCAAAAACCAGGGCTCGGAACTTCCCGCAAAGGGTGAGCCTGATTTCAAGATGCGACAGCCCGACAGAGCGAGATCAGGGTGGTGGTGGATCTGTGGTTTCTTCTGTCAGTCCACAAAAGAGAAATATGGCGCATATGCGTATGCGGCCAATATTTATTATTTAATGCGTCAATACTGAAGAGGGTTTCTGCGGGAAGTGTGGGGTTCCTGCTTGAAGAAATAAGTTTATAATCACAATGCATCACTCTTGACATCCAACGACATCAAAAGTTGCACCACCACCACCACCATCACCATCACTTTTTCACCTCCTCCAACCACTTGAACCAAGTACCCACCATCACAATACACAGAGCACCGCCTCACGTGACTATTTGCTGACAAGTACTAATATCTCCCGCTAATAGAGCCAATACTGCCTTCTCCTATGCCGTTCACACCAGCGTCAAACCAACATGATTTCTCCGCAACAGTATCTGAGGATGCATCAATCTCCCAGTCGACGGTTATACCCCCCGAGTTCAGTCTAACACCTTCAAAATCCACTAACAGCGGACCTATTTTGACTACACACTTGACGGTATCAAAAGACTCATCGGAACCTCAAACACCACGCCCGCCCAATTCTTCCCAGCCCTCGGCGAGAGTTCCCTCCGACAGTTCCCTCGCGGATTCACCACCACCAGCACCACCACCAGCACCACCACCACCAGCAGGAGCTTCTCCCCCAACAGACTCCACGCCCCGACAAGCACCCATTACCCTCCTACTAACCCCACCCCCCTTCCGGCTCAGCGACAGAAACAACAAACTAAACCTAACCTTCAACGCCTGTATCTACCTCACCTCACCTTCACCAGAGAATTGGCGAACTCTCCTCCTTCTCCAAGCCCACAGCTTCCACCTCACTATAACACTGACCTACAACCGCCACCCCATCTCAGGAAACAGCTTTCTCGGCGAATCCTTCGCCCGTCTTCTCTCCACCCTACCGGTTTCCCCCTCCTCTCCCCCTTCCCAATAGCCCTAACGATTTAAAAAAACATAGATGTGGACCAAACTCGACTTCTCAACTTCCCTTTCCATCTTCCCAGAAGAAATACAAATCACGCTTCTCCGGTGCACCCGCTCTTCCGTGGAATCGTTACTCCCCTCACTTCTCCCCACCGCGAGAATCCCGGAGATAAAACTCGACTTTTCGTTTGAAGGGGGGGGGAAGGTGCGGGTTGGGATGTTGGCGCCGCTGGTGGATGTGGCGGTGAGGAGCTTCTGGGGAGATAAAGTTTCAAGGATGGCGCCGTTTTTGGGGAGGGTGGGGTTTGCGAGGGAGTGTGAGGAGAGGAGGGAGTATGTGGAGGTTGTAGCGGGGGTGTTGGAGAAGTTTAGGCCGGTGGGAGGGGAGGTTAAGGCGCTGGTGTGGAGGGTAGTGTTAAGGAATTTGGTAACTAGGGGAGGACTGGAGGGGCTAGATTTGAAGGCTGTGGAGAAGGAAATGGGGGAGGAGTTTGATCCTAAGGAGGAAGTGGGGGAGGTGGAGATGTTGGATTTTGAGCCGGAGCTGAAGAGGGATGAGTGGGAAAGTGAAGGGTTTGGGGAGTGTGGATTCTCGGATCATGATATGTTATTGGGGGATGATGAGGATAGAGAGTGCGCTGACGAGGACTTTTGCGATGAGTGGAGTAGTGATGAGAGGTTGATATCGTCGGATGACGGTGAGGATGAGTTATGGGCTGCTCTGGAAACTGGAAATGATGAGATTTGGGAAGCGTTGGAGAAGAATAGTACTAAGGAGGACAGCGATGAGGATGTTTTTGAGAGCTATGAGTGGGATGAGATGATGGGGATGGCGTGGTGATGAGTCATTTCGAAAGGATTGTTCAGTCCGATTGGCAAGCTAAGCCTATATATTGGGCAGCATGTTAATGTTTAAGCTGGAAGAAATACATTGCAGAAAGACAGACTAACCTCCCACCATACCGATAACACCTAAAAACAAAACGAACCGTGAAATAACCCAAGTTTTCCCATACCCATACCCATAGTTCCTTGAACCCGTAAAGAATGCGTTCATAATAGAGATACCCAGTCCGTTGATCATAGCCTTCTGAAAACCCATCCTCCCCACCATATCCGCCTACTGAATCTCCACCTTCCTTGCCTTCTTCCTCTTCTTCACAACCTTAACAGCGCCCTGCACCGGCGTTCCCCTCCCGGAGGGAACAGAAACCGGCGTCGCCCTCCCTTCCTCCGCCCCACTTTCCGCCCCCTCCTCCAATGTCTGGCTCGACCCCTCACCAACAACCCTCGCCCTCAATACCCCACGGTCCTTCTCCCCCTCTTCCCTCTCCCTCTCTCGTAGTTTCTTCAGATGCTCCCTCCTCCTCTTTCCCGCCTCCAACGCCCTCCGCTTAAGACTCTCCACCTCCTGCTGTTGCAGTACCATTGCCCTTCGCAGCCGCGAGAGCTTCGCCGTGTATGTCGGAATCATTTGCAACGTCGGCGCGATCGCATTGTAGTTTGGAAGGTTGGAGAGTGTGGAGGAGGTGAGGGAGAGGGAGGTTAGGAGCGCGCTTTGCTGAGACTCAAGGTGGGCGAGTTGGGATGTCAGTGAGGACAGCGCGAGACTTGCGCGCGTAGCGAGGAGAGGGGCGTCCATAATTGAGGTGGTTGGAGGGGGGGATGTTATGTCGCAAATGGAGATGGTGCGGGGCGGGTATGCATGTGATTGGTGCTACAGAGAAGCCTAACCCTGTGTTTCACGTGATGCTAACTCGAGGTCATGGAGGCGCATCACCACCTGCAAAAGTACGAATGATGATGGTGATGTATGACATGGACAGAAGAGACTTGCGGTTTTCACTCCAAAATGGATACTTCTAGAATCAAAAGTTGCAGCGTTGATAAATCTCTCCTGATTTTCCGGTGGGATGATTTTTGCTTTTCTGGGTTTCGCGGTTGGCTTAGCTCCAAGATCTGACACAAACTCTTGCCTCCTGCACGCCATCATCACCGTTTCCTTGCTTTGCTTCGCTTTGTCAAACTCTTCCTCCCCCCGACTCGAGAGCTCAAGAGGAACACACACCTATCCTTCCTCAGCACTTCAGCTATCTACCTACCTACATTCTTCAACATCTCTACCCATCATCTCTATACTCACAAACTCTAGTCACCACGATGCTACTCCCCGATACCGATGGCGTCCCCACCAACCGCCCACAATGGAACCCACCCCCACACCTCGAAGCCCGCTTCTCCCGCCGCCGCTCCCGTCGCTCAGGCACCCACTCCCCCGGGCAAACGATCCTAACGGCCTCCAACCTCGCCACCACCCGTCGGCAAACCCTCCTCGAAGCTCGCAAGTCACTTCTCCGCGCCCGCGCCCAGCACGTCGACAAAGTCCGGCGATCCCGCGCCGACTCTCACGAAGCTGTTTCCGAGCGCTTGCTCGCACTGCAGGCCTCCATGCATGCAGCTGAAGAATCCCGCGATGCGATCTTGAAGAAAATTGCAGCGTCGTGCTCGACGGAGGTTGCGAAGGCGAAGCGGACGGCTGTCGAGATGCGGAAGAAGCGTGAGCGGGAGGCGAATGCGCTCCGTGAAAGCTTTGAGGAGAGGATGGTGGAGGCGCAGCGCAGGAGGGATCAGGTACTCCGTGAGCGGGGACGGAAGCGGAAGGAGCGGGGGAGCTCTGCGGGGTCGAAGGGGAGGGAGAATATGGCAGCGGAGGTTAAGAAGGCAGGAAAGAAGGAGGAGGAGGATAGGGCTGTGAGACGGATCCAGAGGGCGTGGAGAGGCGCAAGAGATAGGAGGATTGTGGCTGATTTTATGGCTCTGGGATTGACGATTGAGAGTGTGCGGGATGCAGACTTTATGGATGTTTCGACAAGGTTTCAGAATGAGGATGTGATTAGGGCTACGTCGAAGTTGCTTACTAGGTGTGGGCTGTTGGAGGGGATTGAGGGCGTTGAGGGAGCGGTGGAGAAGTGTTGTAGGACGTTTTTGAGTGCGTATTTGATCCTAGGTCATCCCGGGGAGGTTCTGAGTAATGATGGCGAAAAGGAGAAGGTAGGAAGATTTTGATACCTGCCACTCTGGGGAATGCATGCTAATTGACATGGACTAGGCTCTGATTACAAGGTCTAAAGATCTTCTTATTGCATTTGAGTCGTTCCTATCGTCACCTTTGTTTCCGCCACCAGATGCACTATACAATGCTTGGAGCGAGTTTAGTACAGCATTCGATACATGGAAATCTAGAGATTCCGAGATCTTTATCCAGACTATGGTAGCACAATATGCAGAGCTGGACCTTATTTGGCAGAAAGTCAAGGACGATACTACCGGTGGCGTTGCAGAAGACTTTAAGGAAGGGATCCGCGAGAATCAGCTTTTGCTTCTCGTCCGCATACGTCGGTTAGCAGGAGATAGAACAAGAGACTTGATCAGGACTGCCGTCAAGGAGTCCAGACGAACCAGACTGCCCAGGAAAGAAAAACGAGATACCAAGCCTCGGGAGGTACCGTTATCAAATACAACTACAGTATCTACCACTCCCGCCGTTGGTACTTCTGCTCCTCCACCTACCTCCCCACAAGTTCCTCCTGCACCTGCACAGCATGTCGAACCTCGCGTTGGCTTTGATTCGGTTGCTGGTGGTGATGATGGCTTGGTGTCGAACCGCCAGATTATCCATGAATTGTCTCTTGATAAAGACTTCCGTCTCCAACCTCGGAAACGAAGTCGTCTCGAACAAATGGTCGAAGACACAGCCAAGGCCGCCTTCTGGGCCACAATGCGGGAGGACATCGCAGAAGGAAAACTGGAGAAATGGATCCCCGCCCTGGCCGAAACTGTACGCTCAAAGCTACTCCGACTTTTGGATCCCAAGGGCTCATTCCACCGCGCTGTTGCTGAATCTATGGACATTGACCTCATCGCTCAGCAATGCCACAACGGCTCCTACGACCACGAAAAACTCCTCTCATACGTCCTCGACCTCCTTCCCAAGATTTGCTCTCCCGCTCGCGACGAAGACGTAAAAGCCCTGATCGAAGACCAAGGCGACTACATCTCTCGTCTCCAAAAGCTTCTAGACGTCCTAGAGACCATGCAACTCGACCACGCTAACTTCCTCCTCATGATCTCCGCACCCCAAGTCATCCCCGAAGCCATCCCCTACGAACGCAGACTATTCACCGCAGATCTCGAAGCCGGCCGCACATCCCTCGATAAAACCCGGGCCTGGCTCCTCACCGCAAAACAACAACTCCCTCCAAATTCATCCGCAAAAAACATCCACACCCACGCCTTCCTCAACCTCCTCTTCGGTCTCTCCCCCCTATCTCCCGACGAAATCCCAGAAACATTCCACCTCGACCACCAACGCCTCCGCGACACCCGCGACACCCTCCGCTCCGTCATCCTCGGTGGCGCCATCGTGCTAACCGTCAAAACCCTCCTCCGTCGCGACGTCCGTGGCTCATGGAAGGAACTTAAATCCTGTGTCGCGGCACTACTGAAATCCCCATCCTCCTCCACAGTTGAAATCGCAACCGGCGTTCAACAGTTCATTGAAGAAACTACCGCCACACCCGTAAACACGCTAGACGCGGTCCGGATGGCGGTGACAAGGATTTTGGAAAGAGGAACGGTAGATCCGGTGGTTAGGGTCGTGTGTAATCGGGTCCGGGGGTTTGTGAAGGAAAGGTTGTTGGCGAGTAATAGTCAGGATAAGGTTAGGCTTGCGAGTACGGCTGGGGAGACGCTTACTGGGTGGGGTGTGGGAGAGTGGATAGGGGAGGTGGCGGGGACGGTGGAGAGGGTGGGGAGGTGGATTGAGGTTGATAAGGGCGTTAGTGGGGGGTTTTATAACGGCATTTTGGAGGGGTAGAGAAGGGAGGAGGGAAAAGGTTTGCTTGCTTACGATTGTTTGGGTTCGTTATAAGGAGTGGTGGGGGTGGATATGGTTTTGTTATAAATTTTTTTTTGTTTTGCATTGTGATGCTATGAAGGATTTGGGGGAGGATGGCTTGAGTGTTTGACGGTATACGTTTGTGTTTTTTTGTCATTTGTTAACGGTACTCTAGATGAGAGTTTGGTATGGTGAATTTGTGAATGAGAATGAAAGGGGTTTATTTATATATTTTTTATATATTGAGTACCTTGATGCGTTCGTGTCATGATTAATGATTTTTAGATGTCGATCTATTCATAATGATGATTCTACCTCCATACGTGCCCCGCGAGTGATTTTGAAGATACGAGAACTATAGCTACCTGGTAGTAGTAGTGAGCCTGGGGGCAAAGGAGAGTGTACTTAATATATGCACGGCTCTTCCGGGGAGCCCCTGGGTACATACAGGATATCGATAGTAGATATTCAGGAACCGACATCATAGCTTCATGGATAAAGATCGACGGTGCTGTAAACACCAGGTCCAGGGTTCGAAACCTCCACCTGATCATGGTGTCCTAAACACCGGTTCCGGGATTCGAAATCTCATGGCGCTACAAACGCCAGGCAATGGGCTCAAACCCTGTGGTGCTGTAAACATCGGGTCCCGGGGGTTGAAACCTCAAGACGTGCCTACTCTTTTGCCTTTGTCCTATATTGGTCCGTTGAATTCGAAATTCCATATAGGATGGTGGAAATTATTGCTTGGACAAGAAGTGATAGCTTATCTTCATGGCTAGGGACGGTGTTGTAAACACCAGCTCCGGGGTTCGAAACCTCAAGGCGCTACAAACGCCAGGCAATGGGTAGGGACGGTCCGGGTTCGGGGTTCGAAACTTCCACCTGCTCATGGTGCTCTAACACCGGGTTCGAAACCTCAAGCGCTTCAAACGCTAGGCTGTGGGTTCAAACCCCATGGTGCCCACTCTTTTGCCCTGTCTTCAACCTGGAGATCTCATAGGATGGTGGGAAACACTGCTTGTATAAGAAGGGATACCTTGACTTGATGGCTAAGGATCGTGTGGTAAACACCAAGTCCGGGGGTTCGAAACCTCATCACGCTCTAAACGTACGCCTGCTCATATGATGGATGGTGCTATAAACGCCTGGCCGTGGGTGGTACCGATTTTTTGCCTTTGCTTGCAGCAGTCTCATGCCTAGAGTTTTCGTAGGTTGGCAAGCTCGGTCCTAAAATGAGCTAGCGAAGGAGGCAGACGCTGGTTTGCGAGCTGAATTTGCCCTTTGAGATCTCATACGGATGGTGGAAATTATTGCTTGTATAAGAGCTAATAGCTTAGTTTAAATCTACGTGTATAATAAAAGGAAAAAGCTGTAGTTAGAATGAAAATACAAGGTATCAGCGGAAAGCAGAATGAAATTATAAGTGAGACTTGTTGAATATGTGTAAAACCAAGCACCTTCACACCCCCGAAATATATACGTAGCGGCAAGAGAATACAAATGCCCAATTCCAATCTACAACAGCAGCTAGCAATACATGGAAAGGTTATAAACAAAAGAACATCAAAGGCCGAGAAATCCCCAACAAAATCCCGCAGCGTACTTATATACTCACGCGCAAAACAAAGCCCAAAATCATCTACACCCGCATTAACACGTACACAGAAAGGAATAGCAAGAGCATACTAGAACCCCGAACCTCAAAATGGTCCACAACAAGCCAAACACCCTAAAATCCCAGCGCTTGCAGTCCCAAAATTTGAACTAAATGAGAAAAAACATGTCCACCCGAAACAGACTGAATCAGGGGAGAAAGGAACATGAAAGGCACCAGTGAATAACGAGTCGTAACATTACAGAGCAATAAGCACAACGAAAATGACAAATATGTCAAGACGGGGAGAGGAAAAATATCACGAGGAGAATGCACCGCTACGGTCTGCTTCAAAGATTCGTATGCCCCCGCAGGATATAGCACCAGGCAATGGTGAAGAGTAGAGTCCAGTCGTGTTTGAATCGCCGGTCTTGAGGCTTGGTGAATAGCGTAGGATGAAGACTGAATCACTTTCGAAAACGCGCCGAGATACGATGGGTAGTCTTTTCCCAGAATAGTCCTATTTTTCTAGTGTCTTTTGCTGTTTTCCGGGCGCTGGTTGTCGGTTCGATAGTATAGGTTGTCGTTTCTTTGGAATCATCGCTGGAGCCAACTATCAGATCTCCTGCATCATGCCGCGGTTCTTCTCCAATACCATCTATCGCTGTTTGTAAGTCATCTTCAGGGCTAACTACCGAATCTCCTGTGCTGTTTGGCGGTATTTCTCCCGTGTCGTTTGTTTCGTTCGTACCCTCTATCTCTTCGCTGGAGTTATCGTCGGGGCTATCTGACGCATCCCCAGTGAGGAGTGAAGACTTTTCCCCCGTATCGTCCGTCGCTTCTCTGGATCTATCGGTCGCGCCCATCTTTTCTTTAACGCGCGACACGCACTTGACGGCATCGCTTATATCCTTATGGTCGTTTTTATGTATCTTTCGATATCCATCGAGAGCCCTGTTGAAATAAACCAGAGCCTTATCATATTCCTCTTGATTCTCAAAAGTCCCACCCATATTGTACACCGTGTCGAGTGTTGAGATATGGTCACGTCCAAGAGTCTTTTCATAACCGTCAAGAGTCCTCTGACACCACTCCAATGCCTTTTCATACTCTCCCTGGTCATTAAACACAATGGCCATGTTGTAGACTGGGTTGAGCGTTAAGATATGGTCACGTCCAAGAGTCTTTTCATAACCGTCAAGAGCCCTCTGATACCACTCCAATGCCTTTTCATACTCTCCCTGGCTATTAAACACAATGGCCATGTTGTAGACTGTGTTGAGTGCTGAGATATGGTCACGTCCAAGAGTCTTTTCATAACCGTCAAGAGCCCTCTGATACCACTCCAATGCCTTTTCATACTCTCCCTGGCTATTAAACACAATGGCCATGTTGTAGACTGTGTTGAGTGTTGAGATATGGTCACGTCCAAGAGTCTTTTCATAACCGTCAAGAGCCCTCTGATACCACTCCAATGCCTTTTCATACTCTCCCTGGCTATTAAACACAATGGCCATGTTGTAGACTGTGTCGAGCGTTGAGATATGGTCACGCCCAAGAGTCTTTTCATAACCGTCAAGAGCCCTCTGATACCACTCCAATGCCTTTTCATACTCTCCCTGGCTATTAAACACAATGGCCATGTTGTAGACTGTGTCGAGCGTTGAGATATGGTCACGCCCAAGAGTCTTTTCATAACCGTCAAGAGCCCTCTGATACCACTCCAATGCCTTATCATACTCTCCTTGGTTATCAAACACACTGGCCATGTTGTTGACTGTGTTGAGCGTTGAGATATGGTCACGTCCAAGAGTCTTTTCATAACCGTCAAGAGCCCTCTGATAACAGTCCAGTGCCTTTTTGTACTCTCCTTTTTTCCGGAACACTTTGCCCATGTTGTTGAACGTATTGAGTATTGAGGTATCGTCATGTCCAAGATTCTTTTCGTAACCGTCAAGAGCCCTCTGATACCACTTTAATGCATTGTCATACTCTGCCTTTTCGTCAAGCGTCAATGCCATGCTGGAGACCACGTTGATTGTTTGTTTATGGTCTTCTCCCACTGTATTTTGGAGGCCAATCAAAGCGGTTTCATATGCGATAATAGATAACTCATAATTATTCCAGAATCCGTGGGTTTGCCCCAGTCTATGGATTGCGACATAAGTCTCCTTATTGAGGGGGTATTTTTCTACATCAACACAGTAGTCCGATATGTGTTGTGAACACAAGTTCAGGTGGTTCCGGATTCGCCGCTCAAAGCCCCAATACAACGGAGTTCTTTCCGCATTGCCTATTTCAAGGACGGAAGCCACCAGCCTTATTGCCTCGCTGGCTTTTTCCCTCCTCAAGTTGGCTTCGAGGTGCTCACGGGTCCACCGATGAACAATTGGGTGCATTGATATGCTTTTTCCCGAAAGCATTTTGCGCTTGACGAATGAGAACGTCAAAAGCTCCTCGATTGCGTTTTCCAATTCGTCTTTAAGTCCAGTTGTTAGCTACGTAGACGTAACCTCCGCCTCGTTGCTGGGGGAATACCGGCACTCAACCATTCACCAGCGACATCTTCTCCCCCTTGTAGTAACTCATCAGGGATATCTTCATTACTCAAAAAAGCACAGAGATGCAGAAGCCGCGCTGCTGAGGACCCCAGTTCCTGATAAGAGAGCTCCCAGGTAAACACGCCTCCCTTCCGGTACACTCCCACCTTCGGAATCTCGCCAAAGGTGCCCATGAAATTCTTGTCCAGCCTCCCAAGGTAGGTCTCAAAGTCCACTTTCTTGGCAAACATGTGGGATGCAGCGTGTACAAGTGCCAGAGGGAAACTCCCAAGTTGCAGGACTATCCTCGAGGCGTAATTGAGGTCTAGTTGAGTCAGTATTAATCCGAGCACTCTAGCAGAATGGTGGCGCTTACCGTCTTTCGACAGATCTTCATGTTTGAGCTTTATTCCTTTCAGGAGTAAGCCAAGCCCATCATCAATCTCTTCTACTGGAATAGAATGTCCGTGAAATGCGAGCTCCTCGCGGCGTGAAGTCACAATGACATGGCCCCAATTACAAGACGGTAGGACTTCAAGAAGATCCACCGAATCGAGGTCTGCGAAATGTCAAATAGCTATCAGCATAGCCATCGTCTGAATCGGAAATAACGGTACTTACCGTCGTTATTATCGATTAACAATAACCACTGTTCGTTTCCAACCTCGGCGAACCATCGTTTGGCCACATTCCATGGCGATTTCAATTCGTCATAATTAATATTCCCTAAAGAATCGAGACAGCCCGGCATTCCAAGTTCGCTGGAAATTTTTGTGAAGTCTGGGGCCGAGGGGCATTTCTTGATGCGTTGATGCATAAGCTTCTCCACTATGATGCGCCCGCTCGTTCCCAGAGCCGTCATGTCTTTAGCGTCAAGCCAGAACACATAATGGTAGGAGGTTCCGTGACGGTATGCGTATTCCAGAGCTATCTGGGTCTTGCCAATGCCACCCATGCCATGCAATATCTATTCGCGGAGTTAGCAACAGGCCGATAAAGCGTCCAGAAGAGATACGTACAATCACTTCTCTCTTGGTCTTGCCATTCGGAGGTTGGAATATTTGATGCATCTCATCTAACAACCCTGCTCTGCCGCAAAAGTCCGGGTTTGGCGGAAATGGTAGCTCGATCAAATTATCGAAAGATCCCTCGGAATGTGTAATACCGGGCATAGTGGAAAGTTGTCGTTCGGTGAGACTACATAGATCTTCGTTGTATGATTTTAGCCTCTCGATCAATGTCTGCAGCTCAATCTTATCGGAGAATGCCCATTTTAATCGAGCATAGCATGAAACACAACTTTGAAGCTGTGGAGCCATAGCTTTCACCTGGGCGATATCGATGTCGAGATCCTTAAAGATATCATTCTGAACAATCGGTGCAGGTGAGGGCGAAGATGAGGATGAATGAAAGTACTTCCGAAATCTAGAATTCTTCTGAGGGGTTGTAGTCCCGACATCATCAAGAACCCTCATTCCATATGCGCCTTCCATCTTATTGACACTAGCAAAGACATTTGCGATTCTGGCGAGTGTTCGAACAATAAGCCGATATCTTCCCTCGTCGGAGTCCAAAAGCCCAGAAAGCTTGTCCTGTCCAGCTGCAGGTCTCATATCCGTAACCCAATCCTTTAGGCGCTGATTTTGGATGCTAAACTGGTGTTGATATTCGCTAAAATCATCATCGAAGGCTTTTGCAGTCAAAAACACTTGATAACCTTCAAGGCTGATTTTCAGAAGCACGCCGATAACTCCTGGTGGTACACCTGCCGCCAGCCCAGCGATATCCATGGCCGCACTTGTTCGATGTGCCTTCGGCCAGACTGAGAGTCGCCTCCAGGCTTTGAGACTTTGAGTGGCGGCGACTCGGAACCAAGCGGCTTTTTAAATATGTTATAGAAGTAGAAGCCGCAGTAAAATCTTTGGACGGATTCAAAGGAACTGAGTGGAGAATGACCCCGCGCAGCCTCGCAGTTGTGTAACCTGAATACACATACTCTGGAATCTTTACCCGGCGTCTTCAGCGCCTGCATTACAATATTGGTGCATCGCCGTGGAATGAGGTGATTGGTTGATGATAATAGGACGTGGTGCAGGGGAGAAGCTGTTGAAGTAGTGTAATTAGCGACCACATGCAATCACTCGAGAGCATTGGGCTCCGTATCGGCTTTTTAACTCCCTTAACTCTGCGTTCCATGGTAATGGTAACGGCCTACAAATTTCAGGGGTTCTTCTGAGACAGTGGATACTAACGTAGGAATTTCAGGCCTCGGTCACATGTACAGACCTATGTTGTGCATCCCGCTGCGTTAAATATATGCAAATGCACTTTGTATTACCACTGACTCCTCAACTCCTACCTACCTAGGTACCTACCTACTTAGGTAAGTACTTACTATGTTGCGCCTATATAAACCAATCCCAAATGAAAACAACTCCGCAAAATACCGCAGTCCCAAAAAAAGCTGATCGTGCAATGCTCGTCTTCTCACTAGCCTTCTTCAGCTCTTTGTTTCCCCGTTGTATGTTTTCAGTTGTCGCAAGAGAGTCCATCACTAGGTTGTCAATATGTACATTCTGTGTTGCCAAATTTGTTGCTAGCTGCGTTTGCAGCTCTGAGATCTCAAGGAGCGAAGATTCGGCGGTCCTACGCGAGAGTATCAGCAAAGATTCGAGAGGTGATTTCAACGGAGCAAACTCACCGAACTTGCTCTAGCGTATCCTCGTAATGCTTCAACATACCCTCATTCTCCTTCTCAAATATCCTCAACTGATCCGGACTTAATCCTTCGACTGCCTTCCTCTCATCCTCCTCTTCTTCTTCCAACACCACCTTTGTCGCCGTCGTTCCCACTCCCAATCCCGTCGCTCCTCTCCCCACTCCTGCAGGTGCTTTATGCAACAAACTTTTCCCCCTCTCGATCTGCCTCTGCAGCCTGATCTCCTGGCGCTCCCTTTGCTCTTCACTTGCCCTCTCGAGCCTGTTCTTCAGAAACCAGATGACACTTTCTCGATGCGCCGTCAGCATCTTCATGCCCGCCTCTTCCGTATCTTTAATGTTTTCATCTTCCCACAGCGACTTCAGCGAGGAATGTTTTTTCCTGAACGCACGCGCTTCCGTTTGTACGCGGATCTTTTCGGTGGATTCGAGGCGTGTAATCAAAGAGAGTGTCGAGCGGATTATTGTCTTTGTTTCCGCGTCAAGTGCATCGCGTTGCGTGTCGGTCAGGTAGGTTGTTGTGGAGGATGTTTGGCGGGTGACGGGCGGTCGCGCAGTGGAGAGGTATGATTTCCGTGTTGTTTGGAGGTGCGAGAGGAGGGAGGCAATGTGTGTGGCCTAATTTTCTGAGTCAGAACAAGATTTGGAACCCGGAGGTTGAGTGGCCGTAGGCGTACAATTCGGTAGGCTTCTTTGAGGAATTCGTCGTTTGGAGGAGGGGGTTTACGGTTAGGAGGTATTAGGGCAGAATGGTGCTTTTGGAGGATCGTGGAGAAGAGAGGCGTTATATCGGTCATCGTTGTTGTTGTAGAGTTGAAGCTGTTGATGGATCTGAAGCTTGGAGAAGTTGACAGCTGGACTGACGACATTAGTGCGGCTCAGCTCATGGGTTAGGGTTTTTTGTTCGCAAAGCATCGATTTGCACAACAAGTTAATTGCTGTACATTTATTGGCAATTCTGCGGACAGAAGACATTCATTTCAATCAAATGAGGCCACTATATACATTATGTTTTTAGGGGTGTTTCCCAGGTAACTAATTACAAGAGCGCAGGATTTAGTAGTGTTTTGGTCAACCGTGTATCTACCCAATCGAACACTCATTCCAGGGGAGGCTTCATATGGACAGTCTACGAATCTGTGGGTCAACTAGAGATTAGCTTTGGAATACTAGGTGACTTTCGACGATCGCAATCTCTCTCGTCAGCTCGATGAATGTGACGTTGTACAGCACTACAGTAATGGACGTGATTGTACTTCTTCACACCTCCACTGAAGCCAGTATTGCTAAGCGGCGTAGGATTTGATACGACGCCTAACAGGCCTACAGATATTCAAAAAGCCCACCATCCTGTCGATCCGATTAGGAGCACTGATTGAACTGTATGTTGTGTGTACACGGCTGTTCTCGGGTTAGAGGCTGGAAGACTGCTGCTTCGATTGCCTGCCCAGAAGTTGTTTAATATGGATAGAGAGGATAGGGCTGCTGTACACAAAAAATCATAGAGACAAATATGAGCTTCACTCATTATCAAGTCCTCAAGGCAACGTCCGTCGGTTTTGCTATCAAAGAGCTGCAGTGGGTAATCCTATATAGATTTGTAGAGTATGTTGATCGATCGATGTGGTCTATACGTCATCGTTGTATCCGTTGAGCTCTTTGAAACGTGCAACCTTCTATTGGACCAATGGCTTGAATGGCCCTGAATAGTTTAATCTGATATTTTGCCCTTATTCTGTTTCTGATTCCGTAGGTCTGGACCGTGGTAGCTAACCCGAAATCTTCCTGAAACATGACCTCAATATGTACATTTTTGGACTCAGTCAAGGCCGTGGTACGGTATTTTCGCGGTTCAGGATCCTCAGGCATGTTTTTTTGTTCTGTGGAAAGTGATCGCAAGAGGAAATACTCGCTCGATGCTGTGGTTGCAAAGTTTGGTTCGAACGACGATGACAAGGTTTGGTTAGCTGGTAACAAAGACTCGGTGTTGACGCTTAGTTGAATATGCAGAACAAGCTCTCTGGGGTAAGGCAGAAAGAAAACTTTATCAAAGGAAATTTGATTGGGTGGACAAGCCGATGACGGGTTTGTGCATGCCATGGTTTTGGCATGGAAACCGCATTGAGTCACAATGACTATGAACCCCGACCCGCCATGGAGAGTACTTTGTGGGGTATGAGACTGGCGGTGAGAATTGGATAGATATAGCTTTTGGGACGGTAAAATGTGCATCTGTAAAGCTGGTACTAGACGTAACTAACTACGCAACTTCAGCATACCGAATCTTCAAGCAAATAGTGCCGAATATGCGTAGGTAGGCTCCAAAGATTGCAGCAGGGGAGTCGTTTCCACAATTTCGCCCTCAGGACATTCCGGATGCTAACAACGATAAAGGAACATGTCATTGTTAAAAGGAGGTCCTTTGGTTCGATTGTTAGACTGCGGAAATCACAGGAAAATATATGTCTTGGCGCCAAGCATGGAAGGCCACGACTACTTACATTCAGCTTGACCAGACCGAATCAATCGTGTCCCTAACAACTACAGCTTAACGTGAAGCTGCAGCTCCCTTACAACCCCTCTTCGCATCTCCGCCTGAGCTGAACTCCAACATCACCGCTGCGGAGGACCCGTTCATTTCCTCGCCACCGCAAAGATGCGGTTCTCCATCGCGACGGCGGCTTCGGCGGTGCTCATTATTGCTTCCACAAGAATGACGCTTGCAGCAAAACCGGTCACTGCTGCGGATTACTTTGTAAAGTCGCTACCTGGGCAACCGGCGGGTCCGTTGATAAAGATGCACGCCGGGTAGGTCTCCGAAGCTCAGGGGGAAGGGGGGAAGCTGAGAGCTAGGAGCTAAGAAGTCGCGTTGTACAGACACATCGAAGTGGACGCAGAAAACAACGGACACCTGTTCTTCTGGCATTACCAGAACAAACACATTGCACAGCGGCAACGGACAGTGATATGGTTGAACGGCGGACCGGGGTGTTCGTCGTTGGATGGTGCGTTGATGGAGATAGGACCCTACAGATTGAAGGACGACCACACGCTAGTGGAGAACGAAGGCTCGTGGCACGAATTTGCGAATGTGCTCTTTGTCGACCAGCCCGTAGGAACTGGATTCAGCTATGTAAATACAAATCATTACTTGCACGAACTTACGGAAATGGCCGACCAATTTATTATCTTCTTGACAAAGTTCTTTGAGCTCTTTCCCGAGTACGAGGCCGATGACATCTACATTGCCGGCGAGTCATACGCGGGCCAACATATCCCCTACATTGCCGATGCAATTTTGAAGCGTAACGAGAAACGGGGTAGCGTCTCGACGGAGTGGAATATGAAAGGACTCCTCATCGGCAATGGCTGGGTCGACCCGGAACCGCAGTACCAAGCCTACACTACGTTTGCGTACAAGCACGGCTTGATTGAGAAGGAATCAACAATTGCCAAATCCATCGAAATGCAACTTTCCATCTGCACGAAAGACCTCGCCGGCGGAAGTTCTAGTCACGTCGATACACCTTCGTGTGAGACTGTACTCAACGATATCCTCCAAAAGACGATTCATCAGAACAAAAAGGGCGAAATGGTGTGTTGGAACATGTACGACGTCCGCAAAGAAGACAGTTATCCATCGTGCGGAATGAACTGGCCGCCAGATCTCGAGTACCTCACACCGTACCTCCGCCGAGCAGACGTAACGAAAGCGCTCCACATCAACTCCGATAAGAAAACCGGATGGACTGAGTGTGCGGGGTCCGTATCATCCACATTCAAGGCCCGTAACTCGAAACCTTCCGTCACGCTGCTCCCCAAGATCCTTGAAAAAGTCCCTGTCATTCTTTTCTCTGGTGATCAAGACCTTATTTGCAACCACGTTGGTACCGAGGAGCTAATAAACAACCTCGAATGGAACGGCGGCAAGGGCTTCGAGCTCTCGCCTGGCAACTGGGCCCCGAAGGAAGATTGGTTGTTCGAAGGCAAACCCGCCGGCATTTATCAAAGTGCTCGCAACCTCACCTATGTCCTTTTCTACAATTCTTCGCACATGGTCCCCTATGATGTTCCCCGCCTCAGCCGCGACATGCTAGACCGATTCATGGGTGTCGATATTGCGACCATTGGCGGCAACCCTACTGACTCTCGCATATCTGGCGAAAAGGGCCCTTTGGTAGCAGTTGGGAACCATCCCAATTCTACCGCCGCTCTTAAAGAGGAGAAGCAACGTCTTCAGGCTGCGAGATGGGATGCGTATTACCGATCTGGAGTGATTGCCTTGGTGGTGGTTGCTACTGCGGCAGTAATTTGGGGAGTCTTTATTTTCCGGCAGAGACAGAAGAAGAATCGTTTGGGTTATAGGGGTGTCAGAAGTGATGTGGGCATGGAAGAGGGTAGAGAGTGGGATGAGGGGCATTTGGAGGATTTGGCGCCGATAAGGGGCAGCAGGCCGTCGTTGGATGATGAGGAGAGATATTCAGTTGGCGGAGGGAGCAGTGACGATGACGATGACGAGGATGTTCACGGGAAGGAGAAGGGGAGGGCATAGCAGCGGCGTAGTGAGGTGGAGGTGGAGGTGGCGTGTAAGACGGGGAATGTATGTGTATGGCTTATCTAGACCCTTTGTTTGTTTTGCGTGCGTGCTTGGTTCGCTTCTAACGGCTTATGTATACTTCAGTGGCATTCAAAGACCTTAGGTCGCAGTGAGAGTTCATTTACATTCGTTTCTAAGTCCGCTTGGAATTAGCAGACGAAGTTGGATTGACCATTATCAGTTTTGTCGGGGAATAGAGCGAGTGTGTTCTCGTTGACCAGATTTTCACCCTCCCCGTCGCAAGCTCCGGATTGTGAGCGAGGCAAAAGTCTGGGCACGAGAGCAGAGCGAGTGTTGGGGGTTGGCCCCGTGGTATCGCTCCTGAAAATATAGGCGGGGTATACGGCCACAATACTATGGGTTCGAATCCCAGTGCCAGCCCCCTGGTGTGAAGGGGATGAAGGGTAGTGGGTGGGGAACTTTGCCATCTAGCCAGCTTGCCCAGAGGCGGAGGGGATATGGGCTCTGTCATACTCTAAATAGAGTGCATACAGTATGAATAAAACAAAAAAGCAGAGCAAGTGTACCAAACGAAATAATAGACGTGGCTTTAGGTTACTGTACCAGTTAATGAGGTTGGGACGTCAGCAGTCAGAATCGAGTGTCCCAAAAAGATTTTATTCCGAATTTCGCCCAGTTTTGACCATTCGGTGATTAAAAAAAAGCGTCAGCAAATAAAAGTGACCCAACCTCATTGACCGGTACAGTATCCGAGAGCACAGTTGTCCAGCAACTCCGTAACTCCTTAACCTCGATAACCCCGATAGCCTTTCTTTCGGTATATTGGTACGGCGCCAGACCTTCGATGTAAGTAGTACTAGTAGTTAATACAATTCCGAGACGCTGAAATGAATGTATCGCTAATCATTAGTACAAGTATATGTAAATATGTTGAGGACAGGTAAAGAATACAGCCGTAAGGGACACGAGCCAGTTCTGAAGATAAGAGAGTTCTTGCTGTTTTTTTTCCACCCTCCAATGAACTGGGTATCCCACTTAATAGATTAACTGATAGCAAAAGATGGTGAGTGAAGTTAACGGAAGAGTCAGGTGCTTGTGGCGGAAGCAAAGAGAATTTTGGGGTGATGCTACGGAGTGGTGGGTTTGTCAATTGCTTGTGCATCCTGGAGAATTCGTCCCTCATCCTTCTGCCAATGAATGTCCGTGTGATTGGAAATGGCTGCCGCCAAAAGACAAATAACTGGAACCAAATGCACAGTTTGGGGCCAATTCTGCCAATTAGCAGAGGATTTCGTTAATTAGCAGAGGATTTCATTTTGACAACCGGAAGATTGCTGCAATTGTCAAAGAATTTGGGAAGCCTGTTGAATTGGTAACTGCAATATCATAAGCGCCATTGGCTCTAGAGGGAGGGCAAATCCTATGAGATATGGGGCTCGTTCTGTGTGTCTAGATCAGTCCCGTTTGCTTCTACGAGCATCAATATGAAATTATAACGCCCGTAATTGCTAAGGAGTAAAGATGTTGAGAAGTTTTTCCGATGGGTAGGCTTTGCTGTTGTGTGAAAGTTGAAAATCGAAAGTCGTCAACGCTCGTGGTGAGTTGGTGTTCCAGTACTGTTGGTTACAGAATCAAGAGCACCACAAATGACAGCATATGATTTTCATCTTCGATCCTATTAAGTACATAAGTACTTTTAGGTGAAATAGAAATCCTTCCCGAACCAAGCAAGATACCATTTGCGAGGCTGCCGCAAAACATCAAGCTGATAGGTTGACAACCTTTCCTTCCTCCAACTTCGCCGCCGACTTCTGCCTCTATTTAACCCTCTCTTCGAGATCTACTCTCACCCCATCATCCACTCAAATGTCCGCTCAAATACCTTCCTCTGGTCGAACCCACTCTCTATTTGCACTCTATCATCCATTCCTACTTCCGCTCTCCTCGAGATCTACTCTCCCATTGTGGATTTGAAGTTATTTTGCACGAGAAGATATGAAATTATCTGGGTCGTCTCACCTCGTTAGCCATATAGTCTCGCTCTCCTGAGGGGAGGAGTATGTTGAGATATCAATTTCAAGTATAGCTACTTGGGACCCTGCTCAGAATGAACTACTTGGGCCTCAAACGCTTCATGTATCATCACTCGCGAATACCAGGAGATCAAGGGAATGGCCCGAGATATCGCCCCGACTGGTTGAATGTGCTGACCTTGTATGTGAGTAGACAATGTCACTCAAGTGTCAGTTTATTTTCAGGGTGCCGATCCCCGGCGTCGATGAAATAATTAAGTTCGAGTGCGAAGAGCAGAAACACCTGCCCTTCTACCCGGTGAAATACACAGCACCAAGGAGCTCAAAGAAACCGAAGTGCTGACCGCGGTGCCATCCATTATCGGAAATATGCGCATGCTTGTAGATACTAAAGCTAGGTCAAAACGCTAAGTTTTGCGGGCGAGACTTGTAAAGCTGTAGACCGTCACAGATGAACCGAATGACAAGACAAAGCCGGGTGGCAGAGCTGCTTCCAGTACCAGAAAGCCGCATATCTTTTGGACGAAAGTCAAGTTGGAATGATGATACTCTGGGGAACTACTAATGTGGCTTGGTTACCGGTATCTCTGTGCATCTTGAGGTTAAATAAGTTAGACGATAGAACGTGGCTGCTGTTGCCTGGCTTTCTACGCCTGGCCTACAAGTTCTTTTGTTTGCCTGTTCTGCATCCACTACTGTTTCGTTTAACGATGCTGCAAGAGCCCGCTCTGCGCAAGAAGAAGAGGTTAAATGTACCGTGAAGTTAGAGGAGGCATACTAGACCACCACCCGAGCTCTCGATGTCGCCGAGTCCAGAACGACCCGTGAGTGCAAGCGTGCCGACGAAGTTGGAGAGTTGGTTGATACTATCATTGCTGGTGTCGCGGCTGTAACAAAAAGAGTAGCCACTTGGGAGGGGCAGCAATGGTTGAGGTTCGATTGGGGGCACTTCAGTTCAACGTTAAAAAGTTACAGGAACGCCCAGAATGAACAAGGCGTGCGTTCTTGGGTCATGGGAAATATTGATGGGCTTTTTTGGGTCAAGTTTGAATTCTTCGGTTTTGGATGACGGTTGTTTCTTTTGGGATATAGTCATGAATTTTATCGTCCTATTTCTTGGACTTATTGTGTAAATAAGCTTCGTAGTGTATTGTTCCTGTTAACTGCGGTGCTGCTTGAATCGGAACTAAGTAACTCCGAAACCCCCGAAACCCCGATAACCCTTCTCCTCATCGCGTACCTTTCATCTCACCCTCAATACCTGAGCCTTGCCAACGTCGTTCTTGGACGATGACTACAGAAAACTGCACCTCAGTAACCGAACCGAGGCTAAATAGCGGCACCTAGCATCTGATCAGATGTGCAACCAACCATGGATGTTCGGCCCGCCGGTTCCCCACACTGAGTTTGTGGTGAGCTCATGCAGCTATATATATACCTATCTCCTGGGCCAGCCCTAGCATCACTTCAACCTCCCTCCTCGTACCTCAAAGCTACTAACCACAGCTATGTCGAACTCCGGATCCCGCACCTATGTCGTCGGTGTAGGCCTCACAAAGTTTATCAAACCACGCGGCCAAGTCGACTACCCAGAGATGGGCTTCGAGGCCGGTGTCAAAGCGCTCAGCGACGCCAACATAAACTACGACGAGGTTGATCAGGGCGTTGCTTGCTACGCGTATGGAGACTCTACATGTGGGCAGCGGGTATTCTACCAATTCGGTACCTCCCCCCTCAATTCTCGGAGGTAAAGCGCGCCTATCTAATGCGACCGACCTCAGGAATGACTGGAATCCCGATCTACAACGTCAACAACAACTGCTCCACTGGTAGCACTGGGCTATTTATGGCGCGACAACTCTGCGCCTCCGGAACCGCCAATGTCGTTCTCGTCGTGGGGTTTGAGAAGATGTTCCCCGGGAGTCTACAGAGCTTCTTTAAAGACCGCACCAACCCGTTAGATAAAACCTTCAAAGTCATGAGTTCTACTCGCGGGATAGACCCCAAGGCACCAGGCGCGGCGCAATTGTTTGGAAACGCCGGAAGAGAGTATATCGAGAAATATGGTGCCAAAGACGAAGACTTTGCAGAGATTGCGAGAGTAAACCATGAACACTCCCAACGGAACCCGTATTCGCAGTTTCAAGATGTCTACACAAGGGAACAGATCAGTAATAGCCCCATAATCCATGCGCCTTTGACGAAACTGCAATGGTACCCCCCTCCTTTCCCCCTCCCGTTCCCTCTCCGCTAACACGATATAAGCTGCCCCACCTCCGACGGCGCCGCAGCAGCAGTAATAATCTCGCAAGCCTACCTCGACTCGCACTCACACCTAAAATCCCGCGCCATCCTAATCGCCGGCCAATCCCTAACCACGGACTCCCCAGATCTCTACAACCGCTCCGCAATCGACCTTGTCGGCGCGGACATGACCCGTCGTGCAGCAAAAGCCGCGCTGTTCCAGGCCGGGGTCACGCCGGAAAGCATCAAGCTTGTAGAACTCCACGACTGCTTTTCCTCCAACGAAATGATCACCATCGACGCGCTGGGCCTGTGTCCGCCCGGAAAGGCACACGAGATGGTGCGTGCGGGAGATATCACGTATGGTGGCCGGGTGGTTATTAACCCCTCTGGTGGGCTGATCTCGAAGGGACATCCCCTCGGTGCTACGGGGATCGCGCAGTGCGCGGAGCTAGTGTGGCATTTGAGGGGTTGGGCGGGGGAGAGGAATGTTGAGGGGGTTGAGGCGGCATTGCAGCAAAATTTGGGACTGGGAGGGGCGGCGGTGGTGACGGTGTATAAACGTGCGGATGGGAAGGTTAGTAGGAGGGTTAGAGAGGAGGCGGAGAGGATTGCAGGGAGAGGGTATAATCCAGCGACGGAGGCGAGGGGGTTGTCGAAAGGGGAGATTGAGGTAGCGGTTAGTAGGAAGATGGCGAGTAAGATTATGGTGGGTGAGACGAGGGAGAGTCGGTTGTAATGGTGGTGGTAGTTGTGAATGTACGCTTTGTTGATGCTCTTTTTGACTGTGTGTGTAACTGATTCAAGTGCCCAGCTGGTACACTGATATATGGAACTGACTGGATTGTACTCTGCTTTTTGCTGTTTTCTTTGCCAAACTTGGAGGTTGGGGATTGGTTGTAGGCAAGTAGGTTCATTTGGAAAGCGGACTCGCGAGTGTATTGCTGTTAAATCCATGGGGAACTCTCAACCCCACCGACCATCATACAGCCAGTCGATATTCGACTACAAACTCCGAGACTACCTAGGCTGCAATATATCACCATCTAAAAGCAACACATGAACGTCACAAATTACTAGAACATGAGAATGCCACGGCCTGGGGGGAGGAGGCTATCATATCATTGCCGCAGCTTCGGTCTACATATCATACCTCGGGAATTCGAAGAGACAAGGATTGGGAAGGTCCCGCAATCAGGTCCCCAAAAAATAACGCGGTAATCAATCTGTGTGCCGGTAGTCTAAGTATTTGCTACTAAAAGGTTGGATCTAATATGGCTTGGTCGGAAATGTTAAGGGCCTGGTGAGATTGTGTATTGATTGTATCAAGGAATAGTACACAGAGAGGAAACGGGTCATTAATTACAAGAAATCGTGCTGGTACAATAGGTAGCGGAGGTACCTCCAAATTATCAGGAATTCACCCTAAAATCCATAAACTTTAAAGTCCCAATCATGGACTTCACAGCAGGATTACACTACTCATGATGAAGCCGACATTTGCTGTATATATAAAGTCCCGAGACCCCACAGAACTTGCGATCCAAAGCCTGATCCCGTCCCATTTACGCCGCCAGCGCTGGCGAAGTATCAATTATCTCCTCAGACATGTCCGTCGGAATTATGCGTGATTCCAAATATACCTACAATGTATGGCCATATTTTATTTTCTTTACTTCATCTATCATTTGTAAAGCCGATGTTAAACCCGCCGATGTTAAACCTGCCGTTGCATATATAAGACAACGTCTCTTAACAGTTCCTTTCACTTAACAAGGATACCCCAGAAACATTCCATCACGATCTTCAAATCCCGAACTCAAGTCCCGGGACGGAGACAACAAGTTTCGGAAGAGTTTGATCCATTTGTCAACTGTTTCGGAAATTCTAAGACTATCTGTGTACGCAGCAGAGGGTGGGAGAGAGCTGTGTTTCGTTTTGATGGTGTGACTGATTGTGATTGTGGACTCTGAGTGAAATAGTTCGAACGTCTCTACTTAGTAAATATTTGAAATAAATATCTGTGGCTACTTTACCTTTCTCGACGTACAGTAAATAAACCAACGTTAACTACATGTGTACATACTTTAGTATAGATATATTTAAGCTACAAAGGTTGGTTAAAATGGATACATGCGCGGGATTTTCGTTCATGTATGTTATCCTTCGGGTTCTCTAGGGTATAACATAGATTTCTTATCTCGATCATAACGGCCGGCAGAGCATGCTGTGAGACTAGATCGCAGATATGGAGATAACACGGCTAAGTACTTAGGTAGGCTCGGAGATGTAATCGGATCCGGAGTTTATAAATACTTAGTATATACAACGATAGATCGAGTTCCCCGTGATTATGATAAAGCTTGGACCACCTAAGTAACCTACCGAAATGAATATATGATCAGGGCAGGGTATATACTGTACCGGACACAGTGGTTCGGACGCTAATGGCTCCTGACATGTATTTTTCAGCCGGACAGTTGTAGCTGACAGACTTTTGGGAATGGGACGTGGTGTACGTGGTATCGATGTTGCTGTGCGAGTGTCAATGGGGTGAATGACGAACAGTAACTTGAATGGCGGGGGGGTTAAAAAGAGCAGCTAGAGTGGGGAGGAGTGATGTGTGGAGCAGCTGAAAGCAGAAATAGTAGTACCTGTAACCCTTCGGCTTTTTTAGATAGATTAAAACACCATAACAGTGCAGTACTGGCAACTTTTACTCCTGGGACGTGGGCTTCCTAACATTGACAAACACATATAATCGGCGGGACGGATACCCCCCTTCCCGACTGCTGACGTCCGAACCACCGTGTCTGGTACAGTACTCTACTTTCTATCAAGTGAATTCGTAGCGAGGAGTGCCGCCGAAAATACGTAGTCCTCCTCGAGGAATTGTACAATGTATTTAGAAATTACAACTACTCTAGATATGCGGTAAGTAGAGTAAGATGGATCACACAGAGCACGTATACCTAGTGTCGGTGGCTTAATATCAGATTCAGGAGCCCGACAAGACGAGACTGTAGATCTCGCGGCCCCCGAAGTCATTGTACTCTACTCTATTTACTTGTCTGTCAGTTCGGGACAGGACGAACTGGGAAATTTTCTGTATTACCCACCACCCCCCTCCCATCTCTCCCCCAAAAATCCCGCGTCTCTTAGTAATACGTTAATCGATCTTTATAATTTATAAAAAAAAAAAACGTTTAAAGTACTCTAAGCAGAGAGATATATCAAGGTATCTCTCGCGCGCGATTAAGAGCGTGGCAGCAGCGTTTAAGCAGATATCATAGACCTGGGAAACTTTAGAGCGCACAGAAAATACACACCGATTTCAAACTTCCCTGTGCTCTACCAGCCGAATCGTGATCCGCGCTCAAGTCCCGGGACTGGGGTGGCCTGAACAACATAACACTAAAGCTTCTTATGTCCTTCTATCGGAGTGATGGAAAGCGTTATCATTCATGTACCGACCTCGGAGACCGAGGGTTGAGATATAAACCGCGGTATTGTATGGGTGAAGGCAGGTAGGTATGATACGAGCTTGAGGAATTAGATTGTTTGGAGACGGGGGGGGATGAACATATGTTTCTGGATTCTGAGGGTTCGTTCTGTTCCGGTTCTAGTAAATAACTTTAGAACCTCTAGTGTTTGTGTGTTGCTTTAGATACTCTACCTTGGTAGAGTACACTTTATACCCCCGGAGATTGTAGATCGTTGTTAGTAACCGCCTCTGGTTCCATGTTGATCCCCAGCACTTTTTTACAAAGCTTGGACCACTGGCCATGGGACAACCGGCGACCCCCGCGCATACATGACGAATACCCGCAGGCCCGCTCTCAACCTCAAACACAACGCATGTTTCGCGGGACTTTTCTGCCACTATGCAACCTGACGTTAGCTTGACAGCTGCAGCGGCCTTGCATGCCTCCCAGGTCCATTATCGAGAGTTGTTTTTTTCCTTCTGTTGGTTGGTTGTGGGATATATTAACCGGCAGTTGTTTTTTTGCGATTTCTAAATGTCGGAGAGATACACTTCCGGACACGGTAGTGATATACCCCAACAAGAAGGGATGGTTAGACTCGGAGTGTGAGGTTTTTACCTCCGAGACTATAAACTCCTTCTAGAAGAGTAGTACAAACTAGCCCCCCCGCTCCCCGTGTGTAGATCGAGATACCACATGTAACACCACGGGCCCCTTGCATCCCCACCGCCTCTAGCACTACTACATAACGCAAAATCCCACCTTATCCTCCACATGTTCCTCCCACTCCATCCTGCCTCCCTCAACTCGTCCTCTAACCACACAACAAAATGCACCTGATGCAAACCCCTCCCGCCGGCGCCGATCTCGGCCAGCAAATCGAGCTCGACGAAGCAATACTAGCTCGTACGTTTCCCCCTTCTCCTCCTGTGTGAGCAGTAGTTGACCGAGAAGTTAGGCTTCCCATCAGGCACAAAAATCCTTAGTGCCTCGCGGCATGGCAAAGACCGCTTTGCTCGCTCCGCAAAAGTCGTCGCTCGTCTACCAAATGGAGAAATCCACTCCTTCCTCCTCCGAGTATTCCTCCCTCCCCATTCCCTTCTCCTCATCCAGCTAACACCACCCCAGGGCTCGGCAGGCGAATCCGGCAAGCGTCTCATGCGCGGTGAATTCGAGTCCCTCGGCGCAATCCACAGCGTAGTCCCCAACTTCTGTCCCAAGCCCATCTGCTGGGGAACATTCCGCAGCATCTGCAATACCTTCTTCAACCTCTCCATGTACCACGAACGTGTATCCCCACCCAAGGACACCACAGCCTTCTGCGCCAGCCTTGCAAAACTCCATACCCGCTCTTCACCTCCCGATTCGCGGTTCGGGTTTCCGGTTCATACACTCCTGGGCGAAGTGCTTAACGAAAAAATTGCAACAGAAACATGGGAAGAGTGTTTTACCGCCGGACTTCGACACATGCTGGAGCTTGACGAGGAGATAAATGGCGTTGACGACACGCTTGTGACGAGAAAGGAGGAGCTGATTGCTCGTGTCATACCCCGTCTCTTAAGGCCGCTGGAGACTGGGGGGAGGAAAATCCGCCCCGCATTGGTACACGGGAACCTCTGTGCTGCGAACGCGGGGGAGATAGATTCAGGGGGTGTGATGGTATTCCGACCGGCGGCAGTGTTTGCGCATAACGAGTTTGAGCTGGGGATATGGCGGGCTGTACGGAATGGGTTTGACCGGAGGTTTTTGAGGGCGTATCTTAAATTGGTGCCTATTAGTGAGCCGAAAGCGGATTTTGAGGATAGAAATGCGTTGTATGCGTTGAGACATCTGATTGCGTATTCGATAAGGTATCCGGGAAGTGCGAAGTATAGGAGGGAGATAATTGTGGAGATGGGGAGGTTGGTGGAAAGGTTTTCGCCGAAGCCGGAGAGGTTTGGGAAGGAGGATGAAATTGTTAGAGTGGTGGAGGTGGTGGAGGAACAGAAGGAGGATGAGGCGAAGATGGTGGTCGTTGTATGTGGGATTGGCAGTGCGGGAAAGTGTAATGCGAGGTTGGTAAAACGATGATATGAGTTCCCCCAGTGGTGGGGGGATGGCTGGTGAGAGCCTACTGGGGGTGAAAGGAGCAACAGGGGATTGGGGGTTTTTTTCGGGCTTGTTTGGGGGGTTTGGATACCACCTGGCGGGGCGTTAGCTGGTATGTATATACATACCAAGAATTTTGTTTTTACTTGGGGGGGGGGGGGGGAGCTTGTGGGGTTGTCTTTTCTTGCGGCTGGTTTATAGAAACATATACTTATGTACTCGTGCGTACAAGGCTTTTTTTTAACTTTTCTTTGGGTTCCTAAACTCGAGATCGGTCAAAGGAAAAAAAGTTGCTACCTCACGAAAAGTCTCGAGTTGGTACCCAAAGAACTCTACCTCATACAAACTGCACCGCTGTTTCCGGAGGCTTAGGCCATACCAAACGATTTACATGCTTACCCCATTGTCAGACTGTCAGACGTCAATGTCACTGCTGGGATAGTCTATGTATCTACGCCACCCACGCGCACGACTTAGCGGTGGCGGCGTGCAGTGTCAGAATAAGCTTTTCTGACCAGGTCATACTTTAAACTAGATGTGCGGGCCGCGGTGGGGATCGGCGCCGCCTACGTCTGGGGTTAGAATAAGCTTGGTGGGATCGAACGGGTACCAACCATGGCGGGTTCTTTTGACAACTTAAGTACACTCTAATCAAATCAAGATACCAGTATACATCATTAAGTTCTTTCGAACTTCAGCAACTTTGAGAGCACGATAGTCATCTCGAAAGTTTGACTAGCCAATCAATATATATATATATATATCAAAGATCCACTTTTGCTAACGCCCATTATATGTTAAGCTTTCGAGTCAATTTTGCAGCATGCATATTTAGTCAGGGTCGACGAAGTTTTTGACAGTTCGGATGGTGCTCGAAGTAATTAGTGGGTGCCATTCCTGGCGATCGTATACTTATGCAACCTGGAGTTTTCAATGTCGGGAAAGTCTGTTTACCAGTACTACCGAGCGAAGATAATAATGAATGGATCCTTCCATAGAACAAGCTAGCTGCTGAATTGTACATAAATTCTAGGGCTCTCACACAAGTTGGGAATTCTCTCAATCTTGTAGCAAGCTCCCAACTATGTATTTCAGTCATCATGTATGTTCCCAGCACCCCTTGTAGAAAATGACAATGAAGATGCAAGCTGATGAGATACACCTGGATCGCGGAGAAATTTATCCGCCTACCTACTCTTACTGGAGTCCACGCTTGTGAGGCGGTGAATTTAGTCTCGCCAGTATGTCTAGATACCTCACAACGCCCGCTACTTCCAAGATCTTCTGCATCAAATACCATACGTAATCCTGCTGGGTAGCGTAAAGGCTAACAAAAAAAGTGGAGATATGTAGACTTACATACATCCGGATTAACCACGTCAAAAAAATAGTACGTTGTGAAAATGAGAACGCATCGTCTTGATACAAGTTCCGAACTGACGTGGTGGATGGAATCGAGTGAACGTCTCGTAACTCTGTAGAACCCTACCTCAAAACCTAAGCCTTAATCAGCGATCAATAAAACACACTCCTGAGAAACATCTGACGTATTGGTCCAGCCTGGATGAGTAGATGCGCCCGCCGGTAAGCATTTCGTAGTACATATCGATGTTGATATGATAAGGCGGAGTAGCCGGTGGAGGACAGTTCGGATTGCCCCTACGGCAATGTGGCGCGTCTCACGCTTATCAGTTATCTCATGGCTGTTACCGGCAGTTGAGTAATCTACTCTATGAGCCTGTCTGTGATTCAAACGATTGGGTAATTGTTTGATTTCCATCCATCCATAATCGAGCCCTCATGCATGACAACTGCGACATTCAAGATAAATCATATCCGTCAATAACTGTGCAACTAAACGCGAGCACGAACGTCTAATCATCTTCATTAATGAGAGTATTGATGACGCGGTTTGAGCTTCGAGGTTTCTTTGGCTGGATCTCAGATTACGGCGAGCCCGATTTCAATTGCACTCGGGTCAGGTTGTAGAAGATCGGACGCTCCTTTTCCAGCAGGTTACAACACAAAACTGACTAGGTATGGTATAGTATTGGATATAACATGATTGGAATATTAACAGAAAGGGCAAAGCCAGTGTACTTTGACTTTGTTCTTAGCCTCACTCCCTGGTCAATAGTGATTCAACACCCTGCTCCCACAGCAAAACCTATTGCCAGAAACGGGGTGTCCGATCTTCTACAGCCTGACCCGAGTATTACGTATGACGCCGCGTACAAGATCGTAAAACCTCACCGGATTTGATTCTCTGCATAATACACTCCTGATTCACAGACCACGTGCACAGAAAACTGTGCGTGTTGCCCTAGGCATGAAATCGGAGCCTGATGCAGAAATCTGCTCCACAAACCCGAACCCCAGAATGGTAGTACGAAACTCACAAAGTGGTGGCACAGCATCTCGGTAAATTTGCGAGTCGAATTTCAGCCCTGAAGAAAGGAGTTGTGTTACATACGACGATGGGGCTGGGCGGAGGGTTGTTGGGTTCCAGTCGCTGCTTATCGAAATGTGTAGATCTTCGTCCGGGTGCTTTCGGAGTAGGATTGCCAATATATTTCTTCGTATCCAGACCGGTATCTTACAATCGCCCATCGTCCGGAGATTGTATATGACCAACTGGATGCCCTGAAGTTTGCTGTTTGGGGGTAGACGGGCTCTCAGCTCACAAGACGCCTAAGACCAAGCGCCTATCAGGGAAACTGTTGAACAAATAAGAGGCCGAATGCAAATTGGGTGGTGGGTAGTGGTGGTGGTAAATTTGGGGTTGTCATTAAATGGAAGGTTGAAACAGTAGCTATGATAATTATTCGTCTGTTACGGTCACGAAGTGTGGTATAGCCCTGACCCTAATTGTTATCTAGGGCAAACGAGTGCCAAGCATCCTCGGCATTGTATGTGGCAAACAATCAGGGTAATTGGTAAATATCCGCACCGAGGATTGTATCCAAGGCACCCCACGATACTTGATATATATTCACCAAACGACAACTACAGCTCTAGGGATATTTTGCTTTCTCCCTTGTTACTTCAGAAATTTGTACATATCAAGACTTCTTCAAGCAGTGATCTCAAATTTCGGATGCATTTCCTCGATTACAAGCTGCATTCCAATTTTGGACATGAATGGTTGTATTGGTTATTTCTAACGTGAACTATAGGTTGGACACAGACATCACAATACATTCCTGAGCCATAATTCCATGCAACAAGTCGCACTACCAGCACCGTGCAAAACAGAAAATCTCAAAATACTCTCCCTTCCTATTCAAACTCTCTTGCCTCAAACTTCTCCTTTGGATAAAATGCCGCCTCAGTCGTGTTCCCCTCAAAGATCTCCCTCCTCTGCAACCCATTAACCGCCTATCGCTCCTGTTAGCATTCGACCACATAGCAAGCAAGCAAACACATACCATCTGTGCGCTCCCCTCGTCCGCAAACAACACATAAACTCTCGCCCTCTCACTCCCCTCTTCCGCATCATCACCTTCATCATCATCCCACTGAATCACAATCTGCACAACTCTTCCATACCGTTTATACTCGTCGCCTACCTTCTGCAGTAGTTCCGCGTGGTCAAAAAGACTTCTCTTTCCGTCGATGATCCCGCGCATCACCACCACCTCTGAGCGCTCGGCATTACGCCGGTCTTCACGTCGCTTGTTTTTGTCTATGATCTTACCGCGCCCTGCTTGCCCCTTCTTGCCGGAAGAGACCATCTGGATTGCCTTTGTGATGCCGGAGCCGTCGCGGCCGAGACCTTGTCCTGCTTTCCAGCCTTGCTTTTCCATGAGGCGTTTTGCGAAGCCGGATTGCCCGGGACGGGAAGACGGTTCGCCGGGTAATCCGGGATCGGGAGAGTATGGGTTTGGCGGAGAGGCGGGCGGAGAGGCGGCAGTCGCGGGTTGTTGGTAAAGGACGGGGGCGCGGGAGATGGTTGCGGATGTCGATGGAGGTGGGGGCGGGGGTGGCGGCTGAGAGGGTTGCTGTTGGGGCACGGGAGGAGGGGGAGGAGGTGGAGGTGGCGGCGGCGGAGGTGCTGCCTGCTCAGGCGGTTGTGCAACCGCCGAATATCCGATCGCACCTTGCTGCGACATCCGCATTCGCCGCGCAAACGCGTCTTCGCCCGAAGCATCGTCTGGAACCTCTACTGGCGCCGACGTTGGCAAAGAAGACGGAGGTGGCGGTGGTGGCGGCGGCGGTGTGGAAGTATCGGCGGACGGAGTGAACTGCGGCGGAGGAGCAAATGAGTAATTTGTCGGAGGTGCAAAGCCTCCTGTGTCTACCTGTCAGCACATATCCTTTGCACAACTAGGACGGGCAGAACGTACGCCCCATCGTTGGCCTCTTTTCATCCTCGGAATCGCTGCTGTCATCATATCTTCTCCGCTTCTTTCCATAGAGCCGCTCTCGCCAATCCTCCATCTCTCTAATTTTCTCGTCGCCGTCTTTGTACTCCTCGTAGCTATTTGGCCGGAGGGGATCGTAGATGTCGTCCCAATTTGTCGGTGGAGGAGGGGTAGCTTTGTTCTTTTTCCTCTTTTTTCTGCCACCACGTTGACGATCCTTCTGATTTGAACTGTAGAATCCGTTGACGTCTTCATCGTCGCCGACCCAGTCTTCGAGCGTAGTTTTAACGACGGGTTTCGCGACCGCGGCAGGGACAGCGGTATCCTCGGTTTTATTTGAGATAGAGGCCATGCCAATGGGCTTAAAGCTCATACTCTTCTTCTGCGCCGGCGCCGGGCGCTTCGTGATAGTGGGTTGGAATCGGAGCGCAGCTATAATCGTCGCAAGAGAAACGCCGTGAGCAATGCAATCTTAGAGTAACAAAACCCGATGCGCGAAACTACCGGCATTGATCTTTTTCTGTGTCGAGGATGACGAAGATGAAGTTCCATCCTCGTGTCCTGACGGCGGTGACGCGGAAGCACCAGGTTTGGCGAATACAACCGGTGCTTTTGAGATGGTTGTGGAGGAAGACGAAGTCGTAGCAGCTGTGTCGCCGAGGAGATTCGCGTACAGGCCGGACATACCACCACCAGTGCGAGTGGGTGGTGCAGACATTTTGCAGATGTTGGTGAGATAGCGAGATGAGGATGAGGATGACGAAGGAAGGACTGGAGATTTCGCGACAAAGCTTCCTAACTAGCGCTTACCCGGCCTTTCGGAGGTTTGCAGGGAACATCGACTTCCAGAGTTGGTCCCCCACCACATTTCGCATCTCGGTAACGGTCATCGGGAAGCCCCGGAGAAAGCGGGGGAGGAGGCATCGCATCAGCAACAATGTACAAATACCTCCGACCTTGTACCTCTCTTCTCCTTCCCATCTACTGCACTCAATCTCTCCACCGCGCAATGTCCTCGTCCTCACCCAAGCTCCAAGAGTGGCTCTGCATCTTCCCCGACCAAGAAGGGGCCCACAAACGGCGTCTTGAAGCCCGCCCAAGTCATTTCGAAGGCGTGAATGCCTCCGCTTCCGAGGGATTCATTACATGGGCCGGTACATGGTTACTTCTCTTACTCAGTCACTTCCAAGTTGACGTTGGCGCGCTATAGGTGCGGCCCTCAACGAGGTCCCTGCCGACTCCAATCCTCAGAACTTCAAGTTCTACGGTAGTGTGTTGACAGTCACTGGTGCTACCAAGGAAGAGGTAATCGAGAAGCTCAAGAATGATCCGTATACTAAGGGGGAAGTATGGGATTGGGAGAAGGCGCAGATACTGCCTGTGAGTGATCCTCCATCCTAACTGCAACGGATGTTCCGGTATTGAACGGCAAAATAGTTCCTGTGTGCGGTGAGGGAACCGTTAAAGAAGTAATTATATAATCGATATTTTGTACCTATCTTTCAGCATATCTTGATACCCGGCAGACGATTAATCAGGATAGTTTCTGCAGAGCGCAAAGGTTGCAAGATGCGGCGTGATGTACAGTTACGGTAAAAAAAAAAGTGATGCGACGCGCAAAAATCACAACCACCACAAAATATACAGATGCAATAAATTTACCCCAGTTGTAGTGGAATTTAAGATCCAAGATCAGTCTCTCAATCATTACCCATGATTCCCAAGCTCTTACGGTTTTCTTAAGGGTATAACTGACTTCAAGGAGTTGTTCGTCGGATCGTGCGTCTCATCACTTTTTTACCGCGACTATAGAGTACATACTTTGTGCACCAATTTGGAGTGATGCTGGGAATTCCCAGTTACATGCCCGCGACCAACAAAAGGGACCAGCTTGATCTAGTCATTTTCCTCCAAAGCTGAAGTAACCCAACACCTGAGAGTCCTCGTAATCGTCGATACACCCCCCGAAGGATGTGTAGAACTATACTACTATTATAACAAATAAAATGCTACTAGGTAATCGTTGTCTATCTTACGCCTGGAGCAAAATGTATGATAATACGCTCGGCCCTTTTCCCTTCTCCATCTCACTCACCACATATATCTCCATTCGTCAATATCTAATCCGCACCAGCTAGTTTGCCAGTGCCTTGCTGCTGGACGAGTATACTGTTTCTCCACAATCTCCGGTATCCATGCATTTATGAATCCAGCCAGTTGAACCGCCCACCAATCCGCGAAGATCAGATCGAACCATCCCCTCTATCGTAAAACCGGTCCCCATCGTGCGGCATGCAAGCATTGAAGTACTCGATCGAGTACTATACCAACGATCTAGCCGGAAGCGAACGGGACCAAGAACGCACCAACACTCGAACGGAATCCAATGCAAAACAAGAAGGACCGCAAGGAAAACGAAGTAACTCCAACGTGAAGGCAATTACTTCCAGTGATGCAGCCGGGGGAGAGATGTTGTTAATCCCCATCCCATCAGCTTTGCCGTAATCACTTCATTTCCAGCTGCCGCGCCTGCTTCAGCATTTCATTCTGCTTGCCGACCTTGATATTCTTCAGTTTCTTCAGCTGTTCGAAATTTTTCACGAAATTTCCCTTGTCTTCTCCAAGCCGTCAGTATTGCATCACCACACCTCTTCCCAAACTACATACCATTCATGTCCTTGAACTTAATGGCCAGCCATTTCACCGGCACATGCTTTACTCCCGGCCTCGGGGTATCCTTTGCTATCCGGTCGTGCTTGAGGAAGTTTTGCCTGAGCGGAATCGCGAGTGGAGTTCTATCGTGCTTCTGCGTCAATCTCTCTAGCATCAAATACTTCGATGGCGCCACAAGGACAGCTCGATCACAACATGTGACCACCGTCAGATCTTGTTGCGATCGCGAGCTCAAATTTCTGCTTCTACCGCAGCAAGAGTCGTGGTCGAGTTTGCACTGATCGACTGGCCCACATGTTAGCAGGGCACGAGTAAGGGTATGATGAGGGTAGGCTCTACGAGAGATGAAAAAGATGAGCTGACGCTCGCCGTCGTCGTCGGTAGTGTACAGCACTACTTGCGAGGATTCAATTTTTTGGATGCATTGAGCCGGCATGATGGTGCTGGAATGGGACCAATTTGAAGCCTTCGATGTGCTCGTGAGTCCAGAAGAAGGCGTTGTGAAGCTGCTGTGATCGTCCGAAAGCGTGGGTGACGTGGGTCCCGATGCATCACCCTGGCCCTCGGCTCCAAGATCTTCGAACCATATTTGCACTCGAGCTGTTTTGTAATGGGTCTCGCCGAAGAAGCCCGTCTTGAGTCTGAGCGATTCCACCCGTGGTCTGAAAATCAGCAAAAAGGATGGATTCATGGAGAGATGCGGGCTCACATGTCACTTTTGACTACAAAAGAGGTGAATGTTTTTTGAAAGTTGAACATATCTATTGGCATCAGTACCACCGCAGTTTAGGGATGTACATACATCAGAGACGCACACCTTTCATACTAGAGAATTCGAATCCAATGGGCTTTACCCGGTCTCCAGGGTGTAGCTTGATAGTCGGGGATTGGTTCACACTGCTCCAGGCGTAACATGGGATAAGTTGGGCGTCGTTGCGATTGATGGAGAACACTTCTCTATGATTTGCCGGGACATGACTTGAAGCGTTAATAAAGCTCCCCTCTTTAGTGGTCTGCACATCTTCAACAGTAAGGGCATCTGTGTTTGTCAAATCTTGTAGCAGCACTGTCACTTTCCGGTCTGTCTCTTCGACTGGGTATCCGGGTAGATTTCTATAGAGCAAAGTAAGCATGAAGGCTTTGACAGAATGGGTTTGGGCGAAGGCTTGGCCCTTCTAAGAGGCTGTACAGACTTACAGACTTAGTACCGCGATACGACGGTCATTAGCACTCGAACCCAAACTCTGAGATCGAAGTCCATTCCACGACGTATTAAAGCCCAAGTCAAAGCAGCTTGGATTCTCTTCCGCAAAGCGTTTCAGTTCATTCAAACTCGGTAATCGGAGCCCTCGCATAGCAGCGAACTCGTTCGCAAGTTTCTGTTCCCAATATCAATTATTCCAATTCCTCCCGAAACCAAGAGTTCCCTACCTCTGACAAGTTTCCAACATATTGTGCCCACATAGAGTATGAGTGTTTGCGCAGATTCCCAAATTCCGGCAATCCCATAACTTGACGAAGAAGCCAATACGACTTACTGAGGTCGATGTATCGCTGCAAATCAGTCTCGGCTTCTGGCGGCTTTAATGTCCAGTCTTTTCCCTAAAATCACAACATTTAGTAGCTACCTCACTATTGGAAGAGAAACAAATCGCGGACACGCACTTTCAGATACCACCAGATACAGACATCCACCATCTTCGGCATCGACTGCGATTGGTCTAATAATGGCAAGTTTTGGACAAATTTACTCTCAAGCCATGCAAATTCCTGATCTATTTCCCTTTCCCTTGAATTTATATCTTGTGCATTCGGTGAAGTCAGGACCAACTGCCCCCCATCAATCACGTCGCATGCCGTGGCGCCGGAGTTACTCCCCGAAAGCATAGAGAGCAGTGACGAAAATGTCTTCATGTGATCTATGCAAAGGGTCAGTGATTCAAATTTGTGCATGACAGATTTGAGATGTTTCCCCACCATCAAACTTTTGCATCAACTCTTTATTGGATTCGTCATGTCTTCGCGCTATCCCACTCTGAGCTTTCCTAAAGCTATATTAACTACTGGACACGTCCAGTATTTTGGGTACTCACGCCTGAAGGGTCTGAGATGCTATTTGAACTCTGGCCAGATGGAGTAACAGTGCACAACGTAACTCACGGAGATCTGTTTTCATCGATCCAGTTGCTTTATACACCTGTGAAAGATTGTCAGTCGATTATGTATCATAAGCATGAAAGTACTTACCATTCTGCGACTAATAATCCTTGAACCATTTTTCTGTAAGTTGTGTTTTTTCAGAAATGCATCGGTTTCTTGCCTATCACAGTATATTCAGCGAAAACTTTCGTTGGAGCTGGATCCCACAACTCACCGCATGAGCGAAAAGTCCCCGATAATATTGCGCAAATCTGTCATAACATTGCACCTGTGAGCATGAGGTGTAGCCCCCCGGTTCTCAATGATACGTTGCTGTTCCTCGAGGGCATCGGCAAGGTATTTAAGCGATGATGCCAGATCCTTTGCCGCATTTTTGAACAGAGTAAATTCGGTATCTGCATTCTGGATATTATCGTAAGTGTTGTTAAAGAACTTTGCCACAGCGATGATGTCTCCAACGGTTAGGGCTGCCATTTGTTTCTTCTTTAGGTGAGGTTGTGTGAGCGCTTGATACGAGGCCAACAGCAGACCAAGGTTTTCAGGGCGAGGTATCAAAGATAACTTCCATCCCACCTACTTGGTTGCTGCGCGTCCTCACACGCCCAGCAGCAAAAAGGGACAGTGCCTACATGCTCGCATAAAGAGGCTTGCAGACAGCTACCTAACAGGTTGTTGGTTGGTTGGTTGGCGCAGGGACAAATTAAACGAACTAGGTTACACCACATATCTATGAGTCAAAGTGGAAGCGAATCGTGTCTTACGATACATTGATTCGGTATTGCGGCTGAAGCCGAGTTATATGTTCAGCATGTAGCCTTCATTCTCCTTGTTGTCTTCGACACGCACGTACCATGGCCTATCCGCATCGAAATGGGCCCGAAGAGCCATTTGAAGAAGGTTTCGACCCATATAACCAGCAACTACTGGATGAAGGGGAGGAAAGCGACACACCGATTGTTTCTCATTATGCCGACATCGAAAAGCTGGGAATGTTCGATACAGCTGGTCTCATCATCAACAGAATGATCGGTTAGTCTATTCCTTCCTGCAATTGTGAACACTCATGGCTAATTTAATAAGGAACGGGAATCTTCTCAACCCCCTCAACCGCATGTTTACCTTGCTCGTTCGCAGCCCGAAATCTAACGAAGAGGACAGATCCTGATAGGAACTCAAAGTGTTGGCGTCTCCTTGGTATTTTGGATTGTAGGAGCTTTAATCGCATTCGCTGGTCTTTCAGTTTACCTCGAACTTGGCCTGACCATCCCTCGGCGTCGAATCGGTGAAGGTGCTACCAAGAGAGACGTCTACGTGCCCAGATCTGGAGGAGAAAAGAATTATGTGAGTATTGAACCTATATGATACTTGTAAGGGAGGGGGGCTGACAATGAATATCGCAGCTGGAATGGATATACAAAAAGCCAAAATACGCAGCATCCTGTGTACGTCATTTCCCCGACGAGACCCCGAATAAGGGTTCAAACTAACCTGTATCAAAAGGTCTACGCTGTAATCTTTGTCTTCCTAGGAAACACAGCCGCCAACTCCATCGCCTTTAGTCAGTATGTGCTCGAGTGCTTCAATAATGACAGCCCATCTCCTTGGGTTATCAAGGCCTACGCAATAGTCGCCTTGACTCTTGCCTGCCTTCTTCATGGAGTTTGGCGGGCTGGAGGAATCTGGGTCTCGAATATCTTCGCCTTTTTCAAAGTGATGATATTGTTGTTCATAATTGCGCTGGGATTTGCGGTCCGTGGGGATGCATTTCATAACGTCCATGCGGACGTTGGGAACTATGATATTACCCAGTCTTTCGCCAACACGACCACGGCACCTTATGGATATGCAATTGCACTCCTTGCGGTACGTTTTAGCTTTGGTGGATTTGAGAACGCCCACTGTGAGTGTTGCCCTCCATTTCTAACACTATCGTATCTGATCTATGGATAGACGTCCTGAGCGATATCCACGAGCCGGAAAGAAACTTGAAGAAATCAACAATGTCTGCCCTCGGACTTGTTTCGGTTTTATATATATTCGCCAATATAGCATACATGATCGTCGTACCTCGGGAGCAGGTAATCGCATCGGGTGCAAAAGTTGCCCACCTATTTTTCGATAAGGTTCGTGGATAACCCTCAAGTTTCCGTTGAAGCAGAAGCTCACTTCTAGAAGATATTTGGAGTGAACAAAACAGCAACCCGTGTGCTCCCTGCTCTTATCGCATTGTCGGCATTAGGAAATCTTATCGCGGTTACATTTGTCAGTGCAAAAGGTACAGAGCTTCGCCGTTGCAAGATAATCGTGCTCATATCTGACTCTTGGGACGAACGTAGTGAAGCAAGAAATTGCGAAGGAGGGTGTCCTGCCATACTCAAAGTTCTGGAGCAAACAGTATAATCTAAACATTTTCTCTCGATCAACCAGTGTGGACCCACCACCGGGACCAAATCTGGGCGAAACCCCAATCCCCGCCTTGTTTCTTCATTGGTTAGTATCAGTCACCCTCGTCCTGGTTCCACCCACCGGGGACTCCTACACGCTCCTCAGCAATCTCTATTCCTATACCATCCAAGCATGTATCGGCTTGCTTCTCGCTGCAGGATTGCTGTATAAGAGATACAACAAAGACGGCAAAAAATGGAGGCGGCTTCGCGGATTTTCACCATGGCTAGGGCCTGTGCTTCCTGTCTTCTACCTCATCACAAATGCATTTCTAGTCTGCGTGCCGTGGATTCATAATACGCATGGCGTGCCCATCATCATGAAGAGCATAAAGTGGTTCGTTTTTCCAACTGTCGCATTTTCTCTATTTGGTCTCGGCTTTGTGTATTGGGCGGTTTTCAGATTCGTGGTACCTGCTGTCACAGGAAAGGTACTGAATGTCAAGAGAATCCCGTACTTTGACCGTGATGTGTTTGTCCTAGAGGCGGTTTACAGCAAATGGGTATGAAACACCTTTCCGGAAGACAGGTCAACTACAGCTGAGTACAATGCTAACGTCAGCAACAGGTTATCAGAGATGGAACAGACATCGAGGTTGAGGATGATATAGACCTTTATTAACCCTTCGTTGTATAAATTTGTAGCTTTAAAGTGTTGATATTAATGTACCTACTTAGTATGTTTAGACGTTGTTATAATTAATGTAAAACATGAATATGTTCTAGTGCGCGGTTCGGCAAATTTAACCTGCTGTGCCAGTGATAGGAATGGGTGAGACAGGAGATGCATAGAGTAGAGGCGGCTATGAAAATGTGAGATTCAAAAAGTTGTGTCCTCAAAGGAGAGACAAACGCCATATCTAAGGAGTTAGCCCCGTAGCGCAGTAGTATCGCTCCTGAAAATATAGGCAGGGTATACAGTCACAATGCTATGGGTTTGAATCCCAGTGCCAACCCCCCCCAGTGTGAAGGGGATGAAGGGTAGTGGGTAGGGAAATCTACCATCTAGCTAGCTTGCCTGGAGGCAGAGGGAATATGGGCTGTCATACTCTACTTAGAGTGCATACAGTATGAATAAAAAAATAAAAATAAAAAAACGCCATATCTAATCTCATCGATTGCCCTATCTATCTAATCTCATCCATCAGCAGTGATCTCTTCGATCATCGCCTCTCACTGATCATCGATGCATCTCCGTAGGATGAGCATGCTTCTTTTCGCCTAAATTAAAGTAACTTTCGCAAGTTTGCAAGCGACTTAGGAACTAGATAAGCAGATTTGATTCAAAACCTACAATCCTCATTAAAGGTGCTACAAACACCAATTCCAGGCACTAAACCTGCGGTTTCACTTTTTAGTCTTATTTTACATGTCAACGGTCAACCTTGGCCTTTGGTAATCGACCAACTGGCAATCTAGCACTCTGCAGCTGGCTAAAATTGCCCAAGCAGTAGAAAGTAATCTAAGCCTAGATTGGTGCAATAAACGCCAGGATGCAGGTTCGAACCCTACAGTTCTCGATGGACTAGGCTATAGGCTGGAAACCTATGGTTATATAAATTTTGCTCTTGTGAGTACATGCGCGGTTGAATCTGGTCGTGTTTATCATGGCATACACTACGCATGCCGGATGTTTTATGCGGTGGTATTGTAACTCTAAGTATATACATGTCCGGCAGTCGTATCATACGTGCGGATGCAGTATCAGCTAGTTATAAAGTTTACATAGCCATCGGGTTTACAAGAAGAAATCTCCTAGCCGAGATAGCTGGACTGGTGTAAGAAACACCATGGCACAGGTTCGAAATCTTAAGTGCTCAAGACTAATCGGCGCTTCAAACACCGACTTCCTAGGCTAAAAACCTGCGGTTATCATTTTTTCTCTTCTTGTTACATATGTAGTCGGCCGCAGTCGGTTAGCCGTTGGTGATGAACCCCCCAATATGAAGATATCTTTGCTACGGTTGGTGAATACTATATCTTCATAAGTCCTTTCGATTTATCAAGTAGGGCACCTTTGAAGCCAACATCACTTCCTAGCATAAGGCAGTGGAACTATTGCAAGTACAAGAACTGGTCCCTTGGCTTAGCAGGTGCTGTAAACACTGGAAGGTTTAAAACCTCATGGCGCTATAAATGCCAGAACGCAAGTTCGAAACCTGCAACTATTCTTTTGTCTTTTTGCTGTCTATTAATTGGGAAATTAGAAGGCAATGAACGATACAGCTAGGTTATTGAAAACGTGCAAATGCAGACTATGGTTTAAGTGTTCTGGTGGGTCATATTTCTGTTGACGATGTGATACTTCAGGAGGAATATATTCCATCCACAGAGAAACAGCCAAAGATGCTAGATTTCCGCGGCATATGTGGAGGTAGGATATTGAGGTCTCAACATGGACTTTATTGGGACCGGGTCATAGCACGGTTCTCGATCTCCAACTGCGGCCTCGGCAACCCTGCCAACTGGATGGGGGGAAGGAGATAGGGACAGTACGACTTGGACCAAAGAGGACTGAAGGGACACCTGAATTTCACACTGGGGAAGTGCTAGGAGTAGGGGATAGAAGAGTAGTTAGTTGCCATGGCCGCAAGCGGCCTAATGCAATATGATTTAAACAAACAAAAAAACCCTGCCAACTAGGTATACTAGTACTTGGTTCTGAAGAGGCTCCGGCCACCTGATTTTTATAGCACCATGCCCTTGTCTGTCAGGCTAAGTTATCGGTTTTTTGTATCTGCGGAGCTTTCAACCATCATCATAACTAGTACAGAAATCAACCCGCGAAATAGCACCGCTACGAAAAAGCCGACTCCATAGCGGGGCAAAAGAGCTATCTCGGCAGGTTTTGGGCCCGCTGCTTCGGTGTTTACAGCACCGTAAATGATCGACCAGAGCAAGTTTCGACCTCGCTACCTAGTGTTTATAGCACCTTGTCCTGGCTGTACGGCTAAGCGATAGCTTATTGTATATAAGTCGGTTTAAACCATGATAGCGTTGCATCAATCAGTGGCTACGAAGTGATGTCGACATGTCCCTGACCGAGATGGTATACAAGTCCGTAAATCAGTCACGAAAGGTGCTATTAATTCCAGCTCCACTGTAGGAAAGTGTATACGAGGTAGTCTCGAGTTGGAAGATCTTCCCGTGCAAACACCGAGTGTGAGTTGGAACTCGCAGTGCTGTAATACTGAGGTCGTAGGCTAGAAACCTAGTCTGTTGCGTTCAATCATGCCCTTTTCACGAGAAGACATTTTTACAAGAAGCTGCTCAGAACCGCGACTGGTAACATACTTCATCATCCGGCGTGTTGATTAGGGTGGCCTGAACAGCCGGGAACACCACTTTGATTGTAGTTTAGGCCCTGTATATGATGGTGGGAATCCCTACATATACAAGAGCTGATCGCTTGGCTACAAACACTAGGTGCTGTAAACGCCGGGTTTGAAGGTGCTACAACGAGTTACAAACCTGCAGTGCTCACTACAAGATGGTGGGAATCATTGCACATATATACAAGAGCTGATAGTCTAACCGGCATGGTGCTACAAATACCAGCTGGCCAAGTGCTGTAAACACCCATGGTTCGAAACCTTCAAGTCAAAAGCGTTAGAATACGATCTAGGCTAAAAACCTTATGGCACTGTAAACGCTCGACCTCTGGTTGAAACTTGTTTTGCCGTGCTTTTTACCCTTCGAGACTAGCGTTTGTTTTGTACGGGCGTTGTATGATAGCTTAACTCGGCCGTATGGTGCTATAAACACCAAGGTTCGAATTTTCATTACGCTTTAACAGGACAGTCAGATAACCATCCTATTGCTTTCGCCAATAGGCAACTCCTAGCCGCGGTACCGTTTTTCGTGATCCCCTGGAATATCACTCATCGGCCACCCTACTCACCCGAAAATGAGTAACTGTTCTAGCACCCGTTTGAGCTATCCATTTAGTTATCCACCTAAGTTCTACCGCAGCGAAGCCCAGCATATTTGTGCCACTATACCAGCTGCCAGGCGGTGGGGTAACGTTTCATTCGGTTTGTATATAAAGTCTAGATTCTCTTACATACCGTGGTTCTAACAGACCTTCCCACTAGCGTATACTCGTGTGTATCCTTGCTCGCTCATAGCGCCTCGGTTTCCTGTGTAGTATGTAATATTGACTTGAGCATAATACCGGAGCAAAGCAAGCTGTTATATTGTTGATGTAACATTCTCGAAACTCCTGGTAGAAGAAAAGTAGTGTTAATATCCATACTAAAGAGAGGAGGAAATGGTGGAAGACGGGACTTTATATATTTCTGGGGGTGATGACATCAGTGGCGGTCAAGGAAAAGTGAGTACAGTGACTAAGTACTTAGTATTTAAACCCTTCCGCGTTTTTTCGTTTTCCATCCACCTTCAACACCGATCTACTATCCAGCTACAGATGGACCGATCATCTTAGATATTCAGTAACCCCAGCATCCGTTAGTCGAGCCTACACACGCAGCATTCACAACCCCCCCTTCGACTCTATTAACAATCCTAAAGCTGTCGGTGCGCCGGGTCTACCCTTTCACCGAAAGGCGCAATTATCTACATACAATGACATCATTGATTGGAAGAAACTCGCGTGGTGACTGCTAATTAATATTACAGCAATCGCGCTCAATTCCATACGTACCTTGAAAATAGCAAGCATGCAGTTATCGCGGCGAAACTCCTTGGATGGATTAGTCTGGACGGGTGCCATAACTGTTCTGGGCACAAGAGCCATGAAGCGGAACCTCGTATTTCGAGCCTTGGTGTTGAAAAAAGCATTTGACGTTTTAGTTCTACACGCGACAGTTTTTCGAAATTGGTTGCATTACTATATCCCTGGTAATTGACCTCGTCAATCGGCTAGAGTAACCTAACCAACCAAGATCTGGTTTGTTACAGATCGTCGAGAGTTGACCAATCAATGATGCTCCAGCTAGCTATTTGCTATAGATTAGTGCAAGCAATTTCCCCCAAACCCTTGCGTGTGATATAAGCTATGTACTACTCAGGAATCGGGTTCCTACGTAGCTACTAAAATATCTAAAACCTGATCATCGATCATGCAAAAGAAGCTTTCCGAAGATCTTTTTTTAACGGAGCAGTAATAGCAGGGTTTACGTAACTTCCGGGAAGTAATTATTTCTGAGTCGACTTATCAAGTCCCCGAAACCCCGGGACGGAACGGGATTGTGTCAGTCCCGGCCGGATTCCGGTGCCAATGCGAGTGATAGTTTGGGTGATCATTGGCATATGGTAGAGTAATGCATATGAATTCGTATATGCCAGGTCCTGGTCAGTGGCTTACACGTTCATGAATATTCGCAAGTTAGGGAAGGATCTGCTAGTACTCTACAGTTGATGATCGGCGTTGAACTGACCAAACAGATTTTATTGGGGCCTGAATCTTCCAATTAACAAAAATTCGCGTGTACTGTACACCTAGCGTGACAAGGTGCTACAAACACTAGGTGCTATAAACGCCAGTATGTGCTGAAAACACCAAGGTTCGAAACCTGTAGTAAGTACTTTACTCATTCTTTTGCTCCGTGTTCCAACTCTAGCCTTGTGTTCGAATATCACGTCCCTGGAGAGGTACGAGCCTGTAATCTATGGGAAACAATTCCCAATTCCAACGAATCCTAAAGAAAAAGGGCACTGCTCTCCAGTAGTCTGTGACCCCCGCACAGCTTCACCGGTATCTTGTAACCCCCCCCCTTTTTATACCAAGACCTGGCACCATCTCCTCCCTCCTCCTCCCAAGACGGGAAATAAGTTTCTGAATTATCCGCAAGTGGCATTAGGTCTCTGCAGTTACTCGAGCTCCGACCGCTTCCAGCCGAATATTGAAGTTTTAGGTCTAGGCCGGCCGCGGCCGATCAGTCTTAGTCCTCTCACTAGAACCACATTCGGGATGTATATGATGGAAATGCTAGAAAGGCATACGTAAGACGATAAATCGAGACCTTCAGGAATACACACTCACCTTGCAATTGGTTGAAACGTGGGCCAGCCGGGTGGTGCACGTGTTTCTTGGCCAACGTTAGAGATGTATTGCGATTATTCGACGCGGTATATTTTCCAGTTGAGGGTAAACGGGGCTTGTGTACATACATCTCAACCATTACTAATGACTTGTGTTCTGGGTGACGGTTTTGGTAAGCCTCGCAGTGTTGATTTCCTTTCTCTGAGCACGTGCGTACGTATACAATGGCTGCAATAACGAACTTCCTGAGTAGCAGGGAATATATATATAGGCTAGATCTAGGTCTTTGGCTAACAAGGGTAGCTCGGATCTATTGGTTGTGCATGTTCATGTGTGTATTCAGAATCCAGGCGTATGTATAACCGTTCGACGTTCCGAGAAGCAGAGATCCTAGGAAATAGCCCCCGCGCCGACAATGGACACGCTCATCCACGCCCTGATCCATAACTCAAACTTGTAGCGGCTACTGGTAGTGTCGGCGGTATCAGCCTCAAGATGGTAAGGGAAGTCTTGCACGAGAGCTAGAGGTCCTATATGAACAGAACAACAACACCTTAATGGAAATTAGACCCGTGCCTACATTAGTTCCGGCGTCCTATATCGAAACCTCCTGGATCATCCTTGTATTAGAAGGGAGTTGAATCCCACGGTATGTACTGAGCTATCACAACTACTGTGCCTCGAGGTGAACAGCGAACCACAGCTGGTCTTGCGTTAACGTCCGAACAAGTACCATCTGACGACTGTAGGGAATGAACTTGGTAAAAACGGCGCTTACTGCGGACACGTAGATGGGTACGAGTGATACGAGGGACCTATGGTGCAGAAACACATAGAAATCGAGGTGGAAGAAGGACGTAGAGAAGTCCAAAGAAGAGCAGGAATTCAAGAAAGATTCAGACTCAGCTCAGATGTAGATCAGTTGGGAACCGGCCTAAATGTATGTTACACGCCGATGCAGTGGTGCCTATTTTATTTCTCATGCACACAGCTCAAATGACAAAATAACCGTACTCTGTAGCCAGCGAACCATTTCTCAAATGACCCCCATATCTACGTAACAGAGGAGCTGATGATCGGTGGCGTTCCTCGACACAATACTACTTGGAGCCGAAGTCTCATGGTAGCGTAGTTGATTATACGATACACAAATCCGCCTACTCCCCCACCTGTCAGCCAGCCAGAGAAATATAACTTTTTGATTACATCTCCTAGCACCTAGCAATCTTAACGCTTCGTTTTCGCTGGTTAGTTGGTTTGTTGATTTCCTATGTACATATACCAACCAACCAGTCATTCTGTCAACAACAACAAAGTGGGAACCTACTTCCTATGTATGTACACATATACCAGCAAATAACGTTCATATGTATAAGCGCCGTATAATTTTGCATGTTGTTATTCACATCTTGCACTTACGGAAGTTTGTCCACTTTTGCCGTAGGTAGATCCAGATATTCGGTAAACGGGAAAAGTGTAGCAACGTATATTGCGCTTCTAAAGTACCTCTCTCCGCTTGTTGTCAAAGGCCTGAGAGCTGGGCTGGAACGGCAACATCCGCGTTCGAGGTCCGAAGCACGGACTCTTCCTATTGTGTGCATAAATGTATAACAATTCATGTGATACACGTGGGACGTTGAGTGGACTATCGACCGTAGTTGCCTTTCATAGAGATAGAGATGAATATTGGAGCTGTTTGCATCATAGCACCCGCATGAAAGTCCACAAATGTTGTTACTGATAGCGAACCGGCGACCGGTGCGCATTTACATTTCGGCATGAAGGTTTCAACCGTGCGTATACTTTGACCACACGTCCCGAAAGATGATATGCCCCACCACATTGGGATGTTTTAGCTTTTGATTTTTTGGTGCGCTCAAGATCTCGAGACCACCTGTAACTACCAACACATCATCATCACATCAAGAAAAAAAAAATATAGCTGTTCACACAACCCTCGCTCTCTCCGCGTACCCCATCTAAAATTATTGGTAGATTGGCTTCAAATGAAACTTTCAACCGGAAATGTGATATGAACTATACATATCCCCCGCTTCCGAAACTGATATCCCCCACGTGTTGCCCGATAACTACCCGCAGTGCGCGCGATGGACACCACAATTTAAAACGGACACGCTTGTTGTCCGCAAAACAACCGTTGCGTTAGGCAAAAAAAGGCCTCTCGGGATTAATCCCAGGAGGAGGAGAGGCGTGGAAACTGTTTATAGATTATTTTTTAAAATCGATTCGATATTGATGATGTTCATGGACGAATGTTACTGGTCAGATTACGTTGGGCTGAGCATGTAGTCCAATTACAACTGCGAAACAATATAGCCTGAATTCGAAAATGTCAACATCATGCATCACGATAAAATGTCACGATGTCCTAGGTTCACTGTAAGTGACAATGCTACACCGTGTTAACAAACTTTATAGAAACTATTCATTTAACCTTGGGCACTTAGCCATGGATATGATCAAAATCTGTACCTAAAGTAATTACAACGGGGTGTCGTGTCAAAGTTAGTTCTATCACGACAACTGCAGTGTGATCTACATAATTCCGAAAGGTTCTATCAATACCAAATGTCTCAGTTACGATCTACAAGTAAAACGCGTGTATCCGTACACGACACCTATTGATTCAATTTCTATACCATACGATCATCCCCCCTTCCCCCTGAATGACGACGCACTGCACTGCCAACCTGCAACCTCTGGAAAATAGATTTTGCGGTAGATATGCTTATCATAATATGCAGGGAAGCATTGTTGGGGGCGGCTTACCACCCGCCGCCCGCGTATCTAGCATTTAATCGTTGCCTGTTGGATTTTTCGGTTGGAAATTTTTGCTTGTTGTATGTGTCCCACAATGGGTATCCCTGCCCTCACCTCCCAGGGCAACAGTGCGTGAATGGAACGGCAGTGGAACTTTTGTTGCGCGCAGACTTACAGATATCTCTACCGCCCGGTCCCGTCCCTGCTGTCAGGCTTCGCGGAACCGTTACACACGTGGGGGCAAAGGTGTACAGGTTGGTTGGGCAACGGTCGCCTGCTGTAAGGCTCTGACGGATGTAGTACGGTTAGGGCTAGAATTCGATTTTGGCACCCCGAACGCTGGAAAGCGATTTTACGGGAAGTAAAACCAAAAGGTTTTGGGATAAAGCAGTAAGTACGTGGTGGATAGGTTTTGGTATGATATGAGATCCCACTCGGGAACATATAATTATATAACAGCTCTAGGTCCCCCCCACCTGTGTGTCAAATTCGCCGTTCCATCTATCTGTCACTTCGTAATTGCGAGCTCCCGCTCCCGGGGCGGGACGGGAAGGGCAAACGAGAGGTGGTAGTGGTGGATGTGAACATCGGTATTTAGGAATTTGAAGCCAGGGGGGTTTCAGCCACCCACTCGCCACATTATTTAAGGTTATTTTCCTTGTAAGCGAGGGAGAGAAAGAGGGTATCCCGTGTGTTGGTGAGAGAAGTGTGAGCGTGAAGAGAAAGGCTCGCGAAAGTGGGAGTCGTTGTTGTGCTTCTCGTATTCCTTATCTGCCGCCCCGGTTCCCGGCGTATCGTCAGCTGGAAAGAAAGTTGGGGGATTTAAAAATTTCCGCAACTGGACTCCCATGCCCAATCCTTCTGAATCTTGTGGACCTAGACGGAGCGCACTCAAAAGTTTTCCGCAGCGTGGGTTGCTTCAAGTATCGAACGTTGGAATGCCCATCCTAAATCGGTTGGTTACGAATGAACGGAGGGTGCCCATGGAATCGGCTGGACCTTGCATGCACAGTATGTGGGGGTGCGAGCTCGTGGGGGAGTGGGAGAGAGAGCGCCAAATTACATACCCACCATGTATTTATTCTTCACGCTTTCGCCTTCTTCTTTTCTTGTGCGAACTATAGCTAGGCCCCCAATCCTCGATATCTTTGGAATTATTTCTGTTCTAGATTTTTTTCTGTTCTCTCCATCTCAACTTCTTACCCCAAGCTCTTATGGATACTCCGCAGCATCCCCGCAATGCACAACAGAAGATTTCATCTGCGGAATGGGACAGCCACTTTCAGACGATAAGGAAGCTGTTTTTAACGGACGGATACACACTCTCAGATGTTAGAAGTATTATGGAGAGAGACTACAAGTTCCACGCAACGTATGTTTTGAATCGGATATTTCATCTCTCACTATCTTCACACGACACAACAGCTGCTGACAACCCCCATTTATAAAAAGCGTGGCACAATACAAAAAGAAAACCAAAGCCTGGAAAATCGAAAAAAACCTTCCACAACGAAAGATAATACCTATGATACGAAAACAAGATCGCCGTTTGGCGGAAGGCAAATCAACAACCTTTTTCTTTCAGGGACAACCCGTCAGCAATGAGAAGTTAGAGCGAGCGCGGAAACGGTTTGAGAAGGAAACTGCGGCGGAACTTCACCCCGATTCTCCTGTCCCTGGTAAGTGCGCGCGCGCGATTTCAACCAGTTTTGTAGAGCAATTACTGAATCGATATCGGGCTTCCTACAGCTACACCGTCAGATGTAGAGTGCTATACACCACGCTCCCCTGCTTCCGAACTCGAGATTGGTCGAACGGATATTGGAGAAGCCCGATCATCAACATCTCCAACAAGTAACGGCACTGTAACTCCCCCACTCAGGGGATCACCGACTGCATCATCCGTACCCACAGCGACTGTTACTTCCGCTTCTAGTTCTAGCCCCGACCCTCCAGGCGTGGCCTTCCATCAGAGCAGAACTGTGACACCAACTACCTCAAACATCCTACCAGCGCACTGGGAAAAACCTTGGTCGCAATGGGAGCACGCAGAAACGAATCGTGAAGGCTGGCGCACTTCTCAAGAGACCACATCTCGCTCTCCAAGTACCACCCCTAACACTAGTACCCATCCACCTCCGGATCCACGTAAACCCGGCAGTGACTGCACCACCACCACTACCACATCATTCCCACCCACCCCACGAGCACAAATTATTCCCAAACCGCGCTGGCTTCAATTACGAAGAGGAACACAACCGCGATGGTGGTTCTCTCGAATCCCGCAACCGTTACGTGATGATACTTCTCCATCAACCATGGCCACCTCCAATAACAAAAAAGACCGTCGAAAGGACATTCTCGAAGACCTAGCACACAACGAAACTCTGACCTCCTTACGACTATCCGACAAAGACCGAAAAGAAATCCTTGAAGACCTAACCAGCAAACTGTCCGAAGAAGTCCATAACCACCCCAAAGACAGTGTGGGGGCTTTAATGAAACTCGTGGACTTGGGAAACGCGGTTGCAGATCTTGGGAAAGCAAAGGATGCGGTGGAGTATTACAACCAAGCACTAGAAGGATTTGAAAGGATAGTTGGGAATGACCTGCATCCTATCCCGGATATTTTGATGAACTTGGCAACGGTTTATTATGAGCAGAGGGAGTACGAAAATGCAGTAAGGCATCATCGGAGATCCTTTACAGGGTATGCAAAAGCTAGTGATCAGGTATGGGATAAACGCTTTTTTTTTTTCGTTTCCCCATATATTGCCCCATATATATAACTTACATGCCATTTCTAGGAAACCGGGCATTGGCGAATAATATTCCAGAGTTGAGTTTCAATATCCGAAACCGTCAAACACAGCAAACGCATAGGATACCTTATATCCCTTGCAGCATGCACTTCAACGAAAGGCGTCAGCAATGGATAAATACAAATTCAGCGCTCTCCAGAGAGGAAAGATATAGACAGCGATAGGACTTGGGGAAAAGGATTGTGAACATGCTGCGATGCAATTGGTACCCGATGTACACAGTCACAAGGGAGGGAGGGTGAGGAGGGGTATTGAAGCTGTGCGGGGCCGCACATGTACAATGTAGAACAAAAGTTCGGCCCTAGTAGTTTTCTTATTTGTGGCCATTTATGTATACAGGGGGGTCCATTCATTTGTTCATTAAGATAGCGCTTCTCTCTGGAAGGTTGATGCATGTATAACAACTGTGGAGAGTTTCTTTTTGCAGTTTTGGCTAACATCTGGAGGGTTTAATAATCCGTGCCTGGCAGCTGAAATACCCAATACCGCAGTTGCGCGTGTGTACAGGCGCGCGCTAGTATGATACGGGGTTCATTGATATAAGAGTAGATTATAGGAAGCTTGTACACGTACTTAAGCCCCCCCCCCCCAAAATATCCCAGAACAACTTCAGCTTTCCTACAGTGTTCCTCTTAGCAAACGCGCTATTCAGCCTCAGCAGTTATATTACCATGAGCCCTTACACTCGGGATCCAGTTGATATTGATATAAAAAAACATCCGAGGGAATATGCACATGCAATCTGATTATTTCGGCATATATACGAAACTCACACCACGCCACATTCTATATCTCTTATCTCCCACCCCACAACCATGGCACAAGTTCCAGTTTCTGAGGATTTTTCATCGAGAGAACCTTTGACATCGTTTGTTTGTTTGAATCATATTGTATTCGGCCGCTTGCGGCCATGACATAATCTAAACCTTTTCCACCACACATCCCCAGTGTGAACCTCGGGTGTCCCCTCGGTCCTCTTGGGTCCAAGTCGTGCGCTCCTTATCCCCTTGTCCCCATTTCCACCCCTTTGACATCGTGTGGGTGCGGGTGTGGGAGAGAGGAGAAAACTATCTCTGCGACTTGCTTCGACAAACTTGAAGAGGACGATAAGGAATGCATTTCTTTTGAAGGGCCTCCCCCCACTGATGGTAGGACTTTCCTTCCGTCTACTTGTTGTTGTTTATTCATACTGTATTTACTCTAGCTAGAGTATGACAGGACCCTTAACACCTCCGCCTCCGGGCGAGCCGGTTAGATGGCGGAGCTCCCACCTACTACCCTTCATCCCCGCTCCTTCCGTCTACTCTTCGGATGTATTCACAAGCCAGCACTCGCGTTTTAGTATTTGGGACCTAGATGCCAGCAGCAAAATCTCCAGGAACAATTCGACGAGAGGAAAGGGCCGGTGCCGTGGCGGAGAGGGAATGGGGTGATCTTCCTATCTCGAGGCCGAACCAACTTTTTAAACCTTTTCCTCTCACAGATTGAATACCCGTTAACGTTTTCAGGTATGAAACGCAATCATAACGCCCAGTCCAGGTATCTCAGAATTTCACATTTCGTTCTCTCTAACAACAAAAATATTGTCAACCCAAGAAAAAATGATCGAGTGCGACTCGATGAGCAAGGTCCCGCAGTACATACCAGCCATCCGGAATCTTCCCCATGAGCTATATATAATCCCTGAGTTTACATCTTCGAATTCTGAGCAGTAGAGGCTCCCGCGAGCTTATCAGGAACGATCAACCACGAAGCATGCTAGAATCACACCACCAGCAAGCAGCCGCGCACTTTACGGAAGACATCCAGATCCTCCAAGAATATAAGGAACAAAATGCTTAAATTATGGCCCGAAGCGACTGGGCCACGGATTCTTGCAGAAAGTTTAGTTCTGTGCCTTGGGAGGAGTAGTTATTGGGAGAGCACTTCTCGCAATCGTTGCCAACCCATGAGCTACATACTGGCACGTTCGCTCTAGGGTTGGGTAATATAGGATCGCAGTCCATGAAGCAGCACTGGAGGCACACCGTGTGTTGAGATCTTGTCGGACGCTAGAACCAGGCTGTGCTTACATGTTGGAGGGGAAGCACATGGTTGGTAAGGTTGGGAAGGACAGCGTGGGGATATTAAGGTTTTTTTCATTCATTCTTTACAGACGGTGGGAAGCAGGAGATCGGGGGGGCTCACCAGCCGGGCAACCGGGAGGACGTGTATTTAGGCTTTTTTATGTCCGCCATAGGCCTCCACGGCCTCAATGCGAGAATGATTCAAATCAAATCAAAAACTAGTACGTTCGATGAGGGAGGGGGCATACAGTGATGCTGATGTATATCTCCGCCTTTTGCAATTCGAGCCCACACAAGTTTTGATGGGCTCGACGATACCAAGAGAAGTAGCAACCAGCATGAAGTCTCTCCCGAACGAGGAGAGACAGCCCTCTTTTACCGTCACTTTCTGCGCACACATTCACACAACCGACGCCTCCCGCTGCTCCCGAGCCTAGATGAAGGAGGAGCGTGTGTGAAGGAACCCAGATGACTATACCGTTATTTCTTGCTTGGGGAAGGGGAGGGGGGGGGGGGGGCTGATTGAATAATATCGTGATCCCTCGGTGACTAGGTATTGACGAGGATGAGATAGGGTACCAATTTTCGGTTGATCGCACTCGAAAGAGAGTTCCATATCCCAAATCCCCCACCTTTCAGCCGCAAATCCGTCCGATAAAATTTATAGAATCTGTTAACCCCCCCATGTTCAGCCGCATAAACCCAACATCTAGATCTAGGTACTCGGCTTCCCCGAGTATCAGATCCCCGAGTGTCAGAAACAAAAAAGTCGTAAGTTAGTTACATCGAAAACTTCCAAGTCACGATTCTTCTCTAGCCCGTCCACGAAATCCATATTATTCCACGCCGTAATAGCCTTCCAAAAAGCGGTGTGGGGTCGGGAATATTAATCACGATGCCTGCCCCGTCTCCCCCATGAACTCAACTCTCACCTTCCCAATACCACCGACACCAACTCCATGCAATTCCTACGCGAGCGACCAACACGTATGCAGCCTCTTGTGGCGTGGGTAGTGTTAGGCACGGGACGAGACAAGACGAGATTTCACTTGAGCCCGGGACATCTCGTCTCGCCATAGTTTTGATCTCGTCGTCGCAGGTTTTGGAGTGTAGTCCTGCCGGTAATCTCGGGACGTCTCGTCTATATAAATTCATCAACAGCTCCCCAGGATTCTGCGGTACAAAATGTGCTTGAAAGGTATCGTGTATTGATTCTCTCCACATCTGGAGAAATGCATGTGCTATTTCGTGGAGTTGCCCCTGAAAAATGGACTTGGAGCCCATGTGGAGTGGTAGAGCTGCAACTACCCTTTGGGCAGACAGAAATCCGGTCATTGATTGTCACTCACAAGTCCCGAGCTGTGCCGGGACTCCCGGAAAAAGAGACCCGGAATATCTCGCCCCGACATCATCAAAGTCTTGTGAATCCCAGGCTCAAGTTCCGGGATGAGCCACTGGGACATTCTCGTCTTGTGGTTAACACTAGGCGTGGGATCGTCATGTCGTGGTAACGAAGCTCAAGCGGGGTCAGAAGTATGGAAGAACATTATAGTGAAAACGCTCCATGTATGCGTATCGAGCTCCATAGGTCATGAGTTCAAAGAGAGCTGAAGGTTATGGATATCAGATTAGAGATTTTAAGGAGCGGGGAGAACTGGGTGTTGAAAAGTGACTATTGTATAGTACAGGCAGTTATTATTCCAGTGGAAGGGGTCAATTGGGCCGCTTATTCTGGGGGAAGGTATTAGGGGGGGATAGTTATAGCTTCACCGTGGCATAGTTTGAAGAGAAGTGATATATCTAGTATGGCCGTCTGGCAGAAAAGTGCAGTGGAGGTTGTCAAGTATGCTTACCCAAGGGTAAGGTAACCTAAGCCACTAAACCCATTCAGGTAGAGTATGGATATACTCAGGTCTGGGAGTAAAGGATCAGATACACTTGTTCTGGCAAACAACCACAGAAACTATACAGAAACGGTAAAATTGAGGGCAGTTTTAGGTGAAGTGCGATCTGAATAATGGTAAAAACAATAAAGCTAGAGAGTGCACTGACTTTTACTAGAACTTTCCCCCCAGTTAATATAATTGGTGGTCTCGACTTAGGCACAATCTCGAGTTGGGATCAGACTCTTTGGTTTTATATTCAGGAACAATTTCTATTGCTTTCATGGGTCTGCAGTATGGAAAGCTTCGACCATCCAACTTTTATACTCCACGTCACTTCTCGAGCACAACAAAAACTGTATCTATCCTCTCAAAACGTAACATTGATCCACCTTACTGGGTCACTCGGAATCACCCAAAGTATATCAACATCACTCGAACGGGACAATGGGTGTTCAACTTCACTTCACTTCACTTCTATCACCTATACTAGTAGCACTGCCCATTCAACTCGACTCTCAACTAACATCGGTAAGGAACGGTATAAAAAAAAGGGGGTGCCTAAAGGCTAAAGGTATATATCCAAGGAAAAGAAAGATACGAATCGAAAGTTGTTCGGGGGGCAAAAAATACACAAGACGGGGAGGGAGGGAAAACTAAAGGATATACAGAGTCAGTCATAAAGGTTAAAAAAAAACACCAACACAAGAAAAAACGTTCCCACCGACACCCCATTACCGTATAGAGTATTCGAAACACAAGACGTCCCAACCTTTCAAATGCACAATGATGCAAACTGCAGAGCTTCACAGTTAAAGAAAAAGCAAAAACATTAAACCAGTTTACCAATTCCCTGTCTATCCACACTTCGTTTTTTGCGTTCCAGATTCCCCGATCGTTCATACCGGACGAGATATGAAAACTAAAGACTAGATTAGATGCAGAGGCACCTGGAAGAAAATTGGGGGCAGACAATAAATTGACAAAGCACAAGCAGGACCCCAGTGTACATTTACAAAGCCAAAAGAGCAACGGCTCCAGCCAAAGCAGCAGCACCCATGCCAACACCGACACGGCCAGCCGAGCTCTTGTTGTTGGAAGAACTACCGGATCCCGTAGTACCGAGGCCACCGGTCTTGGATTGCGCAGTATCCTTCTTGCCAGCACAGGTAAAGTCGTTACCCTTGATAACAGAGCCCTTGAGCGAGTTGAAAGTATCACAATTGATATCCTGAGTAGACTGAAGGTTGAATCCACCACGAACATCGTCAAGCTTGGGGAGTTCAACACTGTTGATAAAGACATTAGCATGGAATACATAATAAAACAATGGGAACTCACTCAGTGAAAACACCAGAAAAGTCAATGGCACCACCAACCGTGGCGAGGGAGTTGAAACCATCAACCTTGGCGAACTTGGTGTTGTTGGCAAGCTGGAAGGTTCCTCCAACGTGGGTGAGCGAGTTCGCGGTAATATTGGTCAGCTGGGAGCAGCTAACGAAAGCAAATGACTCTCCAACAGTGGTGAGGTCAGGGAAAGAAGCCGATTGGAAGGTGTCGTTGATGAATGCAGCAGAGCTGTTGACGGCCTCAAGCTTAGGGAAGTACACATTACCAGCATCACGGACGGTGATGTTATTAGCCCAAATAAGATTAGGGAACGAAGCATTGACACCCTTGCCATTGGCTTCGATGATAATGATATCGCTAACCTGGGTCAATGCAACGTTCACTTCCTTGAGGTATCGGTTGTTGTTGATGTTGAACTGCTCGGCGGTCTTCAAGTTGATACCAGTGAGGGAGCTGAGGAGAGTATCGGTGATCAAAACAGTATTTGCCTTGCTGACCTGCTTGGTGAAAGAGAGCTGCTGAAGAGCAGGCAGAGTAGTCCATTTGATGTCTCCAACCGAGACAAGCTCTGGGCATGACAGCGTAGACAGGACAGTCAAGCCCGTAAGAGTGAATGAACCACCAATTGACTTCAAGCCGGTTGCCTCAAAGGATGTGAGGCCTGTTGCACCATTGATCACCAAATCTCCAGTGATACTAGTCAGAGTAGACGGTAGGGAAATCGTTGTGACCTTCGTGCCGATAGTGATCTTTCCATCGAGTTTGCTGCAGCTCTGCAGTTGGCTCTCATCTCCATTGCTATTGATAGTCACGTCTTGGCTGCATTGAGCTGTACAGAGAAATATTATTAGCTCATACCATAACGACAACCAGGTCTGATGTTAAGCGAAGCAATTGATGATGTACAAAGAACAGCCAGGGCAGTAGAAACAAAACGATCGAAACAACGGATGACGAAAGCAATGCAGACGGAATGCAAACATACCAGCGACCATGCCGACTGCCATAGCGGCGAGTAGGAGTCGTCGAAGAGAAAACATTGTGAGAATTTCGGGATACTGATTAAAGGAAGTATGGAAAGTGTGACAGTTTGTCGAACGACGCGACGATGCTCTTATTCTTGTGTCCGGTTCAACGATCTCAAGAGGAGCAGCGGGAAATGCAAGAAGGCGGGCGATGAAGAGAGGAGGAGGATCAACGAGAGACTGAAGAAGGGATGAAGAGTGGGAAGAGAGAAAGAAGAGAGAAAGAGAGTGGGTGAAACGGAAGAAGAGGAAGCAGCGGGCTGTGGTTGGGTGGGTTCCGATTTGGTGGTTCCGGTTTGGTGTGTTGTTCCGTTCAGCAGCAATAATAGAAGTCTTGTCTCGTCGCAGCAGAAAGAGAGTGGGCTTGGAGGGAAAGGAAATATGAGGAAAGGGGGTCTGGGAGCCGTTGTAAGCCTGTTAAAGCCCAAGCAATTCAATTCGACTACCCATGCCATGCGGAAACTGCGTCCGTTTGTGCGACAGGGGTTGGACACCGTACTGCAACCCGTCCGCTGCCCCATTGGGGAAACGCGCGTTCGCTAGAATAGACCAAGCAACAGCAAGTTCAGTTCCTGACTTGCTCGATCGCTCTGACCGGCGAAACGCTCGCAAGAAAGGAAACAGTGGAAGAACGATGATATAAACGGTGCCCTTCTGTGATCCTCCTCCTCCCCAGCAGCAATTCAATGGACCGCCGCCGCCCCGGTGCCTTGCCACTCTGAGCCTCTGCCTCACGTTGACTGACACTGCTGGCAATCTGTTTCAACGCTACACCTGGCGCTGTCGATCTTGCCGCGGATTGGGTGCATTGGAAACCGCCACCCCCTGCTAGTTCCATCCTTGGGCCTGTGCGGCTTCTCATTGAATTTCTACTGTAGCTTCTTCAAGCTTCATCTTCGACGACTGACGATGGTGCGGACGCGTCGAAATTCAGAAGGGAGGACGCATCACGATGGCGGATAAAGAGATCTCAAGGAATATATTACTTCTACTTATCGCATGCATAAACCGAGGATGAGGGTGCTCCTAGTTGATCGGAGCAGCGGCATTCCGGCAGACTAACGTACACAGCTTCTCACCTAACGACAAAAAAATTCAGAGGTAGTCCACCTATCAAAGTTTCCACACATGTCCTGCTGGTGCTGTATTTTGCCGATATCGTTCGTTAGGATAACTTTCTGCACCCAGCCGATCAATTCATGTGCGCCGCTGCTTCTGGCATCTAGGCATTCGTCATCTAAAACCCTTCCCATCGATATCGCTCAGAAATGTCACTGTCAACGTACTACGCGCACAAGTGCGGTGTGGGTGTGTTCTATGTATGGAATGCTTCCCATTTTCCAACGCCTTACTGCGGGTCGCTATGGTGCGTGTCAGCGTTGCCGGATGAACCGTGATATGTATGGGGTTACACAGGATCGCGGTCCAAACATACACACACCTAGTTTCCTCCAACTTCACATCGCGCAGAGATTGCCGAGATGATGCACGTTCAGATCCTACGATGTTGATCTGTGTAAAAAGTTCTAAAATTCTAAGACGCCGCAGCAGAGTTGGTTGTAAAGGCGTCGCAAGATTCTTCGGGTTTGTTATCCGCACAGTCAATTCAATGCGAGTGAACGTACCCATCCCACCACAATCAAACCTCGCGATAATCGGCATCCGAGCCGTATAACGTCGTCGTCGTCGTGGTTGTCGCGGCCCACATCCCCGGCGGGCCATACCTATTCTAAAGAATCCGTGCCGCTCCCAATATGCATTGATATCAGAGCTCCGCCACTATCGTTATTTGCAAGACCCATCGAATGTCGACGTCGGGGTATATAGAGTAAACATTCATCCCGCTCCATCATATCATTCAGTAGCGTTATCCATCCATCCCCAAGGTGTCATGTCGGATATAGGTATTCGGGTTTAGACGGACACAGAAAATCATGAAGGAACGATCGAATGACCATTCTATACGCATAAAGGGATTAGAAGAAGATAGTAAATATCGTAAGTGTAGAAAAACCAGAGAATTGACGAACAGTAACAGCTAAATGTCATGTTAACTACCTAGGTACTGCAGTGGCAGATGAGATTCAAATTGGCGTTATCTATCAAAGACTAGATCGTCCGAGTCACTTATCATAAAGTGCAGTATTTATATATAGTTCCTTCAACTCCCCACACTCAATCTCCCAGTTAGTCCGGATCGTATACATAGGGGCTGTGACGAAAGTACACCTCTGATAAAATTACCATTATTTAACGGTTATAACGCTGGAAGCAACTTTATCTATGGGGTTGTTGATTGCCATACAGCTTACAGTAACTGATTTCGTCAGAGGTGTACTTTCGTCACAGCCCCAGTCGCAACTCTACTTACCGCATTCTACTCTAACTAATGATGTCCTGATGAAAACGAAACCATTTTGACGTGCTTGGCCCCACTAATCGGGCCTCTGTGCCCATTATTTGGGTCCTTTTTTGTCATGAATTTCTTGAACGTGTCAGCTTGCACAACAATCTGTGCTGCTGGCAAGCAGTGTATTTGCAAGATTGTGTGAATACCACGATCATAGATGACGTGGTAGTGCGTACAATGCGCCGACAGGAAGTGATGGAGCTGGAGTTCGATATATTGCACTTTGGCCGTGAAGCACTTGGAAATACCCCATGTAGGTCACCAAAGACTGCTGGATTGTGGCACTGACTATTGAACAATGTTGATTTGCTGGGGCTGGGTGGCGAGGTTTTGTTCTATTGACAAAACTACGTGAGCAGTAAGTGGTTGCAACAACACATCAAAAATTTGGTGACTTTGTCAATAGCAACTCATGTGGGAAGATCATTACTGATTGACACAGTTACTGTTGGCTTGCGTACTTCAGTAGTTTTGTCACTTGTCAGTACAAAATAAAACACGAGTGACTGAGCACGAGACAAAATTTTCACACCCTATATTTTATTATTACTATATTACGCCGAGACTAGAAGCTTAGAGTACTTACATTAGCCGATCCATTTTGGGACATTACTTCCTTTTCAGGAAAGGTCAAGTCTCGAAGTTTTTACTTTTTTTGTTCAACTGGGGTATCACTTCGCTCACTACGGGCAATGAAGTAATTATATTGAGTTTAGTAATCAGATAACGTACCTACTTAAGTAAGTATCATAGCGAACCAATCCATGCGATTCGGCATAGTGGCTAGGTGACTGCATCTCCAGTTTCTAGTAAGAATCATCACGACTGATCCCCTGTGTGTGGTTGATGGATCGATGATATTATATGGGTTTAGTTGTGGCTACATTCCTAATCGGGATAAATTTCATTACCTATTTAGGTATGGTGTACAATCGATTAGAACATATTGTATGTATTCTATAAAGTAAACTTCATGGCAATTTACTCAAATTTATTCTTGCCCAAGCCACATGCCACAGTCACCTAGCCACTCACTCTCATGGATATCCATCAAACAGGATGATGGGTTTAGCATTGCAGATTATGTGAATTATATTGGGATTGGGAGTGGGAGGTCCCCTCTTCCCCAGGCTTTATCGTTTTGGCTTGCAAGCTCGCTTTCCCCGCCACAAGCCTGCGAGCAAAGGAGGAAAAGTCTAGGCATGAGGGAAAGTGGGAGGGAGGTAAGGAGAGTTAGGTTACCGATCTCTACATTATGGGGGTTTCGATAAAAGTTATAAGGCTAATAAAACTATCCTTTTGTATCTAGATGATGGGAGCCTTATGGAAGCCTTAGGAATGCTGTTATATATTCTTAAAAAAATCACGAATGCTTCTCTAAGAGTTTACGACAAGATTTTAGTTTTATAAGGTTTACCACTTTTATTGACATCCCTATAATGTATAAAGGACAACGAGTACATACTGCCAAGTCTTTCCAATGCTTCATGGCCGTTAGTGACGCGCAGCAAAGCCCAATATACTATCACTGAAGAACTGTAGCGAACCCTCCCTAATTCAGGTACCTATCACAAAGTTTAAAGAAAAGAAAACCTAAAATAGAATAGAAAACCTCCGACGATAAGCCCGATCAAAAACAGATTGCGAAAGTATGCAGAAGAAATCGGCAGCCACAGAGAACCAGTATCCATCCCAAACACCTAAATAAGTGTACATGAGTATGAAAACTCCGTCTTCTCAGCATTTCCAGCCTCATACAGGATTCTCCGTCCGCCGACAGCCATTAGAACAAAGCTGAACAAAGTACCGTGGGTTCTCTTCACGATCACTCGAGGATCCCTAACCCCAGAATCCTCGAATTTTTCGGCACGGCCCTTCTTGATTACCTTCACATACCTTTTCACCTGCGCGAGTGCGTCCTTTCTCATTTTACCGACGGTTGTTGAGGTGTACCTGTTGTCACGATCCGACCAGTACATATACCGCATCTTATTCATTGATGCCTCATTCATGACGGACACCTTTTCTGCAAGCGCTTCTAGCTCCTTGTATGAGGGATTCGTCCACTTTGTCCGACCTCCCTGAGCGCCGTTCCATAGCCCGCTTAGGCGAATATCCTTTAGCTCGAGCACGACAGCAGACTCACTATTATCATCGCCGACAACGAATATGTCAGGAAAAGCGTACCGCCCATCGCCTTTCTGCTTCTTTCCATCCATCACTAGATAAAGCTCAGGGACACGTGTTCGCGGAGGGTCCAGCAGAATCTCCACCACACCTTGTAGGACAGCCTCGTTAGATGACCTTAGTGACCGTACAGTCCGACCAGCTAGGAATTGTTGTAATAGTTCAGCAAATGGTTCAATCGATCCATTCCGAAGGCTCGTATTGGCAGGTGCTATTTTATTCTGTATGTGTTCATGGGCACATATGTATTTGTGAATGCGGTTCAAAACCTAACATGATCTTAGTCCAATATCAACCGGTTCGTAGACCAACATACGTTCATTTTCATAACCTCGTTCGGGATTCGCAGCTGGCCAGGTTTGCCGGCATGCGTCAAAACACCTAGGTGGAATAACAACGATAATGTGGCATTACGATCCTTGCCCGCCTGCTGCATAACATCAATGAAACCAAATTCTTTCTGAACGCTGCCGGTCGCCAGTAGAGATCCCGTCATCATGAGATCCACGATATCACCCGACGAGAACCTGCCGGTATCGGCTATCGACTTTAAAAGATTGACGGTATGAACGGCTGGCGATTCTTCCGGATTAGCGACCACCTCACCCTCTTTAATCGTAGAAAGGTAGTAGTGAACAAGTAATGGGTTATAAAGCCGTTCCTCATCCCCTAAGGTCGTGAAAGAGTATCCATTATAGTACCTTTTCATGGCCCAACAAGTACCCGAGGTGTCTTGCTCTAGGCTGCTTTGGTCTTGGCTACTTGAGTCCTTGTTTAGGTCCCCGCTGCTTTGGTCAAGGTAGGCCCTAGTAATCGTCTCCACTTGCTTCTCAGTGAATCCGCAGATGCCATGATATTTTGGCGATCCTGATATAATGTTGGTTGCGGTGAGTGGACTCATCCCCGACCGAAATGCGGGCAGCACGCCGGTGAGGAGGTATTTCGAGACGCAGCCGATGGGGCCATCGCCAACAGCCTCCTTAAAAATTGCGAAAAGGTTCTGCTTGAAAAAGTTTTCGATAGCATTCACTTTGGCTATTCGTATAAGATTGGTTTCAGGGCTGCTACCATCAAACACCACATTATTCGCTGGTGCATCGTACTCGTCAATCCCTACAAACATAGAATGCCCGAACTTCTTGACTAGTACCTGGGAGAAAGGATTAGATCAGTCTTGATTAAGATAGGCCTCACCTACAAGCGTTTTACGTAGGGAACCAGAACCATCCTCGGGGTAAAGAATGTCTCCAGGCTTGTACCCGCCTAGAAAACTGCGGTACTTGTAGAGGAACGCATCCAGAGTAGTGTTAATGTACAAATTGAAGCTAGCCCTCGACTGGCTTATATCAATAGTGGTTTCAATACTTGAGAGATCTAATTTGAGAACGAGGTGCCGACCACGGAACTCTGTTGGATTTTTGCTAATGTAGAGCCCACCAAAGATGTCATTGAATTCTGCAGCCGTTGCAACGTCGTAGTATGCGCAGAGCATATTAAGAAATGTAGACTTTCCAAATCGACGAGGCCGCAAGAACATATTCGAATAGACTCCAGATTGATCGAGAAGCTCAATATATTTGGTTTTGTCGACAAACAGGGTACCCGGCCATGAGACGTATGAAGTAAACCATTGAGTCGTGGCTAGCTGCGGAGTCTGTCACGATCGTTATACCTTAGCACCGCTCCATGCTTAGACTCGGTGACACTTACTACAGGACCACCCACAATAGGCTTTGTCATAAATACATCCGAGCCCAAAGATTCACGGAACACCCGAGGCAATGATTCATTCATGTCTAGAGGTGATTAGACTCGGGGTATCGTTCGATGGCCGAGGGACACTTACTAGGGGGCGGAAGGCCATCATGGGCCGTCTCGGGACTGCTAGATGGGGTGTCATATCGAAACCGCCTTGCCAGTCGCACTGGATGGCCCGGCGTTATTTTCGACGAGAATGGTGGGTAACAAAATATGGAGGCATTGACCCGGAGTGGCCATTTTGGAACCATGCTTCGAAGGGTAAGCGTACCAATTCATCATAAGATGCTTCATGGGAGACGGAGAGAATTAAGTAGGGAAGAGAACTTACAGGGCCATGGCAGCGGCGATATCCTCAAAGACTTGCTATTTGCAGGTTCTGAGGTGTCTAGCGAGGCACGAGCGGGTAACCCCCCACCCTCAGTCAACCGCATGAGTAATGTTCTCTGAAGTTCGGCCTTGATTAATCTATCACGTGATCGAACCTTAGTATAGTGGTGACAGCAGGAGTGAGTGGGCAAGTCCGTGGAGGAGGAGCAGGAGTGAGTGTCATGGGAGGGAGTTAGGTTGCTGCAGGAGGGGGGAAAGAGTGACACCTGTTGTGGAAACTCATGATAATACAATACTTCTGCGCCTTGTTTTTGAGATTATGAGAGTTGAAGTGGTGTGATGTCATCTGACGCAAGAAAAAAAAGTAAACCGAACGCTCGCACTAAAATCCCCCCCTAGATTCCGACTAATACCCTGAAGTGAACTTCAGAGCAAGTGAACTCCATGGCATTGTGATACACCAATCATTCCACGAGCCCAAGGCGCAAGCTGCTGACACGGAATGAGTGTTTCAGATTACGCGCCTTGCTGAAAACGATGAGGGCCAGAAAACAGTGCCGAGGGACCGGAAAATCGGGCCAAACAAATGCCCTTGTGATACCCGAATTCTAAGAAAGCTTGTTATATCCGAGTGACCAACCACACTTTACGGTTCCAAGTGCTACTCGAGATCTTCGGTCGTAGGAAACGCTGCATTTCAAAACCAAATTATATCGATGTCTATCCCAAACACAAACTCCATAACCCCCCAAACGCCGTAACCACCACCACTCAATGAAAATCGCCTCGCTCCATCGCCCCTCCACCTCTCAGTCTGTAGCCGTCTATCCTCTGGCTTCACTCCACCATATCCACCTCTACCCAAAAGCGCTCTGCATCGAATAATTAATAATCAACTCCTCCCCGGTCTTAAAGCTCTATCACCTCTCATCAGCCTCATTTCCCCCCTCCCCCCCCAAATCTCATAGAGCCACTTACATTCCACAAATTCCCTACATTCTCATCCAACGCTGGCGCAAACGTAAAATTCACGTACAAAAATAATGATTCCGCCGGCCCGACACCAAGCTGGCTTCTCAAAAACACCGCGACGTTTTCGAACCGCTGTGTCGTCTTGATCTTGTACGTGTCTTTGTTCAGTACCGGTGCTGAGCCCATGGCTTTAAATTTAATCGTCACTACCCATGATGTTAGCGAAACGAGGAGGAAGAAAGAGGGGGGAGGGGAACCTTTAGTAGGACGTGGATGTTGCGCTTGAGCAAGAGCGCGTTGGCCATCGCGAGGGAGGGAGGTGAGGAGGACGGAGGCGGAGAGGGTGATGGGGAGGTCGAGGGAGGTGGATTCGACGTCTTCGGGGATGCGTGGGATGTCTGGGGTTGAGGACATTGTGGTTGAGAGGAGGAGGTGGAAGATAGAGGTGGGGCGGAAAGTTCCGGAAATGCAAGCGTAATGCGGCTAAATTTTATGTGGGGGGTCACTCGATGAACCAGTAGATGAATGAAGGTTTGGGGAGGAGGAGGAAGAAAACAGATGCAAGATAGATGTTGCCACTGAGAACAACTTTCTTTTGGTGTGTGCCTTGGATTCTGTGCCAAATATCTAACTTTGATGCTTAAAAGTCACTATCTCGCATTCGATCCCCAGAAACCCGACTGCGAGTTTTAAGCTTCTACGTACAGTCCCCGGAACTTAAGAGTAGGGTTTCCATCCGGTGTATCACCACCTACGGTTGCTCTTCAGACCCCACCCTACTCCACTGTCCTACAGCTAAACATTCCCAGGTCAAACAGGTACCCCCCCCCAAATCACTCGCTTTATATGACCAACCGCTTCGGAACAACGATCTCGTCGAGGAACACCAACCACTACATCCTCCTAGAGACCAATTGAACTCCACCCATCCATATCAACACGCAAAGCACAACCCTACATTCCCGACAAACCCATGTCACCCTTCATCTCCACGTCTCCGGAACCAACACTATTCCTTCCACAAACTTATCTTCCATCTCAGTCGATTCCACGAGCGGTGGGAAACAATGCCGCCGGTGTGCATCCCAAGCTATCATCTGCTAGGTGATTACTCCAACATACCACTTAACCCCCGAGCGAAGCTTCCATAGACTGTCGGGGTTCCCGACCAACCGTCACCGGGTGGAATATCCAGCCGGCCGATCAATCCGCTTCCCGAGAAACCTAGCTACTAGACATTCTGCATGTCAAAAACTTGGTGGGACTGGAGTCTTCGGCTAGAAAACCTACTCCAGCCTTGCGAGCATTGAGATTTCCCAAACTGGTCTTACGTCAAACCCTTGGAAGTGAGTGATGATGCATGATGATAGTGGCACATTCATACATTCAGAAAAAATCTCGTTATATTCCTTTCCTTTTCTTCTGTCTCCATCTCTGCAATAATATCCAAGGCAAAAAGAAGACAGCGAACAGAAAAAAGAACCGTCAAAATACAACTCACTATAAGCCTACAGGAAAGTAGAAAGAATCAACAGAGAAAAAAGAATAAAAAAGGACAAACCCAAACACCCAAAACATTTTAGCAAAAAAAGCACAACCCTACCACGATCCTCCAGAAGAAAAGGAAAAAATGAAATCCCAGTCTCCCCCCACTCGGAAAAAAGAAAGAAAGCAAAAAAAAATCTAAAAGGTTACTTTGATTTCATTAGTTTCGGTATACCATAATCTGCACATATGCGGCACTTGTACGGCGTGCCGCTGCTACTACTCCCAAACAAAATCCTCCCCTAGTTCACCTTCTATGCTTCAGCTGGTCGTGCACCAAGGTTTCCAGGCTTCTCATCTGTATCGATATGCCATACAACATAGTTTGGCATTCCGAACACCTCGTATCCTGCGCGCTTCGCCATCTTTGCGAATCCTTCCGTCTCGGCTTGGTTCTCGAATGCATAGCAAGGGAAGTTAATACCTACATAGGATTTGTATTAGTGATTGTCCGATAAGATGTGGGATGGGAGCGTACCAGCACGATGGACATCAGCCTTGACCATGATGTTGACTCCTCCGACACCATCAAGTGGTATCAAGAAGTCTTGGTCTTCGCCGCGGTTACCCATCAATGCCATGTGCTTGCGCTTGGTATCGTACTGTTCATAGCCCTCCGCGAGAACAACATTCTTGTCAAGCTTGGCCGCGAGCGCCAAAGCCTCTTCAGATTCTTGCCAGGAGTTGTAGTCGAATCTGCCCTCGATGTCATTTCCGTCTTTGTATCTATGGAACCAGATATCTAAGGAAACCCCTCCGTCAGTAAAAAGTAAAGCTATCGGCCGAAAGGGTTTGGGACATGCTTACTGGGTACTAGGATGTCCTTGTTATGCTTAATCATGTCCTCGATAATGGATTTGGGGTTCTCGACAATATCCACATCCCTCCACAAAACCCAATTATGTTCCGGCCTCAGTGTGGCGGTCAACAAGAAGTTGCGGGCTTTACCCATAGCCATTCGCCTCGGACCCTGGAACTCAAACGAATGCCTGATCTTGACATCTTGGCTTTCCTTGACCCCAAAATCCTTTCGAACTATCGAAACACTGCGGAACGGGCCCCCGAGCTTGGGGTCGGGCTTGTTCTGGATACGGTCCACCTCGATAGCCAATGAACTGTACGTTGTATCGGTAGAGTCGGATACCAAGAATGCTAGGTCAATGAGGTCGTGGGGATAACTGAGCTGAGCGATTAGCTCGAAGTGCTTGGGTAGGAAGTCGCTGGCGTCGCGGAGCGGCGTTAGCATCAGGATTCGATCCTTGCCCTTGGGCGCGCCCTTTTGGGGATTGAGGTCTATTTTTTGTATAGTAGTGGCATTGATCTCGATGGGCTTGTGGTGATTGAAGATTACGGGGGTCTCCTGGTGCGCATTCCAATTCTCATACTCGTTCTGTGAGATTTCTAGTGGTGATTTTGCGGGGCCGAAACAGTAGTATCTGTGTGAAGCGGAATTGCAGGTCAGCCATCGTGTTCCTATTATCCCTTGACTGCCTCCCCTCAATTGTGATCTGTGCCCGACATCTTTCGGCTCCGGCTCATCCCTTTTCCGTCACTATAGTCAGGGGAGGACAAAGCTTACTTTCGGTAATTATCTGCTGTATAATGGAACGTCCGCCATAATATAACAACGAATGCCGACAACAACAACAGAAACCAGAATCTCGTTTTCGAGAAGATGCTCAGTACGGCTCGCAATGGCGGGAGCCTGTTCCGGACCGTTTTAACCGACATCCCCTTGAACAACATTGTGGATTTGGTGGGCGAGAAATACACCGAGACCGAGGTGGACGAAGATGTGGGAAAGGGCGCGGTGCCGGCGACGCGACCAGGTGAGAATTAGGGTGAGTTGGTAGGTGGGTTCAGGAGAGAATAATGGTGGAAGTCGAAAGTAAAACTTGGGATGGAAGGAGGTTAGGTTAGGTTGTGAATGTCCGCCCCTGACAGTAAGATTACGAGGCTAGCAGTTTCGCCAATACGTCTCCTGGTACGGTGGTGGCGCCGAGGTTACCCAAGGCGTGGCTCAGTGCCAACGTGAAGAACCGTCGTTCAGGTGAGGCACGATGCGGGGGGATGCGGTGTAGTGTTTAGAAAGAACGAGTGAAGAGTAAGCGAGTGTGAGTGAGAGGATGATGGATGGATGGATGGATGGGGAGATAACGAGCCGATCGATTGAGGTTGCTGCGTTCCACCGTGACCGCTTGCGGCTACATCCGGCGCCAGGATATGGGATTCACTCGCAAAAACTGTGCCCCGCACGATTGAATTTTGCTCTGTACTCTAATTATACTTCTATGGTACATTGCACTTACGCGTCTACTTTGTCCCAGAACCCCAATCCATCTTGCTTCGTACTCAAAAGTCGTAACTACTGGTCCGTCTTGGCTGCACATCTGCCATAAGCAGAACGAGTAGGACCATTTACTTGCCACGGGCACATCCACGCACATACACATTGAGCATCCAATGGACAAGAGGCTCTTGTCTTGAATACACATCTCAATTGCGGGGTTGAATATCCTCGGTGGGTACTTGATCATAGGCGCGTAACGAAGTCAAATTCATGTAGACTTCGAACCGGTGTAACGTATCTCAATGGTGTAGGGAACAGGTATTTCGGGCAAGGAAGGCAGAATCTGAAAGCTTAGCATGAGATCGAGAATGCAAGTAACCTTGCCAGTGTTCACATCGAGGGTTCTAAAACACCTTGATTTCCCGATTCCATATCCGAGTATGAAGTATATCAACTACAGGGAGCATGCGTTAGGCGAAAATCTCAAATCAACACGTAACAAACATTTCTTGAGTAGAAGGCCCCAGACAGGTAATCCGAAACTTCTCGTTCTTCCTATTGCAAATCACTTTGAAACCAATTCAAGTGATATTCCTTATACCTTGTTGATTGGTGGGAACTTTATGCGGAAAACCCTAGATTGGGAGCTATCACCGGAGGACTATTACTAACCACTCCTACTCAAACTAGGATTGGATATGAGCGTGGTGGTCATTTGGAATACTGAATACGCAATCAGCGTTCCAACAAGTCAGACATGAACTTTTGACCGTAGACCTAGGGTGGACTATAGTTATAAATAATTGCGGATGGCACGGCTGAAACCTGATGCTATTAGAAGGAACCTTCTTGCTCAACCTTTGGGGGTATACTGCTGAAAGATGTTGACATATACCAAGATCTAGATATATACTCAGGCTTCTGGTCGTGGGAATTGACCAGACTGGTCTATGCCATAGACGGCATTCCCAGAGGTAACCGGACCTTACGGTCTGATGATCCCCGTACATGGTCGATTTAGTAAGTATGTAGCAATAGGATAACCCGTGTTTATCTCTAATGCAGAAAATATAGCCCTTGATCTCTGCGTGAGTTTGCAAGTAAGGCCTTTGCAACTTTTTACATCGTGGATTTGAAAAGCGAAATGTCTAAATTGAAGACCTTCTGACCTTAAGTGCTAACTGTGGCGTGTAGCAATTCACAAGAGTTGCGATGTAGCTAGTCCCCACTACACTGAAGGATCATTCGACTTTATATTGTAAATTAAGTAGCAGACTGGTAACTGGTGGTGAAAGTATATTCTAACCAACCTTCTTCTAATCATGCAAAAAATGGAGGTGGATATATCACGATTACTTACCTTTTAGGGGTCATACGTCATCCTTAATAAGCGTTATAATTATTACGAATACTGAATGCTACCCAACGTGCCAACGTCAAGATACCAAGTGTGAGAGTATTTGTAATATCAAATATCCTAAGGAGGCGTCGGTAAGTGATCAGAAGCTTCGATACCCAATGTAATGGTGGGGATGGAGGGGGATAAAGTGAAGTCATGGTACTGGTCCGCATATCTTGAAGCCTGGTTTCACGCAGTCGGTGAAAATACGATATTGCGAACCAACTATTAATCTGCTCTCATGCCCAAACTTTTCTCTCGTTACTCGCAAGAGAGCCTGGTATACAAATGCAGGATTAATCATGCGACTGGGCGTTTGGGTTTTTTGCTTGTGTGGAATGTTTCCGTGCACGTGTGCATAAGAAATATTACCAGATCTCGTCCAACACATAGGGGATCGGTTGTGTGGACACACTTGTATATAACAACAAATGAAGAGGGACACGATATCCAATTGTGATAATGCTTTGGAAGCATACTTCCCGCAAATGCTCCCCGCTGGCATATAATATTCCTAATCGGTAAGTCAGAGGTTGATCGGCCGAAATGCCCAGCTAGATGAGTAGCCCAAGCCCAGCATACGTGCTTCCCCTGGCTGAAGCCTATGGGCAAAATGTTTTAGAGTATAGAGATATCTGCAGTTGCTGTAGGATTGAAATATCATCTTCTAGATCGGTTATCCCCTCCACTAGTAATACGAGCCGAATAGGATCACCTGGAACTAATGGCGGTCTAATGATATTAGGCCGCCACTATACTGAGAGAGGAAATCGAGTGATATTAAAAGCACCTTTCGAGTCAAATGCAGAAACAGACTTGGAGCCCGAAATCTCCAAGTCCATACTACCACCGCTGTAAAGGCATACTCAATTACATCAAATCTTTATTTAGACACTCCTTGCATAGGTTTAAACCACCGTGGATACAATACAATCTTGTCCGCTTTGTTTTTCCTTTTATTCCTGCTCTTCTCAATTGGAAGCGGCAAGCTGTACACTTCTTCATGGTGCTTGCTTTACCCTGCTCATGTATCCCATCCGGACCACAGCAAAGTGGAACCAATGTAATTCCACGTTGTTTGCCGTAACAGAGATGAGACTTGGCACGCTTGAACAGCTGCGATTCATTTCATGTGGCACCGGTATGAGGGCGTGTTGAGCCTCCTAACTGCAGGTGTGTGGAGGCAGACCTAGCTAGGTCTTCAGCAAGCTTGGAGCGGAAGTTCTTATGAGAGAGCTTTGGCTTGGAACGTCCAGAGGGATAGCGGGAGGAAGTGGCAGTTGTACTCAACAGGTATGCATTAATGATGGTGATATCAAGAAGCCAAAACAATAAAGGTGGCCAGTTGCGGTGGCAGATCTGTTGTGTGAAATATGATGCTCGGTATTGATCAGCAAGGTCAACTCCTACTTTACCATGATTGTAATCATGGATAGCTCTCGGTATTTGTACTCTCAAGCAGGTCTCAGAACCGAAAGTCTTTCCAATGGCTCTCCCTCGAGTACTAGTGATTCGAGGCTGTTTACATACAACCTCCACTCGCTCATCCAGTGTATAGATCGTTAACAGCTGCTGTACTAACTTCTAATCTTCCATTGCAAAGCTAGTACCTCATTGTTACCTGTAACTCCTCCCGTAACTGTATTCCAAGGAAGTTGGTTTCCATCCTGTTTAAGTTCATTTGGATAAGACCTTGTTGTTGTTATTGTTGTTGTTTATTCATACTGTATTTACTCTAGCTAGAGTATGGCAGGGCCCTTGTCACCCCCGCCTCCGGGCAAGCTGGTTAGATGGCGGAGCTCCCACCTACTACCCTTCGTCCCCGCTGACAAAAGAAATGTAAAAGACTGACCACCACTAACAAAAATCCCATGACAAAAGAGAAGAGAAAAAGATAAACACCACCGACCTCCATGCCTCACATATGCGGGGACTTCCCGACGTCCATGGCCGCCAGGAAGTCCATTACCGCCTTGTCACATATCTCCATGGAAAACAGCTCAGATATCTGCACCTGCCGACACCTGCCCGCTTTCCAGCCCGTTGCCTTCCCCACCTTCTTCCAGAGCTTCCGCTGCTGGTGTTTCCACCGGCTGCAGTGACGGAGGAGGTGTTCCCGCGTCTGGGCTTTGGATAAGACCTAGTTGTACCACAAGTACCAATACCTTTCTCCTTTAACTTTCACAAGAGGGGTATAGTTGTAAAGAGGTTATTTATATAGACATGAAAGCAACGCTCACGGAAAGGTAAGATGAGTGCCATTCGATACACAACATTCTGAGTGGGAGAAAGTGGCGGAGTTGGATCAAGCTCAGTAATTCCGACTGAAGGTGATGAAAACTGCCAGTCCCATGTGTAGCCCTGCTGGCTGGCAAGTGGGGAGACTTTATACCCCTGCTTGATCGGCTCCTTTGGCATCTTAGTGGTATGTTTAGAGTGGTGAAATCCTCGAACCATCATTTCATGTACAGTCATAACAGTTGGTGGTTGAAGATAAAGTTTGGAGCGGCAACAGACATTGCTATTAATAGGCTTGATCTTTTTGAACCGCTCGTGTGGTTCAAGAGGACAATTGCCAGATAATGGTTCATAGACATGAAAGTAACGTTTAATCTGTTGGTAACGTACTAGAGACAAGCCATGCGAGAGGATATCCTGTGAAGACCACTTTCATGCAGCTGATAAGAATATACAATCAGTTTTCAGTATTTCAAGAATCTGAGTGCTCTGTATTCTTGAACATACCTGTAGTGCAAAGATCTCCTCGGCGTTTGCATCTTCCATTCACCCAGAAATCCACTGGTGAAGCGATCTTTCACACACCAATTACAATAGTAATCGCAAAGAACAACTTGATTTCAGACATAGAAACTGGCTTCCACCTCCGTGCCTTTCCAGCAACTCCATATGAACGCTGATGCTCTGCATACATATTTGTATTCCGCACAATTGCACGCCAGTCAACATCTTCCCAAAGCAGTGAGCAGGGATATCTACTCCAAGTCAGTACTATTAGTCTCCACGAAACCCCTCACCCATGTATTTACTTACCTCCGCAGGATTGAAATCTTCTGGAAGGTCCATTTCAGCAGCCTCTACCTCACCCTCCACCGGCTTATATTCAGTTGCATTAGTCACATTGCCATATTTGCTTCCATCACTTTCTGCTCTCCACACCGAAGGTGGAGATGTAAAACATTTCTTGACTTCTCTCCAGGCCTGCTTCGCTTTTTCAGCACTGCAGCATTCTGTTTTCGAATTTTCCTGCCAACCAATAATAGGTGCCCCACACTGACAAATACCAACTGCGGTTGATTTGGAACCGGTGCCACAGTCTGGCCCTTGCACAGAAGTATGCTTTCGCTCTCGTAGTACTGGTGGCATTGATCAGATACTGCCCCAATGGTATTTTGTTGATGGCTGCTCTCGGGTACACTCACCTATAATCACCTACAGCCGGTAGACGGACTATGAGATCACTATGAGTTGAGGTCTGGCGCTCCAATCATCACTTTGCACTAAAAACCGTAGCTTTGACTTAGTCCAAGGTGATCCTATTCGGCTCGTATTACCAGTGGAGGGGATACAGCCATTGAAAAGATGAATTGAAAAATGGGTAGATCTTGCCTTCCATGGTTTAAATACTGAATAGCACAGGAAAGGCAAATCTCCAAAGCACAATCGAGTGTAATCTATTGGCTGCACCATTAGAGACTATCAAGGAAGCAAAATCTGGCAATTAAGAAGGAAGATACAACTGCCTCCAAAGGATTAAATTGGGGTCAAAACCCCCTGCTCTGCACCCCTGTTCTTCGATTCATCTTTTCAATGGCTGTAGAGTATGAAAGATGAGATTCCTCTAACGTGACAACCTGCCATGCTCAGTTAGATAGAAGAGTTGCAGATATTTATAGACCGCCCACCCTTGACATACCTAGTCGGCCTTATGAAAATCTGCCTTGGTTAGATGAAAGATCAAATCTGATCGGACCGACCGGTTGGGAGCACACCTGGCACACTCATGGCCGTGGCTAGGAATAGTCAAGGTATAACTATCCGGCGGGGTGATACGGCGGGCATACACAACCAGCCCCCCGCATATTCTCCCTCACTCGAGCTGGTATTTTACCGTATTTCTAGTTTCTACAACCTGTGCAATGACCTACTGTACCCCATTCAGGGTTAGCAGAGGGGGAGGGTTGTAGACCACCCCGAATCACTGAGTCTCGGAGCCCTCGTGTATACCCCAGCGGACACCACACTTCGAGACTACATTTAGATGCTGTTCGGAAATCTTAGTTTGTACTGCAGTACTGGTGGGCTGTTGCTAGTACCGTGGATAGAAATGTACCGCGAATATGATAAATATGAGAGAGTCTGAGATGTGCTCGAGTTGGGGAGAGGAGAAGATGCGAAGATGATAAGAGGCTTCAGTATTTACTTCAAGTGTATCCTTAAGCACAAAACTAGCTTGGTAGTGTATTTATTCCCTACAATTGTGGCTCATGCCCGCCGCTTCCCTGCCGGACAGTCATAATTTGACTGTCCTAGCCACAGCCCTGCTTGTCCTCCCTTAAAGGGGCTATCCATTTGTCGGCAATGGCCTCTGTCTCAGCATTCCATACATTTCGACGGTGCCATATTTCGAATTCCGACATGGACGAGGGATAAGAGGGTTTGCAACAGCATCCGGATCCGTACGATGTGGTTCAATAGAAGAATCCGAAGATAAACACTAGTATATATTCCAATGGAGACTGGTTGTAGACACATGGCCAATCATCGGTGTTGGTTAGAGGTATGGTGCGGCAATTGAAGCGCTCAGTTTGAGAATAATCAACCAGTTACCGGGTTAGTAGAAATCGGCACGGGCCGAACCGTTTTCGAGATCGGTCACCTTCCCCGCAAAGTCGACCGCCAATTGTCCTTATGGATAAGTCCTATTTTGGAAAGCAAGGAGGAGAAGGGAACTAGTCAATCAATTACTTCTTTAGTACCTATAAGACTGGGTCTCAGCCTACTTCCTTTCGTTTTGGAACGATCACACCAATACTCTACCTTGCCAAACTAGATGAGCGGCCCCGCATACTCTACATGCCGAAGCCTTTCGATTTAGATGGACTATATGGATGAAGGGAGGTCCAATCCAACAAAGCAACAACAATATATGCGAGTGACTGGATGTGATCTTCCAGGAGGCTTATCTGTAGCACGAAAACGAGCTAAGGGTTCGGGACACCCTCCGATAAGGAAGGAAAGGGCGGGTAATGTCGCATTGCTGATTTGGGCGAGGGACTGAGACAGCGAGGTTCGCCGAACCAACACCCACGAAATCATCACAAAATACCTCTCCTAACTCTTCACCCGATAATCCTTAAAACCGCCCAAGCTGCAATTCCTTCTCCGTTATACTCCTCTGAGTACCGGCTCTCGTCGTCGTGCCTACATTCGCCTCTCGCCATCCGTGATGGCGACCGATGTCCCTCGCCCCGCCATGCGTTCTGCGGGCCCCTCGGGTGCGCGTCACCTCCACCAAGGCCTGGTATCCGAACCATAACTGATGTTATTGTTTAACAGGTCCAGTTAGTGGCATCCAGGATCATCGTTCGCACCATAAGCCCCGTAAGTTCAGCACCTTTATGAAGCGTCTGGCGAACCTCAAGTCATCGTCTGCGGGGCCATCTTCTCGAACTTCACAAACACCCGGACGCAGCGCATCTTTCTCGTCCGGTTCGCCATCCTCAAAACAATGTCTCAAGATGAGCCACCCTCCATCTCTCTCACGCGCGTCATCAAATGGGCATCTCTCCTTCGATGTCTGCCGCAACGATGTCTGCCGCAACTATCATTCTGCGGGATCAAACGATTCTCTCTCCGTATCTGATTGTGACGACGTCGATGATAAACGAAGAACTGTGCAGGCTTCAACCAAATCGTGGGGAGCCCCATCTGCTACGACTGCAACAGCATCTACATTTTCATCTCCTACACCCTCAATGCGCAGCCTCACTACCACCCTCACAACGGTACAGTCCACAGCCCCTGGCTCAATGCTCAACGCAAACTACAATCCACACCCTTCGCATCACCACAACCCGAACGGCCCACCACAGATGTACTCGGCGCCCTTCGACACTCATCACAGTCCTGCGATGCCGGGACTGCTTCATCCCGTTTCTTACAATGCCGCGACCGCTCATGGCGTTTGGACTGATAATGCGTCGATAATAACCCTCGCATCGTCGTCAAAGCGTCGAAGACGCTCATTCGACACTGACGCCTCTGTCCGTGCTTTGGCGCCATCTTCGGTCTTTGGGGGATCAAGAGAGTCGCTTCCTCTATCTGTTCTCAGTGGCAATTTTGATTCTGGCTTGGGCGGACGCTCGGTGGCTGGCGAGCGTCACTCCTTTCACGGATCTACTGTAGGAAAATCTGCCGACGCTGCGAGTGTGTCTAACGGCGCATCTGGGTCCATTATGAGTGAGATTTCCGGCACGGGTACAGCTACCGGTAGTCCTCTGATATCGCCCATCTTGCCCAGCAGAGACAGCTTGCACATCGGTCGACTGAGCCGCAGGGGAAGCGGATGGGCAGAGCCTCTTGATGGTGAAGATTCGGAAAGGAGAAGCCTTAGTGTCCGGAGTGCCAGCTTGAGAGATGCCTTAGAAGGAGACCAGGTCGAGGTTATGAGTGTCCGGGATGGGAGCTCAAATGTGGGCGTGTGGCATGGTGTCCCTGGGAAACCCCGAACTTCGCGTGAACATCCACCGGAGTGAGCTTGGGGAGATTGGTGTGTTGTAAGATTATAATGGAGGCTGTTCATTGCATTTGACGGTGTTTCTGTGGAACGCCTTGTTGCGTCTTGTTTTCTGGTGTTTTTTTTTGTGGCTTGGAGATACTTCTGGTTTACTTGTTGGACTTTCGAACTCGGGCGTGGGAATTGGGTACTTATTATGGGGTTTTTGTTGGTACGTTTTTGTTCTGGATGTGTGGTCGTACTTTGGCTTGATATCTATCTCTATTCGCTAGGGCGGGTTCCGTTATGTATTAGCCTTTAACAAGGTAGCAAATTGTATACCTTGCGCTTGCTATATACCTGAATTCGAATATTTGTGCTCGTGTACTTACCTTAATGTTAGATACACAAAGTCTCGTTGAAGCATGTTTACATTTACTTACATCTACCTCTCCCGATTTGTTTCCCTATGCCAGCAGCCATTGCCTCGATATCAATATATCGCCTTCATCCCGGACCTCAACATCCGCCGATGATGGGTGTGAATATGCAGGAATCAAGCTTTGCGCCACTCTCAGACCCCGTCCCTGCATTTATTGCTGGCGATCACTTCACGTGCTCAGTTAATTGGTCGAAGATGACGTCGCCAAAACCAAAGCCAAAACCAACGATTGGTTCTCGGGGACAAGCAGAAGAGAAAATATCGTAGTATGAGGTGATCCGTGCTCTTTTCTGGATGTGGTGACGCAGGAATGGCTCCATGTTTTCAAGAACTTCCGACCACTCAATGACGAATTTGTTCTCTCACTCTCACTGCTCCCATCTCCTGCTTTAAAGAGAGCATTTACAAACACAGCATAACATAACATAACCTCACACAATACAACATACAAATACCAATAGATAGCTGCTGTGCCAATTATCGCTATGTCTGTCATCGAAGAATCATATAGCTTCGACTCCCAGCCATCTATAGAGCGCCATACAGAGCGCCGTCGCTCGATCGTGCTACAATCTCCGGACGATGCATGGTCAGGAATCTCTCTCGTTGTAAGTTAACCCTCGTTATCCACCATTCATTGTGATAGAGCTTTGTTTACCGCAATACCAAATCAAAACATTCTGACCTGGCACTTCTTTGCGGTAGGACCTTTTCCTCGGTGCTTCCGCTAAAAAAGTCGACAGTGGTTGCATAGAGATCGGGTTGTCAATCCACGACGGAACCTACAGCATTGATTTCCTCGTCCAACGAGTTTGTCCCGGCGCAGCACCTGGCGAGACTATAAGCATGGCAATTAAAGAAGCCGTACGCTCCAACATCGCCTATTTCTCTGAAGAACATCACGGCAAGTTCATCGGTGCCGGCATCACCAGTACCATGATCAAGTTATGTCCCGACATTGCGTCATTCCTCTGGCGCGAGTTGGACATTATCGTCATGGCGCTCAATGTGCTGGAAACTGCGCCGGTCAACAGTGACCAGGAGCCCGGGGATGAGGAAATTTTTGTGTTTGGTGTCGACGAGCAAGCGGATTCGGCAGTCAGGAAGGCGATAATGTACTTCGGTCCACAGAATATGCCCCCGCCGTCGATTGGGTTTAGAAATAAGGTGGAGGTTGATACCGGGGGGATTATCCAGTTGGTGCAAAGCCTGGATGATTATAGTAAGACGGTTAGCCCGGAGACGTGGAAGACGGTGTTGCATTATGCCAGTGCCTTGAAAAAGAAAAAGGTTAAAATTGCGTTCTTTTCGGCGACACCACAAGGTGGAGGTGTAGCCCTCATGCGTCATGCGTTGATGAGGTATTTTAGGTTGCTGGGCATCTATGCACAATGGTAGGTCTTTGATATTCTGTGCGGTGATTGAGCAGTTACTGATGGAGCTATCCTTCAGGTTCATTCCGAAGCCTAGTCCTGCGGTTTTCCGCATCACAAAGACGAATCACAATATTCTCCAGGGTGTTGCAGCCCCCGATGCTCGATTCACTGCTGAAAAACAGGAGAAATACACAGAATGGATCACCTTTAATGCACGAAGATATTGGCTTTCCCATGGCGGACCTTTGGCCGAAGGTGGTGCCGACGTCGTTGTCATCGATGATTCGCAGATGCCTGGTCTCATTCCTTTGATCAAAGAGGCTCGTCCCGATGTCAAAATTATCTACCGCTCGCATATCGAGATCAGAAGCGACTTAACTACTGAGCCCGGTAGCCCTCAGGAAGAGGTCTGGAGGTTTTGTGGGAGAGGATCAAGTTGGCAGACGTATTCATCAGTCATCCCGTGAATGGGTTCGTCCCCGAAGATATTCCAGCAAATATGGTTGCCCTGATGCCTGCAGCCACCGACTGGCTGGACGGATTGAACAAGACTATGCGTGATTGGGATCTGAGATACTATCACCATAAGTTTAGGATCCAATGTCACGAACGTAGAATGTGAGTCTACGTTATCCATCGGTATATCAACCCTTACCCTTTACATACTAACCAGTTTCTCTCGCAATACAGGCCGAATCTCAGCTATCCCGCTCGCGATTACATTGCGCAAATCGCACGTTTCGATCCTAGCAAAGGCATCCCCACGGTTCTTGAATCCTACCGCAAGTTGCGCCGGCTTTATGTCGAGAAAAGGCCGTATGCGTCACCTCCGCAACTGCTTATCTGCGGCCACGGAGCCATCGACGACCCCGATGCTTCAATCATCTTTGACAATACGGTGGAACATATTGACCAAGAAGAATTCGACGATATCCGTGAAGATATCGTCGTGATGCGTATTGGCCCGTCCGACCAACTTCTCAACGCTCTGCTATCAACCGCCAAAATCGTCCTACAGCTCTCTTCACGCGAAGGCTTCGAGGTAAAAGTCTCCGAAGCACTCCACAAGGGGAAACCGGTGATTTCCACTCGCGCCGGCGGGATCCCACTGCAGGTTCAGGACGGAAAGAATGGGTTTTGGTGAACGTGGGCGACTCTGATGCAGTCGCCGAGAAGGTGTTTATGCTGCTCAACGAGGAAAGAAAGTGGAAGGCAATGAGCGAGTGTGCAAAGCGCTCTGTGAGCGATGAGGTTGGAACCGTCGGTAATGCACTTTGCTGGATGTACCTGGCGCAGAAACTGGCGGATGGTGAGACGGTTAGGGGTCATGAAAAGTGGGTTGCGGATATGGCGAGAGAGGATGCGGGAGTGGCGTGGAAGGAGGGAGAAACCAGGCTGCCGAGAGGGGGGTTACAAGTTTCGCAGGGGCATGGGGCGTAGATCGGAGGCGTTAGATATTGGATAGATATGTGGAGGCTTTTGGGAGGGGGGAGGGGTTGTAACAATTCGAAGGGTGGAATAAACACAAAAAACACATTAATAGTCTCTTTCTTCATCACACGATCTTTCAATTCCATCTCTCCAAGGGTTTAGGAGTGTTAATACGTGATTTCTCATGACTCTGTTTTTGATCTACAATCTAGGTACGAACACATAATTGTGATCCTGGATGATTCCCCGTCTGAAGATATCTGGCATATTTTCATTCATGACCAGTGATCTTCCCCCGTCATAGAACGAGTTCGAATTTCGAACCTCCCACAGGTCTAGATTCCACCCCAGGGTTTCTACACTACCACCCCGCCCTAATGACTATGGGAACAAAAACATCAAACGGGTAATGACCGTAGCCGTGGCGGATGAAGTTCGCATCAACTAAAAATTTCGCAAGAAGCTATGTTAGTTGGAAGAACAGGAAAGGTGGAGGGATTGTGGGTTAGGCGTGGGGTACCGGAGGTTGACGTATTTGTGGTGGAGGACGTCATTCGCGATCATTGCAGAACGTCATGCAGTAAAGGCACTAAACCGTGGCATTGAGAAGTAATTTACTCCGGCCGGAGATATTGTGAACTCTAAACTGCAGAAATTCATTTTTCCAGGAACTGTTCGGTTGTTTAAAATGTTACTACTAAAATTTGGCGCTAAGGGTTGTTTTTCAGTGAGATGAACTGAATTTTACCTCCAGGAAAACCATGGTTTTGGACAACTTTTCAGCCACAATTTAATGATGCCTAACTTAAAACCATGGATTTGACCTGAACTCGGGTTTTGTATGGTAACTTCAAGTTACAGGCGGTCATCCGAACGAGCTGTGTAGGGCGGCTGAGGGAATTGTGCCAGTCGTGACGAGCCTGGGTTAATTAATCACTCGGTTTAAAATAACCGATCTGTATACATCTACCTATGCATATATATATGACTCTTGGAGTCCTAGACTCCTGGTAAAGTCCACTGAAGTCTGGACGCTTGCCTACTTGTTCGTTTGTCCATTTGGATGTTCGACTATTGTAGCACTGGCCAACGTCTGAAACCGAATTTCTATAAAAGATATGTAACTTCGTTGCGGGTGTAAACAAGTAAACATCGAAATGAGCCCAAAGGACTGAATTGGCACCAAGGATATTTAACTTTGTCATGAGTTCCAATGACTAGCTTCGGTACTGTTTAGATAGATAGGTTTGTCCGAAAGACCATTAACTTGGGCCGCGTTCCAAGTATCCCGTGTGTTTCTAACTCCGTAAATGCTCCGCGAAGACAGAATGTGTTTACTCGGGTGGCCTGGGCTCGTCGCTCTACTCCGGTAGAGGATCCGATACACAACATATTGACGGAACGATGGATAAAAGCAATAGGTTTACGAAGAGCACGAATTGGGATCACATGAAGCCCTGGATTGATGTTGAGCATTGCTAGAACAGTGGAACCAAAGACTGCTACTCTTGATATCTTATAGAGAGGTATGGCTAGTCTGGCTTTAGACCTGTAAATCGGAGGTTGTCAGCAATGTCACTTGCGATGACCAGTGTCTACACCTGCGATTTTGCGTGCATGCTGCTAACTTCGTAATAGTCAAGAGTGGTGATAGTTTTATATGGTTACAGAGTAGTTTCATTCTCCAAATATTAAATAACGTGTAGACAATGCCGAAGGTGATTGGCCATAAGACAAAGTTTAGGTTGTTCGCTAAAGAATGTTTGGACTTACCTCAGGCTTATTCACCAGGCCACCGATTTACAGGCCTAGATCCAAGGCCAGATGAATTATATCATACTGGTCTTCAGTTTGTCGCCTGTACTAACCCTCCGCCATATTTACGTACTACACTGCGCACTGAAGCACGCGACACATTGATGTTTAGATTTCAGGACGTCAGAATCGGTCGCCGTTAGTAGCGGCTGTGACACGGATATAGTATTGATGGGGTGTCAAGGCCTAATTCCGGCCTACCGTGAGTCAGAGCTTGTAACCATCCACTTCTACCCATCAACCTCCAAGCACCTGTTTTGCCCTAGTCAAAGCTATAGTTTTTCGAGTGAATGCCCATCTACCTTACTTCGAGTCGACCGTGTGTGTGTGGTATAGAGAAGCGTCATTTTTATGATCTGTGGGGGGGAAAGGCTGAATAGGCTGAATAGGCTGAATATTTATTTCCAGACTTCAAAAATCCCGCATGTATCTCTCTGCGTGGGCGGGGAGGGGAGGGGAGGGGAGGGGAAGGGAAGGGGATGGGCTGCTTCAGGTCGGCACAATGGAACGCTGTTCCGGATTTTGTAGTATCATGGTCATGCGAGATAGCCCCCTATGTGTGCACAGAACGTGGGATGGTGGGACGCGTGAAACTTGCATAGGGTTTGAGGTGTGGTGATGGTTGTAGTGATGCACGGTCGTTTCTTCATACTGAGAAAGCAAAAAGACCGCACTCATGATCAAGCTAAGGTTGGCCTGTAAGGATAGATGGAAGCGAGTTTGAGGAAGGAGAAGCACAAGCTTACCCTCAGATTTAGAGCAGGGAAAGCCGGAACCTAGTGAGGAGGAAGAGGAGGACATGGAGAATGCAGATTCTAAGCGGCCGCGGCCAGTGTTCCGCCCTTTCAGAAGCTAGAGCTTGGTCACGTTAATGCTTTGAATTGAATACTTACCCTTGTGGCAGTTTATGTTTTATTCATTACATCTTTGTAGCCCCCTAAGCTTATACCCCCATTTCCCACCTTCCACAGCGAAATATTAGTGAAGATAGAGCTTCTATGGCCATATGGCTCTGTCGACATTACTATTGTTATCCCCGGTTCCTGGGCTAATCAGAGGTTCTGAAGCCTGCTGCAGTACGCTCTCCTCCTCGGCCAATCAGAGACTATCGGAGGGTTCCATGGAGGTTTCTATATGGGGAATAAAGCCCATCTGAACGGAATCTTCCATGGTGGTATGGTAACTTTGACTGCATGTGCACGAGCCCGGGTCTATAGCCCCTCCTAGTCAAAATATCTCTTTCTGGCTGCTTCGTTGTAGATTATTACTCAAAGCAGCACCAACCACAGTTCTCGTTCCACACCATCAGGGTTATTCAGGGTGGTTCTCGTTGGTAGTTTTGCAACAATCCGCGTAAACTCAAAACTGGCTTTTAGAAGGGCCACACTATAAGTTTAGAGCAGCTTTAGTGGTCCTTTTAGTTCACTTTGCATTATAGCAGAGTTGTTCAGAAGGGCCATCAAAAGGACCAGCCCCTAAACAACTGATACCCTAGGGTCGTCCATGCTCTTCAGATTCTGGTTTCCAATCACACACTAAGAATGTCCACTATTACTAGCTCCAAGCCAGTATCAACTAGAATCACTCCAATGACGGTGCATACCGTGTTTACACTGGAGTTTGAAGTCATGCTTTAGAAACTGGACCATGTCAACAACACGACGTAGTGGCCAATCAGGTGAGATAACAGTTGCGAATCTAGGTGGTATTATAAACGGTGTTGACTACAAACTTAGAGGCCAAAGGGGAAAAATGGGGTCTCGGAGGAAGCGAGTGGCTTTAGATATTGCACGAAAATGAGAGCGCCCACTAGAAAAGGAATCGAATGGAGTACATAAAAAACAGTAGAGTGGTTGGTGCAGTGGCATCACATGTACATAGTAAGAAAAGTTACGGTGGCTTGAGCGGTTGATTGTCGGTGGTCTTTGTCCCGGCCCTCAGGAGTTGTCAAGTATCCACCCGGTGGCTTCAGTTGGCAGCGGTTGCGGCCCCTAATCCTACTTACTCTCTGGCTAGACTGATTCGGCTGGCCGATAAAGCTTGCCAGTTACGGTAGTCAGTTGGTGTCTGTAGCTTCTGGCTGCACTGGTTGATGGAGTTGACTTATTGGAAAGCGGCGAATTATTCTCTAAGCTGAATTCTCTACCATTTAATCGGTCTATATATTTTTTTATCTACGTCTGTAGTGATTGGCTATAGGGAAGGCTTATACCCACCAATATCACTCAGCCAACGAGCAAATCCTTTCAAATTTCCGGCTCTAGACGGTGTACTTGTACTTATTGCAGGCAGTTACCTAGAACCAGAATATGGAATTGGTGAGACATGGCTGTATTTAAACCCAGACAGGTAACGGTGGAACGTGTCTCTCCCATTATGAGCAGTTTCATGATTTACTTATTCTGGTTCTAAATGCCCCATAACGAGTGCAATTCTAATCTTATCTATGTGTACCAAAGCTCGGGTTTAACGGCAGCTATATTTTTTTACTTATCAGCTTCTCTCGGTTAACAGATCATGACTGCTGTATAGCCACAGCAGATCGTCAAGCCCCCACTGACAGGTGTAAGTTGCCAAGATCTGGGGTATATCATATCACGGAGAGGGGGGGGGGGAGGATGGGGGGCACAGTCTCCTGGAGTAGAGGCTCGGTTCCGCGGTGCTGGATCTTCAGTGGAAGGTATCATGTTTCCGGTGGCGTCATGCAATGCACAGCAGAGCAAACTTAGTATAGTAGTGGGACAGACGTGAATGAACGCACACCCAATGGTCAACAGTAGCGACGTCGAATAGTATGGAAGCGGTTAGTTCGGTTGAGGTCTTGTCTTTCGTGCAAGTTGGCTTTGGATTCGCTGAGTGTTCCCTCATTTTTACCCCGGAATTCCGTTACTGTACAGTCGGAGGGCAAGGTTGAGTACTTAAGTGGAGGCACCAAATTATGCAAAATATGACTGTCAAATCGGGTGACGGCGTCTGTGAGAAGCCAAAAAGGCTTGAGAAGGGATAAATGGTATCCTTAAGATCGCTTTAATACGTTTTGTCACGGCAAAAATGGCATGTGGATACTTACTGCATGGATTGTTACCAAGTCATGACTTTGTCGCGTGTCCACTCAGCGGCGACTGTATTACCCGAAGTTTATTCGAAGACGGGACGATACAGCTTTCACGGATCACAACGCTTGCTTGAGTATTGTTGCCTACACAAAACTCCACAAATTATCAGTTCCCTCTAAAAGCCAAAATCCAATTCATCCCATGGGGCCGGGTTGGAATGTAGCGAACGACCCAAACATCGAGATTCCAAGAATTCCGCCGCGTTGGTCTCCGGGTTAAATTCCAACAATCGCGAATTTTCCTCACTCGTTTGCATTGCCATTTATCGGGTCGACTGGCCCCCCGAACAAGCTATGACGACAGCATAACGGTAAAAACACCCCGAACCGAACGGCCATGTTTCTGTTCTGTGTTGGAAAACAAACAGCCCATCTTGCACAATGAATGTTTGTTTGCCTACTTTTTTTGTTTTACCCAAAACCGGCAGAAATATGCCCTACACCGTTATCCTAGCTTAAAGCAGCAGCTCCATCCATTGGGAAAAGCAAGTAAAAACACAACAGATTGACAGACATCCAACCATCTAAAAAAGATCTTGATTGATCGCCCCAAGGAACCACCCCTCATGCGCGCTTATGCAACCAACTTTGATGTAACGTCCGCGCGTTTGCCTACTTCCCGAAGCAGACCGTCCGGATCCACCACCCACGAGCAATAGCGATAGGTTATGATGGGTCTTCTCTCTTCACATGGTTGACACGAGGTGGCGTCGCGTAATCGACTGGGTGCTGCATTGTTGTGGTTCAGGAGCCAGTTACGTTACACATGCTCGATCGAGTATTCCCACAAGTCTAGGTCTTTGATCGAACATTAATAGCGCACCGTAGCTACAACTGCAAAAAAAATAACCAAGAGTCTATGGCCACATGTTTTTTTGTACTCGAGCACTTGAAACTCTGCGCATGAGGATTTTGTTTGGACCTTGCAAGTGTTATTTGAGATATAAGTACATCGTATCTAACGATGCTATAACTTAAAGCAATGATCTTAGAAGGTGGGCCAAGAACCATTACATATATTAACAGAAAATGCTTAAGAACCAACAGAGAACAATTCAAATGGAGTAATAAAAAAACATTCAGTTCGTAGAATGGAATGATATACCGTACGCCATGCCCTCGCCACCCCAACCATGTAATATCTTCGGTGAAACAAAAACAAATATGAAAATCAGTCAGGAATAGGGTGCGTATGCAAGAGGAAGAGACAGAGAAGCATGTGTATTCAGAAGAAGCAAAACAGAACTAAAGTCTCGACCGTGCAGACGACGACGCCGTTGTCGACGTCGCCCCCCCGGCAGCGGCGCCGGGCCTCTGCATCAGCTCCCGGTTCTCCTCTGCTAACCGTCTGCGCTCATTCTCAATGCCAAAGATGGTGTTTTGCAGCTCTAAAATATACTCCTTTGTCTTCTTCAAAATATTTGCCTTGCTTTCTTGTTGATCTCTGCATGCTGGTACGAGCTGGAATAATGCGTCCATACCTCCTTTTATGTTTTCTCGGCGCTTCTTCTCCGAGTTTAGGTGATTACGACGCCGCTTCTCGTGCTTTGAAAGCTTTTCCTCAGAGTGCTGCTGCGGGCCATGGTGGTGGTGGTGGTGGTGATGGTGTGGGCGGTGGTAGATTCCTGGTAGGGGAGGAAACGCGGAGGGCTTGCTGATACGGTTCGTTTCGTGTGTGTACCGGAGAATATCTCTTGCGATGGTGGTGTTATTGGCGGAATTAGAAAAGCTGCCTCGTTTGGGATGTACGTATCCTTCACTGGGGCTGCTGGAAGTCGAGGTAGAGTAGATCGAGTTTGTGAGGGAGGGACATCGTGTGGTTCTTGGTGAGATTGGGCTGGGTATGGAGTAGTTTCCACCGCTTCCGCCACCGCCACCGCCCTCTCCCCCGGTCGGCCCGCCAGCGCAATTGCTCGCATCATTTTCTATTGTGTTGTAATTTGGAGAGGCGTGATTTTGTGGTTTGGGCATAGCTAGGTGATGGTGATGATGGGCGTGGTGGGAATACGTGTCGAAGGGTTCTACGGCCAGCTGCTTTTGGTTTTGCGGTTCTTGTGAAGGCATTCCTTGGATAAGGCTTGACAACGAGCTATACATTTTCAACTTAGTCAGAGCGTGAGATGAGAAGATGGAACTGGAGACACTTACGGGAGAGCTTGGGGAGTTGGCGATAAAGTCATCTTGAGAATTCGAAGACAATTAAATAATGCTGGTTATGGTAGTGCTGAACTGTAACGACCGTTGTTACTAGTACTGCTGTGTGAAATATGTCAAGAAAATCGAAGGAATGAGTGGGGTATGGGGTATCTGGGTCGGGGAACTGGCGGGGGTGTAGTGCTTTTTATATAAAAGATATACAAAGATTTCTAATGTCCTCGACTTGGTGGTCGTGTGAATCCAGGTGCTTGGGGACCGCCCATGCGAGTGCCCATTCAGCAAACAGGAGGAGGCAGGGGAAGGGGGCTGTGTGGGTGGGTGGATTGATGCGATGGGGGTAAATAAATGTTGTACATGTTTGGATCCATGGGTACCAATCGACCTCAGTGAGGGGACTTGACAACAGCAACAGCACCCATCGATGACGAACGGGTAAAGACCACTTCCCTTAGATCCGATCCAGATCTGCACTTGACGTCTTTCCGCCAACGTTTTCTTATTTTTACGTCGCTGTTGTAAATGTTATTGTTGCATTTTTTTGTCTTTGCTTGCGGAAAGCTCAATTACACTGTTCCATTTGCTTAGAAGATCTAGATCCATGGCGCTCATGTAATGGGGCTAGTCATAATTACAACCACACTTCCGGAATTTCCATCTTCCTCATCCTCCTCCCTCCTCTACCTCTTCCGCCGCCGACAGCTCCCGTGTCATCATACTCCACTCACCTGCCTCTTGTCAGAAGCATAACCTCTCGTGCGATCATTCGCTTATGGGGGACTGGAAATCCCCCACACACAGCTGTTTCCGGCCTTTTGGTTATCATACGAATGGGGTTGGATTCCCCTTACATCCATTGCCAACCCCAGCGGTGGGTTATACTATTCACTGTAAACTTCAGGACATAAAACTTTGGGATGACCACCCAACGATGAGGAGGTAATGGTTACCACATCTTTCTGTACATCCGCTTAAGCTTTGGGGGTGGTATCGGGGGTTTGCTATCCACTCCAGGATATGAAAGCACAGACGCAGACACAAATGTACAGCAGCTCGTCTAAATTCCTTGGGGGAAGGTTATTTTTTTTGGGGAAAACTAATAAGCTGCATCGCCTGGATCTTTCGGAGTGGTCTTCTGGCAGTATTTCCAGGCATTATTGCTGGCTTGATCGACAACACAGTTTCCTTGAGTTCCCTAGTTTCCGGGCAGTCACCGTTTTCGATACGAGGCCCCAAAACATTCTAGCAATCGACAATCATCTCTTCCCATGATCTTAAATTCCCCTACAACCCTTCTCTTCTCCTACAGTGACACCGAGCAACCACAGATTCAATGCCACAAGTAGATCTCGCGTTCGGGAGGGAAGGTGCATGCCGCAAGCCGCCAAAAAAACGTCGACTAAATTATAATTAACTCCGTTCCCACCGTATTTGGGCATGTGGCCGAGGGGGAGTCGAGGCCTTGTCATGACATATGGGGCGGGTGTGTGCAGTAAAAACAAAAATTAGCATCGTATTAATCTCTCGACGGGGACGTTATGTTGTTGCCAGAGTATTTAGGCGAGTGGATAGTCCGGGAACAGAAGGGGAAATCTCAAGAATGGTATTGTGTGCATGAGGACCCACACATCTCCAGTTTAGTTTTGGTTCGAACCATTGCATGCATCTTGTGAACCGGTGGCGGTGGAAACGGGTATCCGCATAATTGCCTACGATGGGTAGAGAGCTTTCCTTCGCTATTCAAACTTTCTTGTTCATCAGGTGGTGATATGTTTCTCATGCACTAGGTAGCTATAGAGGGGGGGTTGTCATAAGCAAACTTCGAATTCACCACGTAACGGCTGAGGGAAGCAGAGCCGGCCTTGTGGTGCAATTCCCACGAATGGACGTTATAAGCCACAAAAATTCGGTATAATGTAGAAACCCGATCTCCTTTAAGCTTTCTTTCCCAACGGGTACCTGCTGGGAGGTATATTCATAGATTATCAATCGATCTTCTCGATCGTCCGTGCCAGTTTCCCCGTTATGAAAAGATCTTTCAAATGTAAAGTGCTGGAAAATTGCAAATGACGCAGCACATATATGTGATTGCCAGTCGGAGGCGTGGTGACGAAAGAAAGTCCCGGAAAAAGGGTCCAACGTGTGCATCCATCGGTCAAATGAAGATCCGCAGATCTGTAGGCGATGTTTCAAGATGGCCTGGTCAATTGGGCATGCCTAATAGCGGGTCTGCACTGTTACGGGCCTGGACTGTGGCGAACTACGAAATCCCACAAACCTGTAGGACTTTGTGGTAAAGGCTTTTTTCCCGGTAGACCTGTCGTGTGTGCCTTCTAATGGAGGTCGGATCGATCCGTGTCTGAGGATATCTATATGGTCTGGCGGTTAGTCGGCCCACTTCAGGACACTGGACTGGTCAGGTGGTACTTTCAAAGGCCATTAATGGCACGGACCATGGGGCGTCATGTAAATCTGACCTCAGCTACAGAATAAATCTTCGCTATTCAATCTACCTTTACACAGCTCCATATCGCACCGCATTGACAGAGCTACCACCGCAAACGATGCGTTGGGATAAATTGAATTTGTATGGACTCTCTACATGCCAAATGGTTTGGAAATTGAATTGGCAGAGGGTGTTGATCTGGAGGGTGCTTGTGGCAACTCTGCGTCAGAATTACATATAGCCGTCTGATAGACTAGTAACAGCCTGACAGATGTATGTAAGACTTTTAACCGGAGATGCATCAGGTAGTTTCTCCGATAGGCCACCCTATGCCCCAGTCGTATATAAATGCTTGGTATAGGTTGTCCCTGCCTGTGTTGTGCGTACACAACAATTCATTACAAAATATCTAAACAGTAACCTTCCAGTGCCGCTCAGTCTACTATCGCCAAAGAAAAAGTCTATAAACTTACCATCGCCGCGAAACGTAATCCCAATCTCAGTGAAACAGAGTTCCACGATTACTGGTCGAATGTCCACGGGCCTAAGGCAGCAGCGTGGATGGCAAGATGGGGCGTTTTGAGTTATGTCCAGGTCGGTCCAAGTTATCGTGTCAAGATCTAGGTATCATTATCTGATTCGAGTGGCAGTATCACACTAAAACTGAAGACAAAGCCTAGGTGGCACCATTTGGTATCCAGGTTATCGAGTGGGATTGCACGGCTGAGGTTTTGGTTCGTCATATTTCGACGTTCGCGGTAGTGCTTCAGGATCCGGAGTATATAGAGCATCTGGCGCCGGAGGAGCAGTTTCTTTTCGATAAGCGACCAGGGGGAATGGCGGTGGCGATTGGGACTGTGGAGGTTTATCTGAAGGATGGGAAGGTTCTAAATGTTCCAAAGAGGCATGGGGAGGCCCTCTAGACTTTTACTCAAATATTTGTTAATCGTGAGCTTATCGACTTCATCGTAAGAGATCTCACGGCGAATCTTCAGTAGAGTATTAACGAACACCCTCTTGTCTGACTTGATTCTGGCTACTCGCTCTATCTCGCTTTTTTGGTTTTGAATCGTTCTCGCCAAAGGCTTATGGCGGATAAAGAAAAAACCTAAATACACGTCTGACCTCCTGGATGGCCAGCTTGTGATCCCCCCTATCTCCTGCTCCCTTGCATCTGCCGAAAGAAAGTACACACTCTCAGTTTGGGTGACACCTTAATGGTGATTTATCCTACAATTCTGCCAATCTTCGTAACCCTAAGAAATGTAAATGATGCCTATCATTCTTTCATCTATACAGACGTCTTTTGTTTTACATTTTTTGTATGTATATCTGCCAGCATGCCTTTGTAGCAGTCTATGTTTTTGGCCTTCCTCCACACCCCAGTTGTCTCTCGTTCCCGGCCTTCAGCACCCGTTCAAATGATTATGCTTTTCGCACTACCCTAACCTTCTTTCAAAAAAGCTGGTTGGGAGGTTGCTTGCATATTGCCCACCCGATTTGACCATGCCAGTGGGAACCAAGTGAAACCTTCTTTCTCCCTCCACGTGGCCATGGATGTTGAAAAGCCTCTCAATGGCGTCTCGGTTGGGAGAAGAGATAAATGGAAGGCGCCATTATTTATTGAGCGTGTTCAAGTGGATTGACCTGGCACAGTATGATTATCCTGCCATAGCACTACCAGAGGAATGGAATTGGTACCTATTGACATTCCCACAAGCACTGACGACACCTCAACATCACCCATTGCTTTAGCGTAGTCGTGAGGGCGGATTTGATCGTTATCAGGTTTGTCAGGTTGAAGGAATTACTTAATTCGTGGACATAAGCATTCGCATTCTTCGTTTCGTCTTCGGAGTTGAAAAGCATTTCTGGCCAAAATTTATGTAACGAAAAGTGGGTTCGTGAGAGAGCCAAATTGTCGGTAGCCCCAAACCGAACATTGTAACAAGTGACTTACCTTTATTCTTCTCTTCGTCCACCCCGCCTTTTGAAGTATCGACTTCGGATCAAGCCCAATGCATTTGCAGTATGAAACAACCCTGAGTTTTTCTTCGGGGATGACTTGAATACTCTGTCCATGTAGTGACACAATCTTGCTGTAGATCGTAACTTTCAGCAGTGGAGGAATTTGACTTATATGAATTCCGTCATCTCTCCACCCGGATTTATTGAACCCAAGAACATCTCTATCGTCAGAGTCATACCCATCAGGGTAAAATCCATGCCAATCCCCCCCTCTTCTATCCTTCCCATTCTGGTCAAATCCATCTGTATCATATCCACTCTCATCATTCAGATATTCCTCCCCTATGAAATTCGTGTCCTTCGTTTCCGATAATTGGTTTCTGGCTCCATACTCTCAAGCTGGCTTTGCGATACGTGTTCATCCCCTTCATTGTCTTTAACCGAGCCTGTACCGTCACCGTCTTCTTGTTCAACATTCCGAACATCCTTCGATACTGTATGATTTTTCTTCGAAGCTTGAGGGGCCGCCCTGTTCCTTTTTGAAGGTTCTTCCTCTTCCTCTTCATCTTCATTTTCTTCACCTGATTCTGGACTGTCCTCTTGAACAGTATTCCGACCACGTACCACCCTGTAATTTCGAAGGGTGATTATCTTCGTCTTCGATTTCAAGTTCTTGAGCTGTCGTCTTCGACCGTACTTTTTCCTTTGGTGTGACCTTCGTATGGTAATCTTCTTTAACTGAATCTGAACTGTATACTCTAATGATTTTCCCATGGTCCTTCAATTTTGTCTGGTCCCTCTTTACAGGAACCTTCCTCTTTCTTTAGGGGGTGTGTATTGACAGGAATGTTGTTGGATAATGTCTTCAGGAATACCTGCAGCAAGTCGTTAAGTGAGGTTGAGTGCGTTCTTCCAAGGGGACCAACTACCACTCCAAATCAATTTCCACGCCAATCGGCTCAACTCTGCGCCCTACAGTGCCACAGATTCGACAACATTCATCCATAGATCTAGCGCAACAGTATCCGAGACAATGAAGAGGCTATCGACCATGAGACCTTGTGGTATGGTGTTACACATTTCGCTGGGCTGATCGCAGTGCTCCACTTGTCCAATACTGAACTGTGCACGTCCTTTGTGCGAGGAAACCTTGTCAATGCACGCGCACGGATATTTCGTTACTCTGATGAATCGCTACTGTATTTTGGGACGGTTTTTGGCACCAACGTCAACGCTAGTTGTTGAGACGAGGACGTGCGAGAATGTTTGAAGCTATACGGTGAATTGTAGTGGCGTACAAGAAAGAGAAAGACAAGCAAATGTAATGCCGTTAGTGATCTTAGGGCAAAGCCCTCACTGAGTGACATCACTCTAACACTACCCCTTTGCACAAGAGTACGACGGGCCATTGTATGGTACGTACAGGTATGGCCATAAAAAAGTAGCAAATCATCAGAGGTGTGGGCGTAACCACGAAAGAAGTAAGAAACAAATAAATAGAGAGCGCCATCTCTCCGCGCGCGCGCCAATCATCTCAGAGTAAGGAAATCAGACAACGCCCGCTTCTAATCATTTCATATGCGCCTCCCATCATTCAGCATTCGTACGCGTTTGATGGTGCCCTTGCCTTCAGCTGCTCCGATTTCGCCGATGAGATCTGCAAGCCAAACGATCTGGTGCTTCCATATGCGGTTGCAATCATCTCTGCTTGAATTGTAGATTGTACCACTAAACTCTGCTTTCTTAACTTCCAAAGCACTAAAAAAATATCGAGGGCATGTACGATAATGCCTAATGTAGATTTACTGGTATCTCTGTCTCCCTAAATCTACATTAGCAAAGTAGGCCATCGAGTTCGAATTTGAGGGTTGAACGAAGCGTACTAACGATCAGGATCATAGATCGTCAACCTGTATTCGACGGTGCTGCGGAGGTACCCTTGCATTCACAACCACATGAAATCCACAATCTGAGCCCTTGTGTGGATTACACGGACACTTTCAAACCCCTCTTCATCGCCGGGAGACAATACCTTGGACTGTATCACAGCCCTTGCCAACGCCCTAAGATCGTCGATTTGCTGATCCTGAGGGAGTTGATGGTATAGTATCGAAGCAAGTGCTTTACGGGCTCCCAGTGGATCGTGGAAGGTTTGGCAGTATAGCGGCCTAGTACGGTTGTAGCGTATGTTATGTCTGGCCGCGTTCCAAGTGCTGCGTAAAGGAGTGCCTTTTAGTAGTACACGGTTGATGTAGCCGATCTAATTGATCAATGGCAATCAAGCAGCACTAACGATTACAGGAATAACTTAACCTCCCTGCGCACTCTATAGATTCTTTAACCTCATCCCCTAATTCATACTTAATATTCCTAACCCCCCTTCGAATAACCTAATCGCTGAGCCAACCGTAAGCATTCATTGGACGGATCATCTTTGAAATGAATTGGTGGATGAACTACACTGTTTAGTTGGGAATTTCGATTGTGATCACGTTAAGTTACTGTATATAGTTGCGGAATTAAGGTTTTGCTAGACTAAAGTTGTTCTCATGCCTAGACTTTTTTTTCGTCATTCGTAAGTCTGCCCAACGAGCTTGCGAGGGAGGCAGACGCTGGTATGCGAGCGCAAGACCAAGTCTTTCAACCTTATCAACCAAGATTTAACAGTTTTATCACGGGGGCATCATGTTAAGTTTGTAGCGGCCTCCCTCCAAGTACCCACACCCGGAACCCCCATCTTCCATTAGGGTTTTCCCCCGCTTGTGCCAAGACATGCACGGTCCTCAAGCTTTAGGGGAAATACGAAACTCTGACAAACTTGTATTAATGAAATCAGATTCCGCTGATCCAGTACATTGAATTTGAACAGAAAGCTATTAGCAAATTATACCACACGCACACTCTGGCCTGGTCTTCTCCGTAATCATTCATCTAGTACTAGTCTTGTTCCACATTGCATATACCTGACCTCCACACTTGGCACCGGAACCTGCGTTTGCCATCGCTGGAGGCTTAGTCGTGGCGATGATGATCCTGACCGCCGAGAATATTGTCGCGGCTTAAGCTTGTAGGCGTGCGCTGGAGGGAGTTGGAGGGGAAGTAGTGGAGGTACTTTTCTGCGGCTTCGTCGCCGGCGAGAATGATACGATCCAGGAGGGTTTGATTGTAGCAGTCTTTCGCAGTCAATAAGGGTTCGAGGGAATTTCTTGATGCAGCTGTTTGAAAAAGATAGTTTGTCGTTGGGTCGGGATGAGAATGACAAGTTGTCAGGAAGTGATGCAAACACATCCGACCGTTGCTATCTGTGGCGAGGATGTCGGCGCCGTTGCGGACGAGCAACCGGCATATATCTAGGGAAGTGGAAGAAGGGTGAATTGAAGCGGCCATCAGAGGAGTTACTCCATTTTGATCTTTGATGTTGACGTCGATCCCGCGCTGCAAGCAAAACTCGATGTACTCGCAACCCATAAAATCAATCACCGCCCGGTGAAGACATGAGAGCCCCCGGAAATCAGAAATGTGGATATCTGCACCGCATTCGTCAAGCAGATACCGTGCAACTTCCAAAGAGTTCGCATTCGACATGCAGTGCGCAACCGCCGTTCGGCCGACAGAATCCTGTGCATTGACGTCTGAGTTGTACTCTTTCACCAGTAGGCGAATCGAGAACAGTTTTGCGTGCAGATAGTCCTCTGGTGAATGCAGACCGAGTCGACCGGCGACCGGTGAATCCTCAGGAACATGGTCCCTGACGTACACCCTTGGATACATATACCTTGGGATACTGTAGGCAACGCAGGCCATATGCAGTGGAGTCCATCGGTTGTCATCGCAAGTGCGCAGATTTGGATCAGCACTGTGGTGTAGGAGGATTGCAAGTTCGAGGGGCCGCAGGTTCGCGGCGACGTGCAGCGGGGCGAGAAACTGGCCGCTGGCGAATTCGGTGTGGAGGTTGGGGGAGCAGCCGAGTTCAAGCAGGGCAAGGAGGGCGCTATGGTTATCTCCCAATATCGATGCAAAGATCGGTGGGAATTCGGGTTCGTCAGGAGGTTGCTGCGACTCGGAATACATTGTGAACCCTCCGTCGAAAAATCTCTGTCTTGAAAAGGGGATCGTGCCAGAAGAGAGGGAAGGCGAAAGTGTGATATAGTGCTTTAACCGCATCAGCCAATCCCAGTTGCCATAGTTCGCTAGATATCTCAGCGTCCGCGCGCTCAAGAGCCTTTGGTAATCCGCACCAAGTGCCGGCAAGGCCGACATGGCTTCGTCATGCATTGCCCAAGTTGCCAGTTCTATCGGCGAAACACCATCGTCACTCAGCCCATTCACATCAATCCCTGCTTGCTGCACCAGCAACCGTATCAACAGGACATTACCGGAATCCGCTGCAAAGTGCAGGAGATTGTATCCGTGGGCTTTCAAACTCCGTATTTTGTCCATGCCCGAAGGCGTATTGAGTAGCATCCGGGTGGAGACTGGGAGGACGGAGAGGCATGCGAGAACCAAAACTTCTGCCCTGGAATCCGGAGAAGCGTTGAGCGCGGTTAGGGAATCTAGCGAAGTAATGTCGGTAGACAGGGAGTCTAGTAGGCTGTGAAGAGCCTTGAACCTGCATCCGAATGTCTCGAAAGATTTGTGGAGGACTGTGTCGAGGATATCATCCGGGACAGCGTGAAGGAGGAGCTTCGTCAAAGACCCCCGCGTGGGGAACAAAACGTCCAGTATCCATTCACGTACACATCCTTTTTCCAGGTCCCTCGGAAGTGGTCTCCTATCTACCGTCTCTCTCATGAGAACCATTTGTTTTGCCAACGTCGACCCAAGTTTGGCAGCTTCAATAACATAATCACGAGATTCCGCACCTGGAAGTTCATAACCCTCTTCTCTGCAGCTCTGCAGCGAAAGGAGGGATATGGTACATATGGGATCATTGGGGTTATTCGCGACCTTACATAGCTCCTCCATGAAGACCCTTTGTAGTGGCGCGGGAAGGCGTTTGAAATAGTTAAAATCGAGCACCTTAAAGCAAAACAGAACCTAACGTTAGACGTGGTTTTGGCAACGAAGAGTTAAGAGACTAACTTTCGTAAAATGATGTCTAAATTCGGGTCGCAACAATGGCCAGGAGACGATATGCTCCTTCGGTGCTTCTTTGGGGAGACAAATCTTAGTCATCCCTTTACCCTCTATATCTCCCGAAAGAGCGCTGACAGATTTCCTTTTGTTAGTACCAAGGTCATGAAGTGTGCATTTAAAAGTCCATAGATTACCTTAAAGACCAGGGAGTAAAGCCCCCAATCTTATACGACTTCACAAAAGAATTCCAGCCCAGCATGAGATAGATATCTCGCAAATTTTGGGCTATGGCACTGGAACCAACACCAGTAAACTAGATTATTATTACAATTGCGGTATATGGAATAACCACACATACTTGTTGCTCAAAAACACTCGTAGCTGCAACATAAGTTCCTTTTGTCGCCTTGATTCCGGATCATGTTGAAGAAAGTGCCACATTACGAAATAAAGCAGATATTGACGACACTCTCCGGACCAATTTATTACCCACCGGCAGCTTTTGCGATCGAAGACCATTTCTAGGAACTGAAGGATACAGGGTCAAACCAAGTCAACATCATCATTAACAGATGTACACACCTTCTTTCTTGCAAACAACTCCCGAAACTTCTTCAACCTCCTTCCAAACCTCGTAACCCCCGTAATCTCTTCCCCGGCTCCAGGACATGTCACCATCACTTTCCAGCAGGAATTCATTTTCCCTTGAAGTAGTCTTGCCATCTCATCCCAGTTACTCTTAATGTTCGCTATGCGCTCCATGTTTTTTTCACTATTGTCTCCATCATCCCCGAAAGGCATCTGCTCGAATAAGATATAGTATATGACTAGCCCCATGGAATAATGGTCCCTTGTAACTTTTCCCGAGCAAGGAGGGGCTAATTCATCGGTGGTAGGAAGTGGAAGAGCTTCCGGGGCTGCCCAATATTCGGTTCCCACAATCAGAACATCTTCTGTGTTTGTTGCTGCCGTCGTCGGAGGCGGATCATCATCCTCTGGCGGCTGGCACCCGCTGAAATCGCATATCTTTGCAACTAGTGGACCGTCATGCTTTTCACGGAAAAGCAGAATATTCTGCGGCTTTACATCTCCATGAATGATCCCACACATGTGTATAGCCGCCAACCCATCCGCCACATTAGAAATGATACTGATCTTGGTGTCCATTGTGATCCCAACATCATTTTTGACGCAGAATTTATAGTATTCATCCAATGTGGGATAATCCTGATACGCCAGTTCTACCACAAGAATTGGCCTGATGGATGTAAACGATTCCGACTTCCCTTCTTCCGCGCCCAGTACTTCCCACGAGATACCCAGCAGGTCGACGATATTAGGATGTTGACGTAGGAGAGTATTCGATAACACCCGAACTTCCAAAGATGCTGCAGCGAGCAGCTGATATAGTTCCGCCGCGTTGGGGTTGATGGTTGACCTAGTCCGGGGTAATTCTAGATTAAGTTTTTTGAGAGCGACCTCCTGGTTGGGCAAGCGGGAAGGGCAGGCTCCCTTGAAGACCGTCATGGTTGCGCCGGAACCCAGGCGTGCGATTGTGATTAAATCTTCCACGCGGATGATATCGATCTTCAATATCGCGGCGTAGTATAGGAAGGAGGTGTAGTCGAAGAATGGGCGGGTATTGGCGATAGATTTGATGTTGGATTTTACGATCTGGGAGGTGACTTTGGAGAACATGATGGAGCTTTGGACGTAGCCTTCTTCATTGTCCTCCCATGCTTCTACCTCTAATTCTTCGAAGTTGATGGATGTTTCGTTCATTCCCGATATTTGCTTACTGGAGAAGGGATATGGAATTTTAGTGATGCCGAACTAGTATGCTCTAGAAAAGACGCATGGTGCATGTAGGTGACAATCGTCACAACGCGGAGGCTCGCAAGGCTCCCCCGCACTGACGTGGCCTACCTTTTTAATTTTGATGCAACTATTTATCAAAGGAGTCATTTTACACTGGTCATGCTTCGCACTCTCGTAGTCTAGTATCAGACCAATTATGTCTTGCCTATATTCTAGAATATAGATAAATATATGAACAAGCTGCGAAGGTCCTGTTTCACTTCAGCTCAGGTCTCCGGAGTAGACGAAGAATATTCTACTACCATCTCAGACCATCGCCGCCCGCATCTCGTCCAACGCTAACCAAACATCCTGAATGAACGCCGCCGTCGGTAGCTCCTGCTGCCCATCGATGTTCAAACAGAGCTTCACCAATCCCGCGTACCGATCCCCCATCTGAAATGCCACACCTTTATTCATCGATGCCGCCGTTGTGGTTGTATTCTCACCGTTTGCCAATTTCAGCAAAGCCTCCTTAACCTGTTCCCCAGTCTTATTCTTAAACAACTCTTCGCGGGTCTGGAAAGGCATGAACCTATTTGAGCCCCAAAGACCCAGCTCCAGAAGGACGACTCCGAATGAATAGACGTCATGCGCCATAGTGTACTCGCTATTCCTCTCGAGAAATTGCCGTTTTGGGTGGCGGTAGAGATTCAGATGCCATTCCGCGTCGCTCCGACGGTCGGAGGCGGTCTTGGTGCTCCTGGCATATTCGAACCCCACCAGAAACGGCGGCGGGAGGGCGTGAGGAAATCGCCGGGCTTCAGGAAGCGAAGGATCCTCTAGTATGAGGATATTGTCCGGACGAACGCCTTTGTGCACCCACCCTACGAGATGAACATACACTAGGGCTTTGGCTAACTCGCACGCGAATTTGAGGCGATCGCTGAAGGAGAACCGGGGAATGCGGTTGAGGAGATCGCGGAGGGAAAGGACTTTAGATTTGCCTTGATCATGAGGTTTGGTTTCGCCTTGACGATCCACGTAGTGATGGGGGGCGACTCCGGGAGGGATCTCATACAGGATGCCGAAGCGGCAGGTCTCCGGCTCGTGAAAGTAGCCACGACATTTGGGAATACGAGTTTGTTCGGGGGCGGAGTAGTACAGGACTTTTGCTAATTCGCGAACTGCGGTTCCAATCGTGTCAACTTCGTCCGGGGTAAGGTTGTGGGAGTAAGATTTAGAGATGTATTCGACGATTACAGAAAAGTCTGAGGTAGAGGTGTCGCGGAAGCTGGCTGTTACTCTACGGGAGGGTTCTTCGGTGTATATGTCGAAGAGGTCTGATCTGGAGATGAGAAGACTGCTCTCGTCGATGGGTTGACGAATGAGGCTTGTGAAGATGTTACGAAGCAACCCGATGCGCTCTTCCTTAGTGGTAGCCTTATAACCTCTGCTAGTTTTCACCTCTGCATCGATTGCAGAGTAAATAACATATACCCGCTGGATCCAATCCCTCAGTTCCGTCTCCAACCTTTCAAGGTCCCTCTTCCGCCACAGCGTCCATGCGCTCTTGGCTGCAAACCCACCACCACTACTACCACTACCACCATTACCACCACTACCACTACTTCTCTCACCCCCAGCAAGCTTATCCACCCTGAATCGCAGACGCTGTTCAAGCGATACCAGATGCGTCACAAGATCGTTGTGCAGCTTCACGTCTTCGTTAGGAAGGTTGATGTTTTCCGCGGAAGCGTTGAGGTTTGTTAGGACTCTGTGTATGTGGGAAAGGGTCCGGCTGTCCACGATAAAGCGTCGGGATAGGTCTGCAACGCCGCCGTCGTAATGGAGGAAGTCTTGGATTAGAGAGTGGAGTCGATCGAGGAGTTCGATGCTAGAGTGGACGGTGCCGAGGAGGCCAATAATTTCGAAACCGGTAGCCATATTAATGGGGCATACGTGCTAGATTCTTGTTTTGAGAGCTGGTTGATAGTGATGAATAGTTGGGGCTGTAGATGCGCATGCGTACTTAGGTGTCTCCTAGATAGCTGGTATACGTCATATACTACTCGACATCATTTTCTTAATCACCGAAAGCTACCTACCTAGGTACTGGGCTTTGCGTCGCTTACTTCGGGCCATAAAATAATTGGATGGAGTTCATTAAAGGAAACAGGACTTTGAACCAGGTGCTCTGTTCCCCCGCACGCTCACAACTTGGGCTACGGGCTCCATCATTCAGATATACTATCCTCGTGATAATGAATATCACGAAATAGTTTGAATCAATTACTTTTCAGAATTAGAACTTAATTAACTAGCCGTCAGTTCGAAGGCAAAAGACATCCAAATCGGGCAGTTAAAACACTTCGACTTTACATAAACTTTATGGCAAGTAAAGATCTCTCGCTGTAAGTGCGATTCGGGTTGAGATGCAGTGTTCTGTGGCTGCATATGGGACGGTTTGGTGTGGAGGATCGAGATCGAAGCGCTCCATGAAGACCTGCAGCGGTAGATGTCAATTGCGGCACCCTCGAGTGAGGGTTGTGGCTCAAAGTATAAGCAGAAGACTGACCGCTCCCACCTGCCCCCATCGCCTGAGAACATGGTCCCCAACATCATTTTAAGAGAATCAAAGCTAAAATGGAGCCAGAAACGTACAGAAACCTCCTGTCCTTTTTATCCCATAACTACCCTGTACCGAGGTACAGATAAAGCAAATCGGTATTTCCGATGGTGTCCGATGGTGAGTGGTGTTTGATACGGGCTGCCCGATCATCTGAACATCTTGGTTTGCAGCCAGCTACCAGGCAATATTAATGAGAAAATAAAGAATCGGCACGATATTGGACACAAACCCAACCCGGTGTACACATAAAATTTATCAACATCCTGCCGGTTCTGCGGACAGCTGCTTTTCAACATTGCAGACCATGATTTTCCAGGGATTTACTGAGGGCAATTGTCAACTATGTTGATTTCGCCCAACCCAATAAGTAGTGTCTCCACAAGAACATACCGCCATGAGAAGTTACTTGAAATTGGTATACTGCATCGTCATGTTGTACAAGCCTAAGGTGTCCTGGAACAGCCGACAACACCACAGTCATGGCCATAATTTAAGTCTTGTATATAATAGTAGAGGACGTTTCATGTTCAAGAGCTGATAGAATAGCTTGACCGGTGCAATAAACACCAGATGCTGCAAACGCCAGGTTCAAAACCTCACCGCGCTCCAAACGTTCCATGCTTAAAACCTTATGGCGCTCCAAATGTCAGGACGGCTCAAAACCTCATGGCCCTACAAACGCTATTCGAGTAGAATGCAGGCTTCAAACCAGCAGTGCTCACTCTTTTGCCTTACTCTTTGAGAACCCAGTTTAAATCCCGTAGTTACAGCATGGTAAAAAATCACAGCATATACAAGAGCTGATAGCTTACTTTAACTGGATGATGCTACAAACACCAGGTTCAGGTGCTGCAAACACCGGGTTCGAAACCTCCTGGCGCTATTAAGCACTATGTGCGTAAACATTGAGTGCGGGATCGAACCCCATGACGCTCTAAACATCAGGTTTAAGACTTCAGGCGCTACAAACGCCAGGTTGTAAAAGCGCTATAAACACGGGTACTGCAAACACTGGGTTGGGAATCTCACATTTTAAACGTCAGAATAGTTACACCCCGAAGCTTAAAACCTCATGGCGTTACAAACAACGGCCAAGGGTTTAAAACCTCTATACTCACTCTTTTGCCCTTCGAAGTCTAGCTTCGTCTTGTATAAGATGGTAGAGATCAAGCATATATATCAATAACAATAGCTTAGCTTAACCGGTGCAATAAAAATCAGGTGCTATAAATATCGGAGTTCGAAACCCCAAGGTGCTACAAACACCAGGTTGTGCAAGTGCTATAACACAGGTGCAATAAACACCCAGTTCGAAACCTCACGACGCTCAAAACGTCCGAACTCTGCCAGGCTTAAAACCTCATATGCATGGTGCTATAAACACCACCTATAGGCGCTGTAAGCGGCTTCGAAACCTCATAATGCTCCAAACATCAAGACACGAGCTCAAAACCTCTTCACGCTACAAGTAGACCGCGGGTTTCAAACCTTCAGCATTCATTCTTTTATGGTGTTTCTTCGCCCTCCAAGAATCAGCTTTGAATATGGTAAAAATCACTGCATATTCAAAAACTTTGCTGTCATTCGAGGTTCCTCACGTGATGATTATTAATCTTATCTTATCTTCCACATGACGACGCGTGACATGAGTCAGACGCGCCAACTTCAAAGCTTCACGTCTCCCCCGTTTCTAAGCTCCAATTCTACCCTTCCTCACCTCTATCCCAAAGTCTATTCCCACCTCCACCACTCCATCATGGCACCCACCACACGCGGAGCCACCTCAGCTCTAAAAACCACCACAAACACTACCAAGCCCTCCTTATCCACCCTAAAATCCTCTAAACCCACCGGCATCACCAAACCCGCCAAGAAGCTCTCCAAAACTCCAACTCCCAGCAACGCCCACCTCCTCTCCCTCCCCTCCGCCTCCACCCCAAATGTGACCCCCCTCCGTCCCGCCTCACTAACAACCACCAACGTCCCCCTCGTCCTCCCCCCACAAGAAACCGCAGTCGTTGCATATCCCCCCAACTCCACCAACACAACCGCATCCATTCTAAACGATGCACAAGCCCACCTCATATCTTGCGCGCCCTCCCTCTCAGCCTTAATCAAGAAGCATCCATGCAACCTCTTCACCGCCGCAGGGTTATCCGAGGCCATCGACCCCTTCGAAAGCCTTACTAGCGCATTGATATCGCAGCAAATTACTGGAGCTGCAGCAAAATCCATCAAGGCAAAATTCATATCCCTCTTTTCGGACGAACTCTCCCAGCTTGGGATAACCTTCCCTACGCCGGGGATGGTGCTTGCTACAGACATCCCCACGCTCAGAACCGCGGGGTTATCGCAACGGAAGGCGGAGTATATACGTAGTCTCTGCGAGGCGTTTGAGAGCGGGGATGTATCGGCGGAGTTTTTTGCGGCGGCGGGGGATCAGGAGGTGATTGAGAGGTTGACGAAGGTGAGGGGGATTGGGGTTTGGTCTGCGGAGATGTTTTTGATGTTTGGGTTGAAAAGAATGGATGTTTTTTCGACGGGGGATTTGGGGATACAGAGGGGGATAGCGGCGTTTATGGGGAAGAATGTGAAGGCGTTGAAGACGAGTGGGAAGGGGAAGTGGAAGTATATGGGTGAGAATGAGATGTTGGAGATTTCCGAGAAGTTTAGGCCATATCGTTGTGGGTATTTCTTGTCCTGAGAGAGGGGGGTTTGGATGCTGACGGTGATGTGATGTGATACGTAGCGTTGTTTTGCTGGTATATGTGGAGGTTTGAAGGCACAGGTTTGTTTAACGTTGTTGCCCTGTCTATCCTCAGTGCTAATTGGTGGTTACAGATGTGGAAGCAATGACTGAGACAAAGAAGTCGAAGTCGAAGGCGAAACCGAAATCGAAGGCGGAATAGACGGCGCAGTGTAGAAGAAGGCTTTGAGGGCAGAGAATTACATGCAAACTAATAATACAATTCGAATTTGGATATCTCAACTTGATTTTTTATGGCTGAACTCCCTTCGTTTGTAGAAACCCGCAACACACCCTCCTACTTCCCATCACCCTCCCCATCTCCCTTCCCCTTCACTTCCGCCTCCCCCGTCTTTCGCGATTTCAACCCCCCATGCGCCCCCGTCCTCCTCGCCTCCTTAATAGAACTCCTCGTATACGTAAACAGCAGCAGGGCCATCGTAGCCGCGGCAGCCGGAGCCATGATCGTGCGTCCGTTAATGTTTGGCGCCATCTGTGATTGACCAAACCCACAGCCGTATCCTACAGTTCGTCAAGATTAACGCTACGGGACGCTTGTAGCCGTTCGTACCACTGGGAGGGAGATGTGGTGTCGTTGGGTTTCCGGGATAGTTCGGTTGTGGTGTTCGGGTGCGGTGATTGATAAGATAAGATAAGTAAATTGCATATATCATACAGTACTGATTTCTGTGTCACTCGGGAAAATATATCCGTGATGCATGAAGAACCCCTCCGTCTACTACGTACTCTAAGAACAAGAAGGGGAAAGGGAAGGGGTATTCCATATCAAGATATATACAATTCATCCAATCCATTGGAAATCATCCAAACAATCAATAGAACAAAAGAACCTCCCAAAAAAACCTCCCAGTAAAGAGACAGAAAAAAAAGCGCCCCCAGTTGTGACTCCCATAATATACTAAACACTAAGGAAACAAAAAAAACACAAATAATGGACAAGTAAAAAAGATATCCCAGCGCGAAAAAAAAAACGTGTATACAAATACACCCCTCCGTTCAACTCTATAACCACAAACACACTCAAAAAGCAAAAAGGTGACTTTTTCTATATGTGATGGGTTGGTTTTGATGTTAAAAATCTCGCGATTTGCCGCCGTAATGTCTGATACTCTCCTCTCTTAGCCGGGTTAGGAATCCATTGACCACTATTCTCATTGTTAGCCAATACCCATGCCCGGTGTTGATAGGTAAACTCACACTCATAAGTAAGCAACGTCATAGCACTCGACGGTACAGCTCTAACCATATTTGTCCCCATCCCAGAATAAAACGCCCGCCAACCCTCCTCTCTATATATTGTTCCAACCGAGTGGAGAATTCCTCTATACCTAGGAAAGGAGCTCTCTCTCTTAATACCGATCTTTTCCGCATTGCCGTTTAGGATCCGTTGGGTTTGTAACCGGGTACGGAGGACTTCGTGTGGGTATGTGGCGGAGCTTGCACAGATCTTGCTGAGACAGCTGGCGGCGAGGATTCCAGCGAAGTTGGTTCGGCCGTCTTGGCCTTGCTTCCCTAATTGCACGCCACCGGTAAATTTTCCTTTTAGATATTCGTAGACGGGGAATTGTACGCCGACGTGAGTTAGGCCGAGGAGGGCGGGGGCAAGGCCGAAGTAGAAGGAGCGAATGCCCTCCTGAAGGTACATTTTGCGTGCCGCGTCGAAGGTGTTGTTGTAGTGGTATGGTGAGGCTTTGAGGGAGGGGGAAGCTGCCGATGATGCTTGCGACATCAATCGCGTCTTGATTACCCAGATGGGGTTTGTGCAGATGGTCGAGGAAGCACCGGCGGTGATGGCGGCAGCCAGGTGCGTCATCCATTTCTTATCGGTTACTGTCGCACGATCAACACGCAGATGGACAGGGGGAGAGGGGGGACAAACTAACATGGTTCCAAGGTGTTCTTTGTTTTTTCGTAGACGGTGAAGTAAACCATCCACGTTGGTAGGTACCCCAATATTAGCGGTCCGAGCCCTCTATACATTCCTCGAATCCCCTCCTCACGCCATATCATTTTTGACGTTCCCACGAGCCCTCTATACCGCAATGCTTCGCTTCCTATCCCACCCCGTTTCCTCGACGCCCGCACCCACCCACCTTGCGCCTGCAGCTTCGTCTTGATCACATCGAGCGGACATGTAAAGATTCCGGAGACGAGGCCGGCGGTAGCGCCCGCGATCGTCGGTATCACGTTTGGGTTAATGGTAGACGCATCGAAGTGCGGGAGGAGCCGGTTGACAAGCGTCCGTGACCAGTCATCGCCAGAGACGCCAGGTAGCCGTGCATAGTGCAGGTGTCCGTCGGTGGGTGTGTTTGGTGGGGGAGGCGGCGGTGTGTTCGTGGAACCTCTGTCTTCGGCGCTGGAAGGCGATGAAGATATAGGTTGAGACATTGGAGGGTGGAAAGGTGATCACCCGTCCGTCTCTACTGGTGTCGTTGTTACTTGCTTGGTGGTTGCGGGATTGGGGGGTGAAGGAACACCGCCAATGCCGACGAGGATGACACGACACAAGCCCAACAACCGTTCTTAGCTGGTTCAACAATCGACACCGCGCGGGTCAACGCTCGTCGCTGAACCCGGTTGCGTAGAGTAGTGCTGATTGTCGAAGGTAGTGGATGTGGGTGATGGTGGTGGTGGTGGATGTGGGTAGAGGTAGCAAATGGTGGTGGCGAGAGAGGTAGGTGCGGAACACCGTACCCCGCGGTCTGAGCGACAACTGCTGCAAGTGTTCAGACCCTGGAGGTTGTTGGTGTAAACGCGAAAGGGGGAGAAAGCCTTCAAGTAGCACAGCTTCTCCTGCAACTTGCTATATTACTAACTACTACTGACGAGCGAGTAATTGAGTTGCGCTCCGCTGTTTGTCTCTCCAGATTGCGGGGAAGAAATCCTAGTGAGACACGCCACTTTATAGCTGTGACGAATTGGTCAACCATTCTACAAATACTTTGATCCGGAACTCCAGCCTATCTTCTCCTTTACGCCTCGGTTTGTGGATCCCCTCTTTCTCCGGAATACCGAGAATTCATCCGGATTCCTTAACAAATCACGAGGGGCTCTTTGCCAGCCTTATCGACACTCCCGCGCAACCTCATCCCACATCACATCCCACATTATATATATCTCATATTCTACAACCGCGTGAAATCTTACCAATTGAGATCCCACTCCAATCCATTTACTCCTCCATTGTATTCCCATTCTGCTCTATAGTTCAATCCGAATTACCTCCTCGCTGTACCATCGCAGCCTTTTGAAGAACAACATAACATCGTCTTGGCGGAGTGAATGCGGACGTGGAGTATAATTCACCTTTCCCTGTATCCTGCAAATGTAAGGCCATTGACATCTGACCTACCATGCGACTTCGGCTGTTTCTCGGCCGCCTGCATGTCTATATCAAATTCATTTATACAAATTCGACATACTGGTACTTAATGAAAGTGTACACGACAGACGGACAACAGCAGTCCTGGATTCTTAATTCTTCCTCTCCCGAAAGAATTCGAGAATTTAAATCCTTTATCGAGTACAATGCGGGGAGGTCTCCTGCACTACAGTAAGGTATGATAACAATATCAGATCTTCATACCACAGAAACCGCCGCATCTCGGCAATGTGCGGCCAGCGGAAGTGCAACTCAATTCCTTTCCGTGATTGGGCCATTTGTGGAAGAAAATCTTTCGGCTTTCGGGAGGACTTTATCGTGGCGATACATTGTACTTTACAGCCGGAGAAGGTTCCCGATGGCAAATCGCACGGACTTAATTTGAGGTTCTTTATTGTACTTGTTAAATGGATCTCCGGGAGCCTCATCCGCCGCGATCCCGCTCTCGTTCCCAGATCTTCTTGTTGCTCGCAAGCGCTTGCCGGAGGCGATATGCGAGCGTACCACGATCCCAGTCTGTCCAGCAGGAAGTTCTCGTTTGACGGTGGACATAAGATGACGTCGACAAAATTCGACTGCCTTCCTTCGTCGTGCACAAAGACATAGAATTAGGATTCCGAAATTACTATTAAGGTCAATTGGAGAGATTGACATCGTTAGAGGATTCATCTAGAAAAAGTACGCTTAACAGGTGATAATTCATGACTCAATTCGTTGTGATTCAGTTTCTTCTCACCGAACCCGTAAAACCCGACCTTTTGCAAGCGAGTGCGCCAAAGCCCTGGCAAGAAATTGATCAAATCAAAATTTTAAGGTTTTCGGAAAACCCTTTGAAGGCTGAAGGCTGAAGGCAAGGCCAGACCGCCTTGTGGTATGTGCGTGCTAAAAAATACTTTGTTGCGTTCCCCGAACTACAGCTCCTGTGGCCGTTATCCAATCACAGCCGAGACTTTTTGTTCCCTTTCCCGGAAAATCCCACATTTCGCTTCCCGAAATAAAGACTCCCCACATCTCCACTCAACAACCCCCGAACATACAACAATGGCAGCAATCGCGAAGCGCATCGCAGAGTATACAAAGAGCCGTCCAGGCCTCTACAAGGTCATGCGTCCCCTCGCAGACAAGTACTTGGACCTGGCGGGTTACCGTAAGGTCGGGCTTGTGTAAGTTCACCACTACCACTACCACCACCACCACCACCACCAGCACACCTCCGCCACATCCGGCTGATAGCAAGGTATAGCTACGACGACCTTATCTCCGAAGAAAACGATGTGGTTCAGAAGGCTTTGAAGCGACTCCCTCCCCGCCTCGTTTACGACCGCATGTTCCGCCAGCGCAGGGCTATGCAGTGCTCGCTCGCCCACCAGATCCTACCACCGGAAGAGCAGACTAAGCCTGAGGACGTACGTTACATACCGTGAACGGGGAGGATATGGAAGACAAGTCTAATAATGGGTGTACAGGATATCCACTACCTGAAACCGTATATCGAGGAGGTTCAGCGCGAGTTTGCGGAGAGGAAGGAGTTTGATGCTATGGTCAAGAGCAAATAAATAGACGGGGAGAGTGTGTGCTGAGGAAAAGGTTATATAGCGATATACCCGCGTCACCCGTATCCCCATGTGCCCACTGCTGCGATGGCTGTATTATCATTTATTGCGTTTACTTATTCCTTGGGGTTTTTTCTTTGCTCATTGTGTGTGTATGTGTTGTGTACATCCGGCAACAAATTGCCAACAATTAGAGTGTTGGGGAAAAAAAGACAGATCTCAATTCATATTATGGCATTAAAAGGGTTGAAAGGTATTGTACTCGTGTTAAAACACGCTGCTTAGCAGGTTCTTAACCCGATCACTCTTCTCCTTCCCTTCTTTCTTGTCAGCAGCACTTCCCTTGACTTTGTGCTGTCTGAACTGTCTCCGCACTTCCACCTCAGCAGGCTTCTTGTCTTCGTCTTCACCCGCCGCCTTCCGCTTCTGCCGTTTTGCTTCCTGCATGTTCTCCACCATCTTGGCCCTCTCCACATTCCGCAAATATGTCTTATTAATCCTAGTCTCATGCGCGATTTCTTGTCTCATCTTTGCTTGCCTACTTGCATTTTCATATGCTGTTCATCATCATTAACCCCTACGCCCTTGACAATACAGACAATAGATAGAAAGAGACGAACCAATCTGAGCCTGCAAGTGATGCCACTTGAATTTTGGCAGATATTTCATATTCCACACATCATCATAGTAGTAGCTCCCCTTCTTCCCGCCGACCATCTGGGTGTTCAACGTTTCAGCACAAAGTTTTGCATCCTTCTTGTCCAGGAACTCGATCCATCCCTCGACGAAATTTCGTTTCTTGTTGCCTCCGAACTTTACACGCTTCGCGTGGGATTTGGGGTCCTCGGGGGCAAGGAAGACACGGCCAATATTACCGAAGGCGGAGAGGAGATCACGCACTTTTTGCGGCTTCATGAATGGCGGGATCCGGGAGAGGTATATGACACCGGTTTTTGCGGTAGCGGCTTTGGAGGCGGCGAGTTCGGTGTGTGTCAGTGGTTTGAGTTTGTTGGCGTTTGTGGTTTTGGTTTTTGTTGGTTTTTTTTCTTGTTGTTTTTCTTCTTCTGGTTCTGCTGGCTCTGGTTCTGCGCTGGAGGCTTTGGCAAAGGCGCGGGTTTGGAGCTTTCCTGCGAATCGTGGGTCGGTTTCCTTCTCTTCTTCGTCGTCGGTGGGGTTGTCGCTATCATCATCGTTTAGCATTACTACTCGCCGCCGCTTCGTGCGGTGTTGTGATCTCTTCTCTTCCTCCCATTCCTCCTCCGATGCGGAGCCGGCATTATCGCTGTCATCGTCGAGTCCTAGCAGTTCTTGCGGTCGTTTCTGTGGTTGCTCCATTGTTCGATGTGTGGTGAAGAGTACGGTGGTTGCTGCGGGAAAATTGGCTGAAGCGAAAAGCCCTGCCAAGCCGCTATGCACGTGGTGTTGTGGTTGAGGACACGGCAACCATCCAAATTTCCATCCATCCATTACAACATCGCCCTTCTTTCCCCATTGCCTGTCTACATGCACACATAGAGCACCATCCACCCACCCCCTCTTCTGGTCCTGCATTCGTTTTTTCCCTCTTCCCCGACATCCCGTTCGTTTCGCTTACTTGCCTTGCTGGCTACATACCGATGTCGTCTTCCTCCGGCGCAAAACCCTCAGCATCGTCGTCGTCGTCCGCCAAATTCCGCGAACACAGTCACGGTCGACAAGATCGCGATTACACACCGGAACAGAAGGCGGCGGTCGAGCGTATACGACGATGCAAAGTAACTGCATACTACGAAATTCTTGCTGTCGAAAAGTCATCATCCGATGGTCAGATAAAGAAAGCGTATCACAAACTATCGCTCGCTACGCACCCGGACAAGAATGGTGCACCCGGTGCTGATGAGGCGTTTAAACGCATGTCTCCCTCCCCCACGCGATTCCGATCAAACTCCCCCGGCTAATACAACTCCAATCACGTAGTGGTATCAAAAGCCTTCCAGGTCCTCTCAGACCCTCAAAAGCGCCAGATCTTTGACCAAACCGGTAGCGACCCGGAATCACGCGGCGGAGGAGGCGGCGGAGGAGGTGGTGGTAGTCCGTTTACAGGCTTTACGGGCGCCTCTCACTACGCCGGTGGTGGTCCCGAGATGTCGCCGGAGGACTTCTTCAACTTCTTCTTCTCAAACGGCGGGATGGGCGGGGGAATATTTGGGAATGGCGGGGGCATCTTTGATGATGGTCGAGGCTTTGGGTTCGGTGGACCGGGAATAAGGGTTCACCAATTCGGAACGGGACCAGGTATGAGGAGGAGAAGAACCGGGAACCAGCGCGCAAACAACGAACAGCCGGAAGAAGGAGCTGATGAACCGATAAATTTGACGCGGATATTCTGGCAGTTATTGCCGCTTATTCTCTTCTTCCTCGTCCCCATATTGACAGGATTGTTTAGCGGCGACGGCGAGCAGAAGGTCCGTGGTCCCCAATTTGCAATGGATCCACAACCCCCGTATACCCATATGCACATCACCCCGGAACATAAGATCCCGTTCTATGTCAACCCCAAGGACCTGGAGGGTCTGGCGATGAGGGACATTACGAACCTTGGGAAACGCGCCGAGGCAGCAATTGTGAATACGTACTCGGCCGGATGTAGTAGGGAGGAGCTGGAAAAACAACAGATGTTGCAGGATGCGCAAGGATTCTTTTTTACAGACTATGATAAGGTGAAGAGGGCGAAAGAGATGCAGATGCCGAATTGTATGAAGCTACAGGAACTCGGGGTTCTGAGAAGACGGTACTAATATGTGATGTGATGTGATGTTATAAAGCTGTGCGTGCGGGAATTGGGTGGCGTTGTTGTGTTTTTTTTTTGCGGTTTTTGCGATGGGAAATATTTTTGTTCAAGCTATAAAAAACTCAAAGAAAGAAGGAGAAGGGGGATTTCCTATATTCTTTATTAACAGCTAGCTATTACATACTTTTTTATACTGCTGCTGGGATGGACGTACGAGATGGTGTTGGGGCTGGGCTTTAAGAACGGCTTTTTTTTGTATGGTGATATTACACTATGCTATGCTATTTGCAGCAGTTGCAATTTTTTTGATAATATGCACAGGATATGATTGATCTCGACAGCGAGAGCATGAGAGTTGGGTCGGTAGAATGATCCCCATCAATGAGCACCCATCATATTCTATACTCGAGTTTATAACGGCCTTGCTCCAATGTTGAATCTGAATTATGTCGAAAGGTCGATACAGGAGGACCATACAGATCCCTCTTCCCTCCAATTGCAATTCCCACCGTACCTGCCGCAGGCAATTGCAGCATTCTTTTTAGAAACAGTTATCGGACGAAACACGACTACCTGTGAGAAAATACTACTTAACCCAGAGACTATTAATACTGCAATTGGGATTACATTGATATCAATGTGACGAGTGAGAAATACAGCGGATATAAGCAAGAACCCCCTAGTTCAATTGGTAGAACTCTAACCCGGCGCTACAAACGCTGGATGCTATGTACAAAACATCAAGGTCCCAGGCTCGAAACCTGCAGTGGTATATCTTTTGTTTTTTTCCCGTTGTCCAGGTGCTGTAATCAGGCTTGAATTGGTCCCCGTCGATCTGCAGGACATTGATGCGTTCCACAAAGTTGTTGGTTTAACGGCGCCTGTAATTCTTCTTTGTGTCACTAGATAGACTGGTCTTCAGTGATCCAAGAGTCCTATAAACAAGAACTTCCTAGCTTAATCGGAAGAGTACGGTGCTTTAAACACCAGGCACTACTAAATGCTACAAACATTGGGTGTTGCAAACACCACAAGGTCACAGGCTCGAAACCTGCGGTGGCCATTCTTTTAGATATTTCTACGGCACAATTTCTCTGACATGGTGGATTTAGCCACTTGAATTGGTTTTATGCCTGCTAATTTATCTGCCTGGATTAAAGTAGATCGAGATCTAGAGTTCAGTGATACAGAAACTTCCTGGCTAAATTGGGAAGTGGGAGGTGCTGTAAACACCCGAGGTCGCAGGCTCAAAACCGGTGGTAATCCTTCTTTTGCTTTACTTTTTTCCTGTAGTATACTGACTTATATGGTGCATGAAGTTGTAGCTGGTTCAAAGCCGCCATCTGCGTAGACGTGCACCCAAATCTACACTGTGCTAGCTCATGCGACCGCATTGATTGGAATCGGGTTTGAGTGATCTAGGACATCAAGTACACAATGGCTCACTAGCGCAATTAGTGCTATAAACATCAGCTGCGAGAAACATCGGGTGCTATGAACGCCAATGTCGCAGGTTCGAAACCTGGATGATCACCCCTTTTTTTCTTGCGGATACAAATACACATCATCACCAGTACCTCCTAGAATCCTCCAAGACAATCTTGTACAAGACCAAACTATATCTCGAAAGGCGAAACAGAGTAAAACAAAAGATTGAGCTCTGGAAGTTTGGAACCCGTGAGGTAGATTTGGAGCGCCTTAGATTTTTAGGATAAGTTATTGCTCGCCATCAGTACATCATCATCATCATCATCATCATTGAGTTTAATTGGAAAGGGTATATAATGGCGCCTTCATGCTCTTTGCCGCCGAATCAAATTACGATACATCATTCGCGGCAGGTCGACTTGTCAGCTGTAGAATCTCTCTATCATTGCGCCAGAGCACGTCGCCGTTAACAAAACGGCCCACCGTATTCAACCATTGTTCCCCAATCCTCATGTACAGCCAATTCTTCGAACGCAATCTAAACTCGTAGTAAATCACTTTCTCTGGATCTATCTCGAGTTCTGGTATAGGCCGTTGATGCGAGTGTGGAGAGTGATACTCACCGGCTGTACTGATATTTTAGGATAAAACCACATTCATCGAGCAATGAACATCATGCATTGAGTGTCAATGCATATTTGAGCATCCAGGTCACCAATCGGGCTGTGGCCCCCAAATTTTATGCCCAGGGAATCCCATGCTGGCGCCTTCGGGTTCACGCTAGGCAAATCTCTCTTTAGCGTCATTCAAGGAGCCTCAGCAGTTGGACGAGTACTGTACCAGGCGGTGAAGATACAACGTCAGGTGTCAGGCAGACAGTTTATGTCCCGAAATAAAATATATCTGTCATGGTCAAATGAGCGGAAATATATGTCACCGGGACCGTGTTTCTGTCAAAATATGTCACTGTGGTGCTGTATACATCTACAAAGAATCGGTAATAGAAGGAGAGTCCGAAGCCAATTTTATCTAAAATCTCCATAGGCAATAACTGAGACAGAAACTAAGAGAAGCTATATGAAAAGAACGCAAAGCTAAAACTACCCCACAAAAAAACATCACCACTTTTCCACATCAATTGCAACATGGCCATTTTCTTGTTGTGCAAATAACTTCTATCAGTTAACCACCTCTTGCAAATTGTACCTCTACTATAACGTGCCAATCTTACCCTGTATCAGCCAAAAACGCGCCTTAACGCTGCTGTGGCCAGAAATATTGGGAATCAGGCACCGACGCTGTATTATCCTCACCGCCTATTACAGTATCTCGAGAATTTAAGTGCGGGCTAACCGCTTTACTTTGATAGCCGCTAGAGGAAGGACTAGGTGGTGGATATTGATCACTACCGATACCATCTAGGAACCAGTCAATGTCGTAGAGACGGTCAAATTTATTGAGAGACATTGACGAGGGATTTCCACGTGGAAGTTGGCTCTGCTGTCTTTCCGTTTCTAGAAACCGCGCTCACGTTAGCTTCAGGGTTCCAAAAAAAGTGGGTTGTCATAAATTCCAAAGGTGGAGAAGGATTGTCATGAAGTTGATTACCTTCGCTTTTATTCGGATCTATGATCTCACCCCTTTCGAATGTGCCGGCACTTTGGTTGTTGAACACCGGGGAGTAATTGGCTGTCACATCGTTATATCCAGTACCGTTTGGATTCCATCCCCCCGACGAGTTCGTGGCACTACGCGGGTAGTCATAGCTTGAATCAAATCTACTCTGTTCATTCCCCGTACCTATGGTTGATGTATCCATCATCATCGGTGCGATTGTGCTGCCATCCTGGATGAACGTACTCTGGATTGGTGAGGACAAGGGGCTGTGCCTTTGACCGAGTTGAGCATCCGGTGCTGATGTAGCACCTGGGTCCGAATGATGGGTTGGAAGCCGGGCTTCAGAATTGTCGGCGTATCCCAACTGTCGAGTCGACGGCATTTCGCGCGGGCCATTAATAACACTTGCAGAAGCGGTTTGGCTTTGACGTTGCCTTAGTCGTCTAATGTCCATCTGATCGATTGCAGCACGCAGCACCTGCTGCTGATCTGGGTTCAATATGCCTTGTTGGTTCATCTTATGCATCTGCTGAATTTGCAGGTCGGTTAGGCTTTGAGCCAGCTGTGCAGCCTGCGGTGGCAGACTAGATAGTAGTGATGGCTCTCCCGGCTTGTTGGGCGGCCCGATCATCGTTGGTTGTGGTCTGACTGCTTGTCCTGGTACAAGACCCCTGCTCATGGCCTGATATGCTTGTATCTTCTGATGGTATGCCCACCGAAGTTGTAGCTTACGAAGATTCTCATGAACCTGCGGAAGATTATTTTGTTGTGCCCATTGTTTCATTTCGCCCCATGTCTTGCACTGTGGGGGATTTGGCTCGCCATAGTGCCCAGATGCGCCAATTCAACTTCTTTTGCATCGAGTATGGCTAGATGCTCGGGTTTCAAAGTCATTTGGGCCATCGGAACCTGAACCCCTGGCCTTTGCATGGGCGGACTCGCATGTTGCGCCACCATCGCCGGCTGGCCACCCTGGGGGTTTTGAATAGGAATGTTGGGACCGCTGGGGGGTTGTTGCGCTTGTGTGACTCGGGCATGCGCTTCAGCCTCCTGGGCTTGGGCTTGGGCTTGAGCCTGCTGTCTTTGGGCCGCTTGATGTCGCTCAAATTTCTCTAAAAAGTTCCTCAGTTGTTCCTGTGGGAGGGTTTTCATTTTTTCAATAACGCTAGGAGGGAAGTTCAACATTTCGAGCGTCGGGATGACCGTGGGACGAGCTGCTGCTTCGAACGAGGTTCCGTCCATATGCGTCGAAGATGGTGATAATGAATATGGTGTGATCTGTTGAAGCTGGGGTTGCAACTGTAATCCAGTTGGTTGCTGATTCGGAAGTCCAACATGATCCCCAGTGTTGCCAATTCCTGGAGCACCCTTCGGGATTAACGCCTTTCGGCGTGACTCCTGTATCAGCACCAGTTTCGTCCTATACTGTGTGTTGTAGTCGGACTATATCAAAATGAGTCAGATAAAAAAATACAATTAACAAACTTGCAGGAAGTTTAGATGACGAACCTTATCAAGAGCCCTATCGTACGTGTTCTTTTCAAAGTTGGTTGCAATCTGAATAGCGTGTGCTTGTTCGACGTCGAGGCGTACATGTCTTAGCGATGATGCACTAAATATTGGCGGGACGGTTAGCAAAGAACAAAACGGATACCAGAGCAAAAGTTCCTGGCATGATGATGTTGAGCGGGAGTCACGGGTTGCCAATGCTCCGGGGCAAAGTTATGGCACTGGTTAGGGGACCAAGAATATACATTCTCTCGTACCCAGTAATGACGAATAGCAAACTACGAGAAAATAAAACAATACCAACATACATCTCCATTATTATGTGGACCCGTTCCTGAAGAGACAACTCCCTTTGCCAGCCCACAGGATTCCAGCCCTGCTTTAGAATATTAGCAACATAATTGGATACCCGTAAGGTCGAAATTCCCCGCTCTGATAAACGCTGTTGCTCCGGTGTCAGCTGCACAAGATGCTCCCGTTCGGGTGAGTTTATTATGTTCGAAGAATTTTTTCCTTCAGGTGGAGGTGGGGAAGAATAGTCAAAAACTTGATGATCGTTGTTTTCATTCGATTCCGTGGGCAGGTTCTGTTTCGTCCAATTCATTTTGTGGTCGATTGCAGAATCTAGTTCCTACCGGTGTCTGTCAACAACTGCGCCAGAAGGTACACATACAAAGTTCGCAGAAATACCTTTAGAGCACTAACTCTTGGTCGCGAAATTGAAGTAGTATTGTGATGATCTCTTGAGTGTCTTTGAAGATTAGCTTTGGATGAAAAGCCCACGTCCTTGTAAAAGCAATGCTCTTCGGAACATTTGTACCGAAAACCCTGCCCATCCTCATGTTGGTCTCGCCGTGATAATGTTTCAAATCCTTCTGCGCAAGACATAGCGCAAGATTGTCGACGACACCTGTAAAGCTTTTGTCCATAGAGTGTGCGAAGTTTTTCGACTACATCTGGTTCGTCCGGGACTTCGAGCTTCCCCTCCAGGATGCTCTCGAGAATTTGACGAAGCTTCCTACCAGTCTTTTCAACATTCATAGGATCATTTTGGTCGCACCATTCTTCAAGTTCTATTTGACTATTATCAGAGCTTTTCAACCTTTGAAGCTCTGCGCGATAGTGGATGACGTCACACATGTCAGACCGTATCTCGCCTGGCAAGTATCCTAGGCTTTCAAACGATGAATCCCATCGCTTTTTGGAACCAGCCGATAGATCCCTTTGCATATGAGACTGCCTATGAGTAAAATGTTTTTGGAACACATTATGCCGCAAGAGACTTGACAGGAGATGGAGCTGAGCAGAGTCTTGTGGTGAAGATTTATACGCTTCCAGAACATGCTTGATCCAGCTTGAATGGACATACTCTAGTAACCGCAAGTCCCCATGAAGTACAAGTCCAACCGCTCGTTCTTCAGAGAGTTGCTGGTCGAAACACGTAAATCCATAATATGTGGCACAGACAATCGCAATATTCAGATGCGCGGCGCTACGGTCGATAAACGGACCGCTTTGCTTACTTATTAGGTATCTAGGAGCCGGAGCAATCAGCAAATGCATTATAGGTGGGTGTGTTATACATGCCACTTACTCTTTGGCGGAGAAATGAACGAAAACCACAGTATCCTCACCAACAGTCTCTACAATTGGTGCGCCAGCACCTCGAAGCCGCGCCCGAAGTGGTCGGTCTTTCTTGTTGATGGTGAGGTTTTCCGGCTTCGTTCCAACGGCGTCTTCAAACTCACGAAGAGTCATTGCTCGAGTCGAACAAGTCATCCATTGAAGCAATTTCATTGATAAATCCCGCTCTTGGTGAGGTAGAGAGCGAACGCGGTCGAGTATTCTTTCGTAGCTGGAATGGATTTGTCAGTTATGACGAGAAGGCTGAAGGCCAAGATACACACGTCTGCTCGAGGCCGACTGGAAGATTCTTCAGAGTGTTTTCGATCTGGTTGACGGTCACACTAGAGAGCAAGCCTTTTATAACTAGTCGAGCCCACAAGAACATTCCTAACATTGTGAGCACTCCAAAGAAACAAGACTCAGGGAAGCAGTATTAATGGAACGAGATTAGATTACCTCCGGCACGAGAAGCAAGAGAATCGATTATACATTTGTTAATATCTGGGGGCACTTCGTCCGGATCAAGCTCTCCTACCAAATCCTGTGTTTCCGACTCGATATATTTGAGTATGTCTTTTTTGTTCTTATCCCCAACCACTATCCTCGTAGTTTTCCGAGCTGAAAGTACCTTGCGTATATCTGGTAAGTCTTGGCTCGCTATAAAGAATCGTAGTACAACGGGTTTTTCTATCATCCATTTCTTCAAGATGGGCAAGAACTCAGCCCGCTCGGCTTCAGGAAGTTCATCAAGTCCATCGATGACGATGTATATATGGCATGCTATCGGGGAACACGAGTCAAATAAGTGCGCTAACATCTTTTTGCATACTGGCATTGTAATTGAATGCGGTGTCATGGTGTACTGGTTATAGACATAAGCGATAAGCTGTTCGTCTTGAAGGATGATCTGATAAATAAAGCTCCGGAGTATCGCAAGGCAAGTATTCTTATCCGGCAGCTTGTAACTGCAGAAGAAATAAAGAACTGTGGAGACGTTCTGTAATGGCTGTTTCATCTCCTGCAAACGTTCTATAATTGTCGAAGAGAGGACAGTTTTTCCTAAATTTAAAGCCACAAATTTTCAATTCCGAACGCTAATGCCAATGTATAAATAAGTGTGTGTATAGTACATACCAGCACCCGGTATTCCGTGAAGCCAGATGATAGCGTTGGAATTGGGATCACCATCCAACCACTCAGTCATCTCGCGAGAATTCAGCAGCCACTCACTCGTTCCTAGTGTTTTTTCCTGGGAGGCATTGTCCTTTGTAGTATCTACGTCTGCCGGAGACAACCAATCCGCACAAGCTTTTTTTCGTTTCGTTTGCCTTTCCCGTGTTTTCTCCTCAAGCAGCTTCTGTGCGTTCTCTCTGGCCTTCTGAGATTCGGCAATGTCCTCGGCACGGGCTTCGTAATCAATCAAATTCTGGTGTCTTTGTATATTCTCTAGAATATTACCGAATCTGGTCTCGAAGTCATTCCAAGCAAGGCTGAAGAAAATCTTCCAGGCTAGACGTTTCAATATCGCGAATCAGATACTCTCGGCCTTCTGCAGTTGTCCACAGCCCTGACTTGGCAAGTATCTAGCGCCGCCAAGACAGCCGACAGGACTGAGACAGCTTCTCAAGAATTTTGATCTCTCACCTCTGCGTCGGAAAAACTTCAAAGTTCGTCGATAAAAGTCTAAGATATCTTCATATAAGAGGGAAATGACATTCTGTATCTGTTCACTGTAGCTGAAAATACTCGCAAACCGCGTGAATCGAGGCAAGTTCTCTCCAATCCTCTGGCATGCGTCTAACAACCGATCGAAGCTCTCGATGAATTTGCTCGATAACTAGGATTGTATGGTTAGATACAGTATAACTAACAAAAACGACAACTTTAAATACCTGAAGCAACAATTTTAGTGGTCCCTAGGGCAACGTTAATGATATCCCAAACCCATAGAACATGCTTCATTTTACCCAAATAAACGAAAGTATACCCGGCTTGGCTTGCACGAAGACCTCGATAACTGCAGCGTATTGTGAGAGTCCTTTGATGAAAGGTTCAAGTCGAGTCATGTTCTGCAAGCACCCGCGCGCACCTTGCTCGGCCTCCAGGTTCTCAACCAATTCCCTTACTTCGCTCTCAGTGGTGACATGATTGAAGGCTTTTTTCTCCTCCGAATCAAGACTATTTCGAAAGCGATTCAGAGCTCGGCTGATGACTGCTGGAACAGGAACTGGGGGATTTGCATCAGACATTGCCGCTGGGTAACTTGGTGATATCGATGCTGGAGGTGCACGGGTGAGACGGGGTTTACAGAACATGAGCACAACGCCAAGCTCAGTGCGCACAGTTGAGAGGTGTATGAATGCGGGCAGTGCTTTGTGGTGTTGGCAGGCGCTTGCATGATGCGCAGGATTATTGGAGCAAAGACCTCATACACCGCCACACGGCTCTGCAACCGTAGAGGACCCGTTATAACACCTGAGAGCCCGGTCGTTCAGGCTTTGCGAGCCTACTGAGCTTTCCATATCTCAATGTATGAAACCGCATTCTCGCCCCATAAGCGTCCAAACGACGATCCTCAGTATTTATGTGTCCCATCAAAACGGCAAGGCACCAGCAGAGATGGCAGATATATCTCACGGTCTCCAGTACCGAGCACCCCCTCGGAAGACACAGCATCTTTGTGTCCGAGCCCAACGATAAGCCATTTTAGCTCATCACCGCAGCCCGATCCGGCACCTATGGACATCGAAAGGGATTTTCTTAATGATCCAACTACTGATGTCTCAGATAGGGTCCAATTTCGACTGAAATGTTATTCTGGAGAAGAAAATGAAGTGTGCTTTGGTATGGTAAGGCCTCCAGCCGATCATGTTTGTGAAATTGGATTCTAACGTTCGTAGATCCGGTGCTACTGTAACTCAACTATCAGTACTCGCACGCACGTCGAGAAAGATTGTTCCAATGCCCGGGACCCTACATTCCCCTCGTTGTTCTAGCACAGACGATAGGAACCACAATGACGGATATGATCGTGCAGAGTGCGGACTACAAGACTGTCCTGGGAAGTGTTGATCAGTCAATTACAACTGTCCTATTGCCATTAATTAACCGACCGGCGTTAAACCTAAGGATTCAAGGAGTAGCATTACCATCTCTTAAATTCACTCAGACACGGTCAAAGGTTAAATTAGAGGTCTTTCTGAATATTTTCGGCGTTTCCGAGTTTGGGGAACTCGTTGGGAAGTACTTATCGGACAACAAGGTCTTTTTCCAACATCCGAAGTACCCAGAGGCTGGGTTCCCTTACAAGAATCCTCACATCATTTCCAAGCGCTTTAGCGCGGTTATCACGGAAAACACACTAACTGGTGGCATTCCCGTGCTATCCGACAATCCAACATTGGAAAGCTGTGCTGTTTCGGCAAGGCTAGCGGAACCACTGGAATTTTTCAACAACATCTATAAATCCGCTATACTGGACGAAGTTTGTGGAAACTGGCGACTCAAAACCCAACTTCTGAGGTGAATTGGCCGCAAGGAACGCCCTAGAGGGGAGACTGACTGCCCTATAGTCATCAAAGGCAAGGCTTATATTTCCTTCAGAGGAGGGAACAAGGTCTATCTATTTTTGACTCCTCTACTATTGCTGTAGGCAAAACAATATGGTCCGTCATTACTCACTTATCAAACCCCCTCCCTAGTACCTGACTAATGAATAAATGTTGTAGTAAAATCAAAGGGGGAATACTTGCAGATCATATGGGCCTTGGGAAGACATTGACAATTCTCTCTTTGATCACCGCAACCTTGGAACTTGCAGGCACCCACCAATCCGGAATGGAAGATCTGTTGTGTGCCCCAGACATCAATATGCGCAGCAGAGCTACGTTGATCGTAACCCCCGTATCAAGTGAGTTTGGCACATTTGTTCGTTGATCGTAACTGGGGCTCGTATTCTAACCTGTTGTCTAGCTCTGGGAAACTGGGAGGAGCAGATTGCAACGTATCTCTCTCGCCCGTCTCCGTGAATACTACTGAAAATGTTTAGGCATGTGTGGCCTGGAAAACTCCGTTACTTCATTTACCATGGCAAAAACCGACCAACGGATCCCGCCAGTCTCTGTGACTACGACGTCGTTTTCACCACCTTTTCAATTGTCTCACAAGAATGGAAATCCGAACGGGACCCTCTCCACGCCATAGACTTTTATCGACTCGTACTCGATGAAGCCCATGAAATCCGCGCAGAGAAATCGCAACGTTCTCGGTCCGTATGTGCCCTAACTTCCGAACGCCGCTGGGCAGTCACCGGTACACCATTCCAGAATAATCTAACCGATATCGCAACGCTGTTCAAATTCCTTAAGTATACGCCGCTGGATACTAAGATAGGTTTCCAAAACTACATTCTCGCCACTCAGACTGGCGAGAAGTCTGGGATGGACAACCTCCGGTCAGCACTAAAGGCAGTTTGCCTCCGAAGAACTAAAGCCACCATCGAGGCAGATCTCCCACAGAGGACTGAGCGGATTTGCTTCCTTGACTTCCGCAGTGACGAAAAGAACTCTACGAAAGCCATAAGAAGAACATGGCGCGGAATCGAACACACGGCTCGGCATCAAGCGTTGCAGATACATTGAGGTCCTTATCGAAGCTACGGATGATATGTGACCATGGACTGGACCTTCTTCCACCAGAAAATTTATCGCCCGTCAAACCATGAGTTGTGTTGTGTGTGATCAACAGCTCATAGGCTCGATACAGTTCGAAGGATTGGGTTGCCCTCATCGCTCTATTTGTACAGAGTGTATAGAATTGTTACCGGGAACCGATGACGGACTTCCTGAGTGTGAAGAATGCTCGGTCGATGGAGCCCAACACCTGAGGCCGTGCCAGAGATAGGTCTTGGAAGATTCCCGAATTATCGAGGTCCATCGACAAAAGTAAATGCACTTCTCCAAGCCATTATGAATGACATCACAGGAGACCATAATTCGCCAAAACAGTGAGTACTCGAGTCGAAATCCATGTATTCTCCATTGCCCAAGGCTAACATACGTACTTCACAGTGTTGTCTTCTCGGTCTGGACACGAATGCTCGACCTGGTTGGTATCGCCTTGGAGGGTGCAGGTATTCCTTTCTGCCGACTGGATGGTTCCATGCCCCGAGCCAGGCGTGATGCCGAGCTAAAAAAATTCCGTGACGACTCCCGGTTTCTCGTGATTCTGATCTCCCTCATGGCAGGCGGGGTTGGGTAGAACCAATCACCCTCACTCTTGCCGACCTTCCGCTTATCTTAAACTAGCATTAATCTTACTTGCGCATCCAGAGTGCATATGATGGAGCCACACTGGTAGTTTCGCCTCATTCTCCGTCAAATAGTATTAGCTCAATGAAGCACAGGAACCCAATGATTGAACTCCAAGCCCTAGAACGTGTCCATCGACTCGGCCAAACTAGAGACGTCCTGATAACTCGCTACATCATCCGCGATTCATTCGAGAATGTGAGACTTTCCTCACCCGCACTAGAAATAAAAAGCCCATTTTGAATACAGAACATGCTAGCTTGCCAGAGAAAGAAGCTGGAGCTCGCAAGACAATCCCTTGATGCAGGAAAAGCACATATCATGAAATGTGATGCCAAGAAAGAGATAATGGAGGTAAGTAGAAATCTACGATTGCTCGAGTATCCAGCTAATTATGAAAACCTTCAGAGCCTGGATGACATTTTATCGGCGCATCCCTCGGGAGTAGACACGCAGTGCTATTTGGCAGAGCCTTGGCCTTGCCAAAACCGGGGTTGATTTTTGAGCGGACCATATCACAATGTATAGCGCACAGTATAATTCACGACACTTGCCTGACTGGGGTGGTTTGAGTTGCGTCTTGGACAGCAAGATCAAGTACCTAGAGCATACAAATTACAATACTGTTGCGGTAGAGCGCATGCCATGTGTTCCGATGTTGTTTGGCTCCTAGCTGCCTAGGTATATTATCGCGATGTTCGCTTCGTCTCCAGTTCTTTATTCTCCGTATCGTGATAATCAAATGGGTACAACGGTGGGATAGGCAGAACTGCAGTCCCACAATTACACTTACCGAGGCGGTCAAGCGGCAGTGGCCCATGCACACAAATACGTCATAACGGGCATCGGCTAGTAGTTAAATATAACGACATCTCATTCCAGTCACGCAATACGTTTACAGTGCAGCCATTTATCTCCGTTGATGGGCCATCCAACACAATCAAATGGGGATTTCCTGAGGCAATTCACTACTGTACAAATGATATTTACAACGCGAGCGCGCGAGACCACAACTATCACATGCAGGAGATCCAACTATTGGTTCCAAAGAGGGCATCCAAAGACCCTAGCCATGTATACAGGTCGTTTAAATCAGTTCAATTTCTTGAGCAAATCAAGCCCTCTATCTAATATAACCACCGATTTTCAGGCACCACATAATCCACATGTCAGGAAACCCATGATTATCTATTACATTCAAAACACCAATATCGGCGGAGAACAATTTATATAACTCATGAAATAGCACTAGTCCGTCCTTCCCTCATTCCCTCTAACGTCAGTCTCTTCAAGTTCTCTTCCATTATTACTATTTCCTGATTTCTTGTTCCAACGACTCATCGACCTCAGGGATCACGTTTTTGTAAGAACATGTTGAGACTATAAACTTTTGTGACCGGTGGAGATGCCTGCTCCCGGGTTGAATGTGCTAATGAAGACTGGTGCAAATCCAAGTTTTTAAAGGGGATTGCGGGGGGTATTTGATAGGGTCGTATAACACAAAGACGTTAGTTTCTTGGGGGAGGTCGTGGTAATGATATAATGTATGTCCTTGTGCTGGAGAGTTGGAGCTGAAGAGCTAGATTGGAAAGGGTAAGTGTGGGATGTGTGGCGCATCGTTTCTTTCCCATCTATAACCAATTTCCTCGGACGGCGCTGTGCGGCTTCTTGTCTCATCGGGCCTGTCAACCTCAAGGAACACGTCTTGCAAGAACGTGTTGAGACTGACTATTCTTGTGACCGGCGAAGACTGCTGCTCAGCTCTAGCCTGATGCGTGTAACTATAACCCACCGGTGGAGGGCAAATGATCTGAACCGAGAGAGTCCTTGTATATTGGAGTGTAAATGGTAGGCTCGTATATCACAAAGTTAGAAGTTGGTAATGTAGCGGACAAGCCCCAAGGATTGCCCCGACAACAAATAATGACTGGAATAGTTGTATCATTGTGCCCGTATGTCGAGCTGCGGGTGAGCTCAGTCTCCATCTCTGCAATGATTTACTTTGGCCTCTTCCCGGACAGAACACCAAGAAATTGGGGACGAAACAATCAAGTCACCTCACATCACGGCAGTCTCCCGTCATTCTCAACCTAGATCCGGAACGAGTGCCTCTTCTCGCTGGCGGTTGCTTTGATATGGAATATCCGGATGAAATGAGACAGTGCTCGATCCACTCAAGTACTACCACCTCAGGGAAGGTATAAGATGTGGAATTACAGTAAAGTTTGTTAGTGTGAGATTATAACACCAATTGGCTAAAGTAAGAGATACTCTGACACAGTGCGCGTCGCTTACAGCAAACCAGCGCGCTTAATGGCAGATACCCTCTCATGGTTCGCACATCAACAGGGCTCCCAACAACAACGTCATGTCTTCGCCGACAACAGATGGGATAGAAACACACTGAATCCTTGAGAAAGAACAGCATGAGAAGAACTCCACCTGCATGTGGCAGCTATCGTGAAGCCAAGTATAAGGCTGTCCTTAACTGGAGACATCTCCCTATCCATGGCCAATGATACTGAGCTGATTGCATTTCAAACACCAACCTCGACTTTAATCTTTCAATAGTATCCAGAATCGTCTTTTCATGAATTCGGAACCCCAAGAGTAGAGTAGAATATCCCAATGGCCGGCCCGACAGCTATAGATCCATGATATATCCAATCACACCATAGCTGCATCGAGTCCAAATCAGAATACCACACAAACACTCTTCCCACTCATTTTCAGCGTGCAACAACAACATATGCACAATACGGTTATATATCCCGCACAGAGACACCGCCATACCCGCCCAGAAAACAACCACTTCCCAAAAAGCACAACATGCTGACAAACACGTTTCCCGCATCAATCATCTCAGCACTCGAATCGTATGTTCTAGGTAGGGATCTACAACTCCAATTCATTTGCCAGCCCTACCCGCATCAGTTGCAGGGAAAAAACAAAATATTCTCTCAAATCACATATAGTAGCGAGCCACCCGGGTCGATCCGGTGACATGCAGGTACCCGAGTGAGCTGTTGTGACTGTTGTACCTGCATTCGGTGAATAAAGTACATCTGTTGGTTTCAGTCAATTAATGTGCAAAGCAAGAGTGACTTGACGGCCGGGATAACTTTAGGTATCTAGAACTTATACAGTCCGTACTTTGGAGTGATCATGACAGAAGTATGATGGGCCTCCCCGCGACAGATGTTGATGGGAAATTGGAGTCACGACATGTATATACTTGCCCCCCTCCATATCTTTGGCGCCGATTAGCTATACATAACTGTCATATATATATAACTCGGCCTTAACGCAATGTCGTAATCAATACAGCCTGATGCAAGTTTTGTGTATCCCACTGTTCGCCATATGTACAGGGCTAACTACTCGTGGATGGCATGCATCCCTTAACTCCAACAGATCTCACCAATGTTCCTCATAACCCAAAGGCAGCTTCTCATGAACTATAGTCATATCCTATCACTCAGCGGACACTGATTGGATTGCGCTTGGTCTCGTGCAGAATAACGGATCAACAGGCAGCCGCGTCACTGGCTACTAAGTCTGTTGTACCTGTGCGCAGGGGCGGCGTAGTGGCGTCCAACGTTCGTACGTATGCCAGAGATCGGCAGTCGCGTGGCAAGATATCCTCATTAGTCCAGCAACCTGCTGCAAGAAGTGAAGTGATGAAATATGCATCGCGCTTGCAATAGCGTGATATCAACAACAGCCCAGTAGCTTCCCCCACTCATTTTCGGGGGCGCCGCATCGATATCGCCGCTAGTATTTTACCGCCACCATCATAGGTAGCCCTATGTATCATCAAACGGACGTGGCATCAGGAGATATTGCCTTTGCAGGACTGCCCCGTTGGAACCCCCCTTATAAGGCTGGATTTTAGAGTGTTTAGTATCTTAATGAATTTTTATTATTACTTCGCGGAAGGTGTGTACCTGCAGACCCCATCACATGGTAGCAATAGATTATAAACCACCGCCCTACTCAGTAAAACCCCTGAAAAACCCCGCATTTCATTGCATCGAATTATTTATTAGGCGTGGAGCACCTCTCTTGTTGGATGCTGGTTCCTGGTAGGTTGTACGGTTGGGGAAGGAAGAATGGGGGCGACTACTCTATCCATATGAAACACCACCACCGAAACCCCCCTCCCCCCCTCCCCCCCAGGACAATCTATAGTAACAGCGTCAGGGAACAGTAAATATCAAGGCCGAACGCCCTATGAGGAGAAAGCCTTATGGTGGAAACGTTCCACGTCTCATCTCCGGCTTCTGAGCAATGTCAAAAGATTACAGGAAGACAGATGCCAGGGATTCTGGACTTGCAGTCAGAACCTTATGCTAAAGACCTACTTCATATGTACTAAATATGTACGTATATAACCAAGAGCTACGTTGGCAAACGGCATTTACCGGTCTTGGTGCGGGGGGTGGAATTGTACTAGATCGGTTATTCGAAATGTTGTATTGCAATGTCACTAAAGTAATTCTCGTTGTTCGTGCCGGTCTGTTTGCACTGTAGATTTGACATCGAAGCAAAAGAGCGCAGAGTTGAAACGTAGCGGCAAGCAATTGAGATTGCTATAATTTGACCTTTATCTCGTCTACCTTTCCCCTGGCTATGCTTATGCCTGGTACCACCCACTCGCCGCAAGAACACTTCATACCATGCCAGGCATATGATCCCACTTTCGAAGAGCACTTGGGGCATTCAAGCTTTCCTTCAAGCTTTTTTTGCTCAAGTTCCGGCGCCATCCAGCTCAGCGGCTCGAGGAAATGGTGCGAGCATGGGGTGTTGGGGGGTCTTGGTGGAGAAAGTTGAGAAGGTTTCGGAATATGTGGAGTTAAGAATTGGGAATTTGCAAGCGTACGTCTGGAGACACTTCAGTGTTCTGCTTCACCAAAGTTGGCCACGATAGCAATCGAGAGCCATACCTGCACTTCTTGCACCGCAATTCAACCATCCCTGACTCCTCTGGTGTAGCTCCTTCCTCGACCTGAGTGATTCCCGCGACAGCCCTTTCCACATCTCGAAAGTGAACTCGTTCAGGTGCCGCTTTACTTGTCGCTAATTTCTTCTGGTAAAGCCAGCGCTGGTAAATTGGATTATCGTCCAAATCGGTAGTGTACTTCATTTTGTGATATAAATCTAGCTGCTCCATGAAGCCCGGGTTCGGCTCGACAAAGGGCCGGATTTTGCGGATAATATCGACTGCCTCTATAGCATTGATTTGTCGTTTTTGCATCAAGTGAGCAGCCAGGACGGTTGCGGACCTTGACTTTCCCATGGCACTAATGAAAGTTATTCACCAATCATAAGATGGCACCCACAGGAGGGGTTCATACCAGTGAATCAGCACAGCACCATCATTATTCAACGCGTTTGATATAAATTCGTTTGTGATCGCAAAGTGTTCGATAAGGTTCCCGTCCTCAACATCGTCTACTTCGACAACCAGGTGTTCAAACCCCTCAAAGAGCGATTTGTCTAGAGGAAGCCGCAAGACACTGACCACATGGGTGATTGCTGCGGCTTGCAGGGCGGATTTCCCACGCAGAGCGAACATCCTGCATTCCCGCTATATTAACCACCCAACGCATTACGACGATCACATAGGGTAGGTGAGATAGGGATGCTGTACCCGCCGATCCATAGATTCTCACCTGGGACCTGATTCATGGTCATATACACCTGGTGAGGGGTAGGCGTGCGATGTGAGGCTTGACCGTTCGCTGCCGTTGGACGTTGTGACGTCGACTGAGGCTGAGCGGGAAACGAAGCGCCCGCCTATCGCGATAACGGGGGAGGCTCCGGTGGGCGATGAACACCGATCGAATTGATACTGAACTCTTCTAAGGTTACTTAGTAGGTGTGGTTGCGAAGCTTTCAGCAGGGCGGGGTATGAACGGGCAAGAAAAGCGAGGAATCTCACCGACGACAAGGAGTGGTGGTGGTGTGTGGGTTGCGTGACGATCCCTGCAGGTTTTCCCAAGCAAGGATGAACACATCGCTGAAGCGCTTTGGTGGTGGAAGAAGATATTTGCTTGGTTCACAGCGCACGCCCTACAGGGCTGCTGCAGCTTACATTTGTGATATGTGATGTGTGGATGAAAATAAAAGCCTAAAGTGCAATATGACGATTCTAAGTTAATCTTTCGGCGACATCTCGCCTGTTCTTTCTCACCCAAAGCTTCCCAGAAAGCGACATTTGTTTTGCTAGTAACGAGTTGATTTAGATTCCTTGTGGCTCTAATTGCAACCCCGTTGAAATTGTTTTCCCGTTCAAGTATTATTCTGATAGAGGGCTTCACCAATTGGCCAACGTTACTGTGTAATATGATGTGGGGTGTAATAAATAGAGAAATCAATAATGTCTCGGCCGCTCGGCGGATTCGCCTCAATTCACCCTAGTGGACCGGGAATTCCCTTCAGCCTTACAAACAGGCAAGACATATTGACATATCAGCGCTGTTATTGTTAGACACCGCAGTTTCCCCGATATTCCCGCGCCCACAAGTTGCGGTCGACAATGGGATGGATGGATGAGACCCGTTCCGTTATCTCGCCTACAATTCGAAGGGCCACTTGACGTAGTTCTCATGCCCGTCAGCAAGTTCTGTTGCAGAAGCAATAACTTTCTCCTGGCGCGTGATCTATTCTATGATATCAGACCTTGTTTTCTCCGTTTCTTGGTTTCTCCGTCTTAGTATTTTATTGTCCTAGGTGTCGTATGATATCAACTGGACAGCCCCCTCCCCTCTTGGTGAGGGAGATATATACTTATTAGCAAGTTGCGCTGTTCTGGAGCTGACGACAGGTAGAGTACATTAAGTAGACCAAAGACAGTGAGATGTACTTCGTGCCAAGGAATGCCGCTCCTAACCTCATACCTTGTTGAAGCTAGTAAGATTGTGTGACCGTCCAAATGTAGTCTGGATTACCCGTTTTTTTGAATCTCCGATAAAAATGCTGTGAATGTCCGAGCGCCCGGAAGGCTCAAGACAGGATTCTAGGGCTAGACAGGTGTGGCATTATGGTATTTCCCTTCGTGAGCTGAATAGTTATTGCATCTCCTGGACCCCACCGACATGCTCTGACTGTGAACACTGCTCGTTTTGGCATCCAGTGGTCCTGAATCTAGGAAGTACAATGTTCTTTAGCTCCAGTTTGCACATTGCAACTGCACCACCTTCTGATCTGCAGCTACAAGTATGGATTGGGTATCATTTCACGTTCGCCAGGCACAATTCTGCAACAAAATGCGACAGAAGGAAGGTAAGACCAGGTAGTCAAGTGCATGTGGGTGGGTTCAAGGTGCAGTCATATCGTCGATTGACCTTCTGAAATGTAATTTGACATAGAATAAAAGAGAGATCCGTTATCCATATCCATAATATATTCCTAGCACTTATCTAATAATACGGAGTTGAGGAATGATACACCACCGACACGACAGGGAGAGTACCGCCCCAGCCAGAAACCGCTATCTCCAAACAAGGCTATACATCTACGCCTTCAGATTAACCACCCCCCATACGGCACATAGGACGGAGAAAGTGCGACATGTCTTCTTATACATACGCACGCGCATAGCGGCACCTCTCGAGCGATGATCCTGTTGTCTTCAACGTGGAGAACGCGACATACCGGACGTGCATGATTAGGAGGCTGAATCGGCTCGGTGTACTATACATCCCCACTGCCATACATCCTGCGCAACTGCTCTCCACTGTACCACTCTCTACTTACGTGAAGGCCTCTCAGTCTCTCTTCCTGGCCATCCTTACCACCACTTTGTGCTGTATCTTATAAGCTTGTCACACCCCTCTCCTCTGCTTCTTCGATTCACATCCCCCACGTCTTGCCACCTTTGCTTAGGCATGGTAGCCGTCTGCATCAACTCTTCTCAACCTGCAAGCATTTTCTAGGCTACAAATCCGGTGCCCGTGTTCGTTGAGCAGTGTCGTTCCGCTAGCTTAGCCCAAACGGTCGACAGTCACTTAGTCCGCTGCAATAATCGATCCCTCGTCCTCATCCACCCCCGGCAACGTTATTTGTATCCCTTATCACCTGCGCTGCATGTTGCGAAGCGCTCGGCTTTTTCGACTCTCCGGGCAGGGCTTTTGGTGCGAGATTGAATTGCGAGATCGAGTTGCGACCGCGTCGAGGCTGGGTTGAAACATTTCGTGTGCGAACATATCCCTAGATTTCCCCAAACCCACAGATCGCAAACCTCAAGTCGCAACTGGTCCGTGCGCCTTTTCGCCGCTCATTATCTGGCTAGTCGAACCGGAGAGGGAATTAAGAGGCTGGAGAGGAGGGTGAGCATGAATTAGGGTTCTGTACTTTGTTCACGCCGGTTCGCTCGCCACTTTCAAGTTCAGCTGAGGTTGACACCGGGTCGCTGACCGGATCATTCCCAGAAGATACTGTTACCACATACTTCAAGACATACGTAAAGACAGAGCCAGTTCGAGGATCAAGCACAGTTCGGCTGAAAGAGATCTGATCTCGACGGAGAAATACAACATCATTAACGCAACTGGAGCCGAGAATAGGTATCTTTTGTCTCAGTTAGTTGACCCCATCAAAATAACGACGCCCTACAAGGTTTGATCGGCGACAAATCTAACAGTAACCGCCATCATTTGTACCTAGGATATATTTGCGTCATCTACACCTTAAATAATATGCATCTGCATCGTTTAACCACCCAAAACCTGCCGTCAATTCGGATTTACGACCAGAATTCGATGGACATAGCCAGCGACCATCACTCGTCCTCAGCCTCACAGAGATCGATGCCTCGTGAAATCCCTATACCGAAACTTAGCTCTCCCACGTCGAGTAGAGGCGGTTCGTTCCACGGATCTATTGCATCTCCATCCATTCCACCTATACTCTCTCTCGAACCACCGGGCCCTTCACTACCACCCTCCAATTACCATACTTTCCGTCATTCCGATAGTGTCAATTCGGTCGGCGGGGAGGAAAGTGGGAGCGAAGGACTGAAGCCACGGAGGGTTGTAGTAGGTATACGGGAACGGGGAAGGGAGCAATGGAAGCTGTCACCTATAGGCAAGCCAAATTTGATTGATGAAGACCTTTCTGGAAGTCGTGATGGATTTAGCATAAGGTCTGAGGATTCCTTTGATAGGAATTGGAGAGAGGGGTTTTACAACAAAGTTGATGAACGAGCATCCCCGCAGGAGTCAGTAAACCCCATGATAAATCTATCTTCTGCCTTCCCCCACCTTATAATCTTCCACTCGCTATTACCTGGTAAAGATAGCCGGTCGATAGTCCTAACAAATTTGTCCTGAAAATACAGACTGCAGAGCGCAGAATCACTTTTTCAGCAATCGGTAAAATTATATGATAAGGACATCTTAAAAAAGCTTAACACCAGCTCCTCTGAACCATCCTCGTTTGCACGACATCGTCTCACTCCTACCCCGCCTCGGGATATTCGACCTTTTGCCCTACCATCCGACAGTGTGTCCCTTCCGCCATTACCGGCTCACTTGCAACATGGTAGCCCTCGACATCTGTCACCTTCAACGGCTACCTCTCCCGCAGGGACTGATTCTCCATCAGAGAGATGGGTACACGTCTCAGCAGGCGAACATGTACAAGGACATTCTGGAATGAAACATGAACAACCGCTCAGTTTCTCATCATTGACCAATTTCCGGAGTAACGGTAACAAGAATATGTCATCATCTCACGTCACCGATAATGGGGTTCCCCCTGTCCTCGACGGTCGTATGCGGAGGTCCGTCAGTGCATCCTTGCTCACACCTGGCTATGATCCGTATGAGGACGAGGATTCGCAAATGGAAGATATGCCTACTTCTCATGTTTCCCGGATGAGGCAACTTACATTGCATGATGCTCGAACACCTCCTCAATATCAACGAGTAGGATCTAAACGGCGAGCATCCTCGCCTCCAAATGAGGACAGGTTAGTTGGTAACTCGGAGCCCACAAAGAAAGGACTATTGTTGGAGAGTGCTGGGCAAGAATACAGCCCAAGTCGGAGAACTTGTTCTCCGATACACCACCATCCTGCGAGATCTTCACAAAACAACTATCCAAAGTATTACCATGTGCCAAACCCCAGGTCTGCCTCTGGTTCTTTCGCGTCAGCCTCGGCGTCTTCCGGGACTACAATGTGGTCCACATCAGTTGGAGGGTATTCTACAGCGAGCAGTTTCACCACTTCTGACTGGGGTTCGCCTACCTCATCGTACAATCAGTCACCGAATGAAGAATCCATGAGGGATGTGCACTTTCGCCGGGTACCAATCGGCGCAAATAGACCTGCAGCGAGACAAAGACATGCATCTGAACTCTCGTCACTTGGTCAAGACAAAGATTCGTTAGCAACGAAACACAGTCCTAAGCCTAAAATGGGGGGAATGTTCATATGCGAGTGCTGTCCGAAGAAGCCCAAAAAGTTCGACAATCGGTCCGACTTACAGTACGTATATTTTGAGCCCCTAAATTCTTAGCACGCATACTTACTAACCTTAAAAGACTCCATGAAATGGAAAAACAGTACAGCTGCAATTACTGTAATAACCGCTTTAAAAATAAAAACGAAGCTGAGCGACACCAGAACTCGCTTCATCTACGGAAACACTCGTGGTCTTGTAACTCTCTCGCAGGCAATTATGAAGCTGCATTTCATCAATCACCGCATCGACCTAGCTTTGCAGATGTATGCGGCTACTGTGGGAAAGAGTTCCCAGTGCCTGCCCAATGGAATGCTCGCATCGACCACCTTACGGCAGAACATAAGTTTGGCGAATGCAACCAAAGCAAGAAGTTTTATCGCGCCGACCACTTTCGGCAGCATCTTAAGCATAGTCATAGTGGCACAAGTGGGAAGTGGACCAATGTTTTGGAGAATGCGTGCATGCGAGACGAAATTCTTCCAACACCTATCAACCGGGGGGGTAGCAGTGGAGGCGGCGCCACTCCTTCGGTGATCTCGGAAGAGGTATCAGAATAGTCATCGTCGTCTGAATACCACAGCGGCCGGCAACAATCAAACCCAGTTTCTCAATCTTTCCCAGGTTTTCCTTCTTTTTTCGGCCCACTGGCATCGGATTTATGCGTTTGGTCAAAACCAGTATCGGCATGCGTTCACCGCGTCAGCCCTGCGCATGCCGACTGACATAATACCGCATACACACATGTCTTACTATGGCGGCAATGGGGCAACTCATATTTTCTTTTTTTGTCTTGTCTTCGTGTTTATATGATAATGTATGCATACTCTAGACGTTAAGTAATGAGGTGTCAGATCATGGTGTTTGGGTTGGTTGGTTGGAGAGAAAAAATTCCCTTTGAAAGACATGAAGACGAAGTTACGACGATACATGGCTGCGCCTCGCATATCAAGTAATCATGAAGAAGCAAGCATCTTTAATTTTTCTTTCTTTGTATTGGTTAGGCGTTATCATATGGGCTGCGCTTGTTTGCTGCACAAAAAGATTTCCCTTTACATGGGTCCTTGTTAATTCTGGAGTCTACCGTTATTCCACACATTTTTCGTATCGATTTAAAAGGAGTTTATGGTTTGCCTCTGATTTCTGTAATTTGGTTTTGGCGACATCGCATCGGATTTGGAAATAATACCTAGTCCTTTAGGACTCATCTCAAACATATCATGCATGTGTTATATAAGACTACAACGTTCATTTCATGTAGCACTGATCTGTTTTTCTTATAACTCGATTACCTTCGAGATTCCCGAGTCCCTGGATCGGTTGGACAGAATCGAGTCTCTGGTGCCAGCGAATCCGGTGGCCAGGTTTCTTCACACAAATGCAAAACGGTATTGCGCACAAAAGCGTTCGTTGATTGGAGGGAATTGTGAGTTTTCTGTCGTACTACCACTAATTCGCCATGTAATATATCGGCGATCCCATTGTTCGGTATGGGCTCCGATATAGCCATATGGCAGGCAAACATTTATTTTCAAATTTGCTTTGCCTTGCTGCTGTATCTGTTTACTTTCAAAAAAAAGCCACCCTGGCCCTCTGATTTGATACCCCCCATGGCAGCTAGTTAGGACCCTATCATCTTCAGATCTTCAGCCTTGGGACCGACTTCCCTTTGTGGCTTGAGTGACATTATAGTTGACTGTCTAAAAGTGCGTGATCTAGTCCCTCTCCAGCAGCTCATTCAGTTCGCTCGCCCACATCCACCTATCATGGCACGTGCTGCGGAAGTGGAAGACTTTGCGGGTAGGGCTCCGATTATTGGTCTGGAGCCTGGACGACCTTGTGACAAAGGAGAGCCGAGGGGAGTCCCTGCATCATCGATATTGCGTTTTCTAGTGCGCTCGCAGCAGAAGAAATGTGATGTACTGTGCGCTGTATCTCTAGTTGTATCAGGTGGTCTAGGTTCGGTAATGAGGTGGAGAACCACTCCAGCGAGCCAGATAGGATAGAGCGCTTGGAGAATAGCGCGGTGGCATAGAAGCAGTGTGAGATAAGATGATGTAGACGAGCTAGGCGCTAGTCTAGGTCAGCTATTTCTCCGTGACCAGAAAACAAGTATTCGAGCTTGTACCTTGAGCTAATTTTTTCTTCTCTTGTTGAGAGATGCTTCGAAGTTGGGGTAAACTTCGGGTTCGGGGTTTTTTCTGGGCTTTGCCTTCTCTGAGTAGGCGCTTAAGAGAGAGTTTGCGCTAGGTATTATGAGGTGTCAGCTTTAATATTCCTGGCTCCGAATATTCTGCAGATCCAAGTACATGGTCTCAGAAAGAAGTCAAAGAACTTGTATACTTATATTAAATATCCACGGGGTCAGGTAGGGCTACCTTTCCCGAGAGCCTGTTTACAATTTGTCAAATTCGAGTCATTGTAAATTAATATGGAATCTCGAAATCCAGGAATTCTGGAGCAGGCTTTAAACATAGCGCCAAACTCTTTACTTAATCTCAGTTCTAGAGCTCTTGCTGGCGAAATTGCGTATGCCCAGATCCTACCCACCGGTGGGAAGGCTACCGTAGTTTCAAATTTCGGGTAGCAGGAATGGGGAAGAAGTCGGGCTTCCGGAGGACTAGTTAGCGGGTGTCATTTAACTTCCGTCTTGCGAGGTCGGAATCTGTTGTGATTGACCAGCAGATCGGGAAACAGGGCCTATGGATGGTACCCGTTCGTCCGTAACGGACATCAATGCGATCCGTTTAGGGTGGCACAGTTCCCGAGTGATGCATCGTGCCCAGTATAGTATTGCCAGAAGCGTGGCATAGTAGTATAGGGTATGCGTAGGAAGCCTAAGCGTCTTCAATCTTAGCCATTCCAGACTGTACCTGCCGTGTAATCTCTCAAATATAAGCCGCACGGCTTATGATTGAGGTCGGTCCAGTGGTATCTTATAAAATTGCTAGGCAGGAAAGTATCATATCATGTCAGACTGGGAACTCTGGGAAGGGCTTCTGGAATGTGATCATCGGCTCTCTTGAGCCGGAGTCAATATCAGATATCTAGCGGCAGTTAGGCGCTCGTAAATGGAAGGTGGAATCGAGAGTGCAGAATCAGCGTGTGGGGCGTCGAAGGAAGCAGATGTCGAAGACTTCAGGGCTGTTCCTGTGGGGTCCACGTTTAAACCCACACCAAAACACGCCTGTATGGTGGAGCTCACCTAAACGGGGCCGATCGCGACCACAAAAACGCCCCAACTTCAACCCTTTTCAACACAACCACAACAAATAAATAGTTACTTTTCTCAGTGTAGATTTATAGATTAGATGATGGAGAACAACTGTACAGTCCCCATTGTTTATTTTCAGTTGTGGTGGTGGAGGTAAAAGGCTTTAAAACCCCTGTAATTTGTATGAGAGCCAGAAAAAACATAGACACCTTGGCAAGGTCCATTTGTAGCCTTTGATTGGCTACAAGACATTATTCAGTAGCAAAAGCCATGTTAACTTCCTTTTTAAGACGTCACATGATGATTCTGGCCTTCCCTAACCCTGAAATTTGCAGCTCTTCAGGTAAAATAAAAAAGTTTCAAACATGCCAGCTCACTCGACTCCGCTTTTACCCCTGTCACCCCCCCGGTCACTGCCGAGCGAAAACGTAGACACCGGCCCTGTTTAGGTGAGCTCCACTATACGAATACTCTAGCTGCAGATGCGCAGATTATTCACATATTTAGAAGATTGCCTATACCGTTTGCTGTCCGGGTCCATCAGCACCTCCTTGTTTCGTCGATACCCTATAGATACCGGTTCTTTATGCCTGCATAACCTTCCCCCTCGTGGTCTGCACCCCTCACTAGAACAATCAGATATCCATTTGGAATGCTTGCCGAAGTGGATTCCTCACGGACCGCAGGTGCCTCACGGTCTTCCTCAGGATGGGCGGAGCTATGTCCACTCTTTGGTCTGTTATCGATGGTTAGATGTTGGTCATTCATCTTACTGTTTCCTCGATCGGACCTTTGTCTAAGAGGCGACCACAACAGCTTGCGAAGCTGTGAATAAGAGCACGATGTTCTTGACCAATTCGTGAACTGGAACAATCAATAACTGTAAATCTTCATATTTCCATACTTTTTTTTAACCAATGGAATTCTCGAAAACACAAGGAGCTACAGAATCAATACCCCGGTAATGGCTGCCGCGAACACTACTCCCGGCGCCTCTCCTTATAATTGATCGCGGTCACCGGCCTCACTCGATCCAAAGCTTCTTGTTCTCTAGATTATTGCATCACACCCCCTGTCCTTATTAATAATTCTATCGTGCATCGGTTTTGCGTATGGAGTGGGGGTGCTAGAGGTGTCTGTCGGTGTTTGGTATTGCAATATTCTACAATCACCGACGAGGTCCAATTGCAATCCATCCTACATACGAGCAGCCGTCTCCATAACCGATCGGACTTGACTCGGCCACCTTCCTGCATGGAATGTACTCTACATACATGACTAGCAAGGTCGTAGAAGGTGTTTCTGGAGCCGCATACCTATGTCTCATCGTCGAGGAGACCAATAGCTATTTACCGGGACTAGGGTAGATCGGACAGAATTCCAGAAGCAACTTTGCTATCAAGTATCAATCAAGTGTAGAGTAGGAAGATCGGTGGCCAGTCGGCGATTATGTCGTGCAAGACATGAAAGCTTGGTTGACGCATTATGTGGGCCTATGGATACCATCCAATATATGCAGTGCGTTGTGGTAAGCTGGTGACATTGAAGCTATGGTAGATGAAGTGGGTAAACTAAATACAGGCCATGCAGGTCTAGATAGGCTGTGGCAGAGTAGAAGATGGAAATAATGCCCCACTGTTATATCAATCATTCATGCATACATTCAATTGCCGTGATGTTAAAAGTATATTCCACTGTAATATTTACGCGATATGGGCAACTCTCTGGTGATTGGTGATGCACCTACCACTGTGATAACCAATTGGGGATGTTCAGAATACGTGCGCGTGTTGTCGTACCCTGGCAGTATATTAGAATAGAAGCATTCTATTCACCAACCTACCCGGGCGGGGATTTGTGTAGGGCTGTAAAGGCTGTCAGTGAAGTTCTGTCTCGTTGAAAAGAACTGAAACTTACACAGTGGTAAGCACATTCATGGTGTTAGTGAAATATATATATCGTGACTGGCGGGTTTTCGCTTTCTTCTCTTCCAAGCTGGTATGTTTATATCGTCTGAAACATGTCGTGTCGACATGTCGCTGATGTTGGACGGCGTACCTGGAGGTCAACGGCGAAGTTTCTCAGCCGCTCTAAGCGCAACAAAGTTTGCGAGTGATATATCGATGTACGAATATGATCGTTTCTTACCCAGCGTTACAGAGAGCCGAATGACTAAGACTAAACTAAGCAAGTTGCTCATTCGCGAGTGCTCCGCGGTGACAAGTCAGTGGGCCACACCACCGCCACCACCACCACTACCTTCGGAATGTCCGCTATTGCTACAGGAACGGCTTCGCCGCACGTCAGTCAAGGAGGAAGTCTTGGCTCAATCCAGGGCCTATTTAAAAGGAGGAGCACCCGTTCGTTCTTTTCCCACCTTTATCAATCATCGCTCAACTTTTCGCAGCCCGCCCGCCAGAACCTTTAATCCTTTTCATGCACGAAGCTAGAAAGAGAGGTTTTTGAACCCAGATGGTGTTCCCTCCATACCTGTGTGTGGTAGCGCAGAAAATATCATGTCGACGTCGTCCATACTTGCGTATTACAAGTGCCGTCCGACTCAAAGTCCTTCTTGTACATAGTTTTACCCAAGCATGACTATCGGAAGTGTTTGGTGTAGGATGTTCTCTTCCGTAAGTGCAAATTCGTTTGGGTGCTCTATAGAATCCAGAGGAATTAGTGCTAGCACTCTCAATGACTCGAATGTAATAGCCACCAACCCAGTCCTAGAGATTCAGCGAAAGAGTGTTATCTACTAAGAAGGTAGAGTAACATCAGTGTCTCAATGGTAGGGAGCCGGAAATGCAGGAATGTACTTAATGTATAAAATTATGATACATACTCGAGTACCTCCCATAGCTACTTGAGTGGGCAGTGATAGCTATAAAACATCACTTGTAATGAGAATCTACCTCTCAGGAGCGGCGATACGTTTCATCTATAGCTGATATAGTTTGGCGACTAATACTCATGTTATGTACATATTATCACTCGCACGTGGTGGTGCCGACCACCAGACATGTCGATGTCGGATGCCGAAACTCGCCCATCCGGTTTGACTCTGGACAGTCAATTTTGACCGTCACTTCCATGCCGTCACTTCTGACTGTCCGAATATCTGCCACTTATTTTGAATGCCAAAAAGGGCGCCATACTGGAGTATGCCGTTCGAATGGTACTGTGGATTCGAGCTTGGCTGTAGAGGCTGAGCAATCAATATAACAATGGCTGAGAGGGGGTTTCTACCGTGGTTCTGCTCCTCAAGAGTGTGCTCTTGCATTTATACCAACCTATATTAAATCCAAATTGTATGGACCTACATCCTACATCTCCTGAACACCTTGAGCTGCATTCTGTGCTACTATGACTCACCGATGGCTACCACATCATTGAATTCATGTGTGAAGTTAAGGAAAAACCCGTGGGTAAGTGAAAAGAAGCTGAAGCCCAATTTCAGAGACTCCTTGCCCTATTTTCACAACCACTAGACTACAACTAGTTGTGGAGAAGCTATGTATAGATTCTTGTTAATCGATTTCTGGGCCTCCTCAACTAAAATAAGTGGTGGGTGTTCGGACAATCAGAAGTGACGGCATGGAGGTGGTGGTCGAAAGCGAATGTCCGAAGCCACATCGTCGCCCATCGCCAAATCGCGCAGAGTGATAGTCTGTGAAGGAAAGTTTTGCTAAACCAGTGCTCACTCCAATTTTAGTAGATATTTGTGCTCGTCAACCGTCCGTCAGTCTACTCTGAGCACCAGAGCACCAGATGCTCCGCCTGGATGGAGTTAATTATGTTCGAACATGTCAACCCACGTTCATCAAGGGCCGGTAGCTCAGTTGGTAAAGCATCCGTCTAGTATAGGAAGGTTGTAGGTGTTCGACTCCTAGCCATTCCACACTTTTCTTCGTCTCTACAAATTATCTCAAATTCAGTTCGACCGATACCGATCTGAGTACCTAGTAGATACATGTATGTTTTGTTTTTGTTTATTCATACTGTATTCACTCTAGGTAGAGTATGACAGAACCCATCCTCTAGGCAAGCCGGCTAGATGGCGGAGATCCTAGATACATGTATGTACTCGTACTAGTACTCGTCGGATTTTCAAGTCTCCGAACATCACATGACAGCTTATGTAGAAGCAGAAGCGCTTGAGGCTAGCGGTTGCGGGCGGAGACGGGCGCTTGTCCGCCCACTCTGCCTCCGCCGTTCATTCATGTGCTGGAGGTTCATACTCTACTCACATATAGTAGTGCTTAGGCTCTCTGGTAGATTAAAAGCCTACAAGGTGCAATATCGATATCTGGAAGTGCGCTTCGGGGTATTACTAATTCCGGTGGTTGGTGACGAATACTACATACATCGACAACATCTGAATCCCTGTAATACTTATAGAGCTACTGGTTGTGGGTCAACCGTGTCGAAAACCAGACCCTCTTGGGATATCTAAGGATAGTTGTAATTGAATTGTTCCACAGAAATTCACGTATGGTTGTGAAGGTATGCCCAGCGTTATTAATGATGAAGCGTTTATTTTGCCTCCTATCCTCCATGCCGTAATTAAGCGCAAGTCTTTGAGTCTAAATCTCGGTAAACTAGAATCAACTCACTTATAACTGTGAGCGTTAAGTAATTGCCCTGCACTGAGCAACATCTACTAGCGATCTAGGCACCTGCCATGCAATGTTTCTAGATCTTGAACACATCATATAACTCCTACTAGCAGTTTCAAAGGGTATTGGCTGGATACGTGGAGCGGTTGGTAACGGAAGTTGCGAAACTGCAGTATTTAGTAGTAGCAAGTGAGAGGATGGGAAGGAGAGTACTAACGGACACTGGATTTAACGCACCGACCTTCGAAGTTGCAACATTCCTTGAAGAGGTTGACTTATCATCTGAGGCGGTTGCATCTCCGCGGTAAGGTTTAACTGCAACTGTCCAAGCGTCACAGAATTTATATGGGTGAAAATGATCGTCTGAACAAGCTTTCATGATCAACCGCTGTGCGGCAGTTTCACGTGCTGGCTGGCTCGGCTTGACACTGACTACTTAAGTAGGTACAAAGTACTAGTCGAGGGCCGGGTTCCGCCTGCTGCGGGCATCCATAGGCCATTCTAGTAGATTCGGCGCTGTGTAAACCCCAAATTCCGATTCCATTGCGTAATTCAACGGCTGCCACCGGCAACACTTGTGTATTAATCCAAAATTGATTTGATTTCTAGAATACAAGTCAGGACAGGAGTGAAGCTAACGAGCACTCCTTCAACTGGCTGCCATGGTACCCCCAGCCGGGTGAATGATAGAGTATACATGTAGAGTACTCCGAATAACCGGCCCGCTTCCTTACATCAGATTTATTGCGGTTTTCATGCCGAAAACTTGCTTAGTGCTATATCCCGGATTGATATAGGTAGTCCAATCCCTGCCCGAGAAAACATATATGAACGCCGTCCGTACGCCATTGCAATGATCTCCAATCAGTACAAAACTGCCCCGACTTTTCCGCTGCGAACACATTTCAAGCCAATCCGTCCCAAATCTTTGTCGCCATGAAATTCAGTACTTCGTTCTTCTCACTTGCCTTCATGGCCAGCGCTGCCCTTGCGGCCACGTTCCGCAGCGAATTTGCGGAACAAGCCTATAAAAAGGCTCTAGAAAAAGGCATCGATCCTCATGGCGATCATCCAAAAGATTTCCTTTCGGACGATGGAAAAGTCCGTAAGTTTCATGGGGAAAGTAATTACGCCCTGTGGGTCGCGGCGCAGGATGCTCGCACAGATCTTGAAAAGAGACGCCTCCCGCAGGCGGGCCAGCAGTCGGGAATGGATGTTGTGTATGATTTCACCGGTTTTCATGCTGAAGTCAAAGGCTGATCTATGTGTAGAATGTGGACAGACCAAAATTGCAAAGGCCCGGGCATTAACAATCACTACTACGATATTGTGTACAATAGTAATTATTGGGAGTATGTATCCCCCTCTCCTCTCTCCATCAACATATCTCCCGAAGCTAACAAATGGAATAGTGGTAAAAATGGAAGCCCCATCCTAGTTGCCTCCGCGATCCAGATATTAAATACCGGGATCCAGGAAGATATAGATGAATTGCAGATCAAGAATTGGCTCGGGGGCAATTCGAAGAACTGTAATGACCTGGGGAAACCATTTACGAGTCAAGGGCCGGGTTGTTACAATACCCCCGACCTCTACACTTGTTTTCAACTGCACTTGCTCCCTATAGCCTCCTCCAATTAGTCATGAGATTGACAGAGGGTTTATTGTTGGGCTGTATATAGGTTTATATTTTCTGGACATGTTGTAAAATATATGTTTCGTACGATTGATGAACCTGCCAGTTCGCCAACTGATAAAGGCCGGTTCGCGCAATTTTGCCCTGTTCACAAACCTCTTGTCCAGTTCGCGAACCGCAGAAAAGTTCACGAACTGGCGAACCTAACACATGTTTTTGGCAAATTCTTCTCCAAATGTACTCCCATTCCCAGATCTTGTCACTCGTAAGTATTGAAAATGGTAGTAAACACTGTGAGAGAGTTTAAAAGCAGTACCATTCTCTTTGTCTACTAAATTGACCACCTCCAATTCACCAGGCGATACTAGGGGCGGACGAGCAGATTTTCAACAGCAAGGTCACTTTTAACTAGGATAAACAAAAGTCTGAGTACAACAGATCTTGTGATTCACTGACACCTCTGATGGTATGAGTGTGGACCAACTCCGATTCAGTCCGCCTTATACCTTGGTGAGTTCATCTATTGGTCATCCGGTTTGCGAACGGGCCTAAGTTCGCGAACCAGCATGGTTCGTCAGTTGGACGAAACATATATATCAGTATAGACCGAGCAATGTACGTGCTCACAGCCTATCTACTCCCCTCAGCTAAATATGTGCGATATTTCGTATGACTAGCCATTGCACGAACTATCTATGGTCGTAAGCATAGCTAGCTTCTATCAGAAAGAAGACAATTCGGTAAAAAAAAGTAAAGAAACTATGGTAGGACTATGAGGGCAAAACTCTGTACCGTCTAACGTACGCCCTCTAGTGGTGATCTTCATGATTTTTTTGTAGTACGCTATACAGATGAACTACTACTTTAGTGCATCTGATTGGGCGGGGACATCATATCAGAGTTCTCTCTACTACCCGCTATCCGATCGCCAGTCCGTGTTGTGCACAAGGAGTTATTACTGTCGAAGCCCGGCTAACTTACCTCCACCATCATCGTCATCTTCATCGAAAGCAGCCCCAAAAATACATTCCGCAGCTTTGTCTGACAGACTATTCGTAGCTGTCAATTTCAGTCTTCGATCTAGTACCATTGACCAATGCGGAAATGAGAGAGCGATTAGGTTGGTTAAATCAAATCGCCAACAACAACAACAACAAGTATACACGAACTGCTATTCTGTTCCGGTGGTGGCAAGTTGCAATTGTGTTGATCTCGACGGAGGAAATGGGGGGAATCAAAAGTACATATTTAGACCTATTCTCCGTGAATGTTTGGGCTGCAGACGCTGGGGTCACGTAGAATCCAAAAAGCCGTTGCTGTGTAGAATTGCAGCTACCTCCATTTGAAGGGCTACATTAGACAAAGGTTCAGCAAGAGGAAGATTGATTAGTTCGAGATGGAGGGCCACAACTAACTGCATTTCTGTTGTTGGCTGCTGGTAATGTGTAGGTTTTGAGGGTCCTAGGTTGGTTTCAGGTCGTTTGGGATAAACCCCCACTATTTTACTCCATGGATGAAAGCAGATATGTGCCTCGAAGGCCCGTGAAGTTGTCCCGACTGGGTTAGGGTTCGCAAATGAGTGACCTCCGATGAATCTCGGACAAGCTTCACAATTTCAAGTCGCCTCTCCATTCCTCTCATTTTGCTTTTCCGGTCACTTAATCTGAGCTCTACCCTTCTTCAAGATTCGGCGCAGCCAAGAGTAACGCGGCTCTCGGTCTCGGTGGACCTTCACGCCAAGCCCGCGCCAAAATCTTTGTGCCCAACCTCACCTTTGCCTTGCACCATCTCGAGCTGTTCCCCCACCAACCCACCATGGACAAACTCATCGCTCGGGCCAAAAAGGTAGCAGAACGAGCGAACCGTCGCCTCAAACTACAAAAGGAGCACGAGAACAAACGAAAGGCGAACGAAGCACGGAAGGAGCATGTAGCATTCCAAAAACTGGTTGCCGACGACCGCCGGGCATCCCGTGCCCAAGAGAAAGAAGACCACCGGCTCGGACCTCTCGCGCCCCGCCGCGCAGTGGGAAAGGAGGAATTGGAAACGTATGGCGCGTTCGATCAGTTGCGCGTCATACCCCCGACCGTCCCGGAGAACCATCGCATTAAATACTGGAATATTGTCGAGAAGGATCGGGTGGTGGTTTTGAAGGGCCCTGATAGGCATAAGATTGGAGTGGTTAAGATGTTGGATAAACAGAACAATACCGTGCTGGTGGAGGGTATGAATATGGTATGCTCTTGTCCTTTCTTTTGGGTCGCGAAAACGCTGATGGGGGTGTAGTTGCCTGTGAAAGTTCCCGATGCCTTCAAATCACTGGAACCGAACCAGCCAAACGTCATCTTCCGAGAGCAGCCGCTTCATTACAACGATGTTCGCCTTGTTGTCCCCCTCCCTGACCCGGAGACGAAACAGTTGAGAGACACCATTGTCGCCAACATCGCCATGTCCAAGGTATTCCACGACAAGCGCGAAGATGAAAAGCGGTGGACACGGTACATCAAGGGCACTTCAATCTCAATCCCATGGCCAAAGAAGCAGGAGAAGGAGTATTTTGATCAACTCGCCGATACAAGAATCATGGACGTTGAGGCTGTCACATACATTCCGAGCTTGCTGAGGCCGCCATTCCCGCCCACCGTGATCGATGAGCTGAGGAATAGATACAGCTACTTCCGTACACGACACGATCCCGAGTATATCCAGAAGGTCGAACAAGCGGAGGCAGCTAAGAAGGCGCTGGAGGGAGCAACGATTAAGACACCCGTACAGCTGCTCAACAAGAAGTTGAGAGAAGAGAAGAAGGCTCGTGGAAAGCCAGTCTTGACGCCAGAGATTATGGAGCAGATAGGAAGGGTAATGGCACAGAACCGACCAGAGCTGTTGGAGAGGGTGAAGCAACCACAGATGGATATCGATTAGATGATTTGCTGGGAATGTAGTGGTGTGCCGTTTGTGTATAGATAGAGGTAGAACGGTCCAAAAAGCGCTTTTCGGGTTTCTCTTTTAAACTGTATCTATATTTTTTTTCTCATGGAGTCTAGGTCCTCAGCATCGTATCACGTCTATTCTTCCCTCTAAAAATACAATCCATAACGCCGCTGGTGGTATCAAACAAGGATCCCCTTATACTCTGCTTTCGGATATCTCTCTTTCACTTTTGGCCACTGCACAAAGAATCGGTCTACCAGTGGATAAAGAATCCTCCCGCTCAAGCTCAACGTCCTCGTCCTTGCAAAGCTTTCCACATAAACAGTCCTTGTCCTCGCAACACCAAGAAACCTGCACCCCAGCACTACCAAGATCATCAACACGGCACTTCCAGGACCATTGCACATCACCACATCCGGGATCCCTCCCTGAATAAACGCCTGCAAACACCCCACAAAGCAGAGGACACAATCCCACGGTGTAGAGAGCCAGCTCTGACCTACACGGCGTGCGCGTGGGATGATACGGATCTCGCAATTTTTAGGGGCATCAGAGAGCGACTGTTCGAAAGTTGCCGCCTTTTGCACGGAAAGGGAGTCGCCGGAGGTGACAATGTAGGTGCGCTTGAAGGACATGTGAGGCGGGGTGAGAGAAGCGAGAAGGAGTAGCATTTCAGCCGTATGCCCGCCAGAGCCGAGGAGGATCATGAGGTGCTTCGGCGCATTGCGTTTCAAGGGGTGAGGAGAAGCAGTGGGGTTGGTGAAAGGGAGAATGTACAGGAGTCGGAGCTAGGAGAGTTAGCTGTAACGGTAACGAGGATGAATAGCAGGAGGGAGTTACAGTGAAGAGGATTAAGAGGGTAAAGAGCGTGAGTACGATAGTAGAAAGCATCGTATTGCTATGGCGGGCGCATAGCTGTGTGAGAATGAAGGTGGGTGAGTTGTGTAAGGCCAGTTATGAGGTCGGGGGGTGTTCTTATTTTTTTGAGCCGCAACACTGTTGTGACCCAACCAACCATCACGAACACTCCACATTCTGCACGTTACGCGAAACTTCACCGATAACAAAACCCTTAAATCACTCACCCCGCCCCGCCCTCCTCCCACACCAGATGTAACATGTCGTCACTCTTCCGCCGCCGAAAAGTTTCCTGTTTCTACTGTGGCCAGCACTCTGTTCCCGACGACTCTGCCGACTACCACCCCAATGGCCGAGTCAGCACGTTCAGCTGCCCGCACTGTAATGCCGACAACCACCTTGACCACGTTCACCCCCTTCCCCGCGACCGCTCCCCTGTAAACAGTGCTAACACAGTCGCTCTAGAATGGCGAAATCATCGATTACGTTCCGGAACCACCTCCAGAACTCAAGAGTTTTGCGCACCGCCGAACATCGTCGCCAATGGCCCGACCCTCAGCGCTGAACAATCTCAGCACATCATCTTCTTCGCCGCCATCGCCCACCTTCTGCACGCGCTGCGAACACAATCAGCTCATCCTCCAGAGCGCAAGAAATGGATATGAGATGCCGCCCGAAGACCATCCCGACTACGATCACCACGTCAATGTGCTTTACCCCCGATACATGAAGGATTTCGAAGCGCGGTATCCGCCGGTCTGTGCAGAATGCATCCCCAGGGTTAAACAAAAGCTGAAGCAAGTTAACTATCATGCAAAGGTTGCGAGCTTGGGGCATATGCTTGCTCGGAGTGCGCATCCTTCAGCGTCGTCGGCAATTGCGTCTGGTCCTTTTCGGACGGTGAAGTGGGCCGTTTGGGTCATGAGGGGTGTGGTGTGGTGGTGGGCAAATGTGTTGTATTTATTTTGGCATTTTAGTGCGATTCTCCACGCCTCCGACAGCAACACAGGTATCGGTATGGAGGAGCCGGAGTGGAGAGATTGTGCTCTCAACAGCTGGAACAAGTCGGAGCTGGATGCTACATGCTACGGCGTGTCGAATCACCAGGCTTCACGTTATTTCCCATGGACGCTTTTAGGCTTCTGGTGGCTCTACAGGCAGTGGGGGGTTGAATGGCATCCGGATAAGAAGCTTGTTGGTGGTCGGGAGTACTTGAATATTGAGATAGCCGGGGCATTAATTAGGGCGTTGTCGTGGTTTTTGCTCGGTGAGGGTGGTTGGATGCATTCCGCGGGCAAGGACACGCTTGTACAAATGCATGCAGGATTCTTCTTCATCAGCTTTGTGGTTGGTTCTTACCCAGCCTGTGTGTCTGGACCGTCTAATGCTAATGGTTCTTTTACAGACATTCCTTTTCTCGGTCACCTGCCTGAAGCTTGAGGATCCCCCAACTTTCTCTCTCCGAGAAACACATCCCCCTTCACCAGAGAAATCCCGGCCTCCGTCACCAGAAAAATCATATACACCGAAGTTCTCGCCGCCTAAAACAAGATCTACGCCTCAAAAGCAACACCTATCTCTCACCAAAACTCCTCCTCTGCGACCAATCTATTCCAATCAACCAATCCCACCCATCACTCCCTCCTACCGAGAAGGCGGTTCGGAGATCATCTCCCCATCACCAACTCCTCGGCGACGGATATTCGAAGATGAAATGGACTGGGATCCGATATCGCCCACTCCAATCCTTAATAAAGCGAGTCCATGGGATCCAAGAGACTCATCAGACATCTCGCCTACCCGCAGCACAAGCCTATCTTCACGACCATTGACCGGACGCTTATCTCTCAACCCAATGGGTTCACCCGACGTCCGCTTTGGGTTACAACAAACTCCCACATCTATCTTTGGCACTAGAACCCCTGGTTCGGTCGATCCAGTGAAACGGAGTATTCCGATGGCTGAGCCGAAGTTTCGACGCATTGCGCCGCCTACGGACACTGGCCTGGAGGGTATCTTCGATGGCGGTCTTAAGCTCGTTGATGAGCCGGAGATACTTGGCCAGGTTGAGCGTGAGCATGAGGGGCTTGGGGAGGTCCTAGGGCGTCTTGCCATCCTTGTGGTCGCGGGTGGAATCGTAGGATTCGCGCCTGCCGGGTCAAAGGTACTGGCACTTCCTGCCGTTGTTTCGGCAGCGCTGTGGAGAATGGCTAGATATGGTGGCTCTACGCGGATACTTTCCGGTGTTGAGATTCTGGCAGCTCTAGTGACCGGGCCTATGTGTGCAATGGGTACAGCAGCGGACCGGGTACTGGGAAATGTAGGAATTGTGTTGGTGCTGGCGGCAGCGCTGGCGGAGGTTTGGAGGCTGCTCCTGAGGATGCAGCGGGAGCGGAAGAGGGCGTTTTGGAGAGACGAGAGGAAGAAGCTGAAGCAGGAGCAGTGCAGGGCTGAGAGCGGCAGTCCGGGTCCAACGGGGGTGGTAGATGAGTTTGGGTTTCGGAGAGCGAATTCGCCGCCGGCCTTTGGAGGTATGTCGTTGGGAGGCAGTGGGGTTGGAAGTGGGTTTGGACGCAGGTTTTAATGCATCAATGAAAGCTACATACTACGACTTGTATTATAATGGGGTGTGCTTTGTATATATGCTTGTTTGTTTAGGTGCGCGCATTCTGAGGTGAATTGTTTTTGGTTGTTTTGCTTGGGAGGTGTTTTATTGACTGATTGATGCTTTGTGTTAGTATGGTGTTATGAATATAAGTATAAAGAGCATTGAGATGTGAATTATTGTTTAATGCTAAAGACGGCCGGCCATGGACGTCAGACGAGGTTTGGTATGCGGGCGGGATAGAGGTGTTTCGCGCTGAATCGTTTACAAGCGCCGAATTCCTCACTACCTCTTTGCCTTCGCCCCCTCTATGTTGTTTGAAGGTTCTAATCTTCGGAAGAGATCAGTTGCTTTTTTCCATTGGGGTTCTAATGTTCCCTCAGCTCAGGTTTCAAGCTGGAGCAACAAAAAGCAACCACTCTGTACCTGCGTTCAGCCTCACCTGAAGGACAAATCTCCCCTTCATTATCAAACGATGGAAACAGCATTCTCCTGTCTATCGTTCAGCATTGAGGGAAGCTCAGCGGTTTTCTGCAAATTCCAGATTAACACACATTTCACCAGCTTCCACCTCCGCAGCCATGTTGACCGCTTCCGCAACGACGATGAAGCACAACTACAATACCACCAAACTATTCCTTTTCCCCTTTATCCTTCTTCTCTTCTCCAGCAGCGTACTTGCCACCACACATTCCCCATGCCCCACCGTAACCCCTTCTCCTCCTCCTCCCCCGGACATCCCCACATCAAAACCCACCACCATCTCCGTCACCAGCACCTACATCTCCCTCGTCATCCTCGCCCTATCCTGTATCCTCCAACCCCGCGGCTCCCTCATCTTCTCCGACGGCGGGGGCAGTAAATTCTGGCGGCTCTCTCCAATCGCGGCAGGAATCGAGGTCCTCCACACATTCCGGTTATTCATTAAAGGTTACCTCTCAGGACTCAGTTTCCACGAGTCTTGTCTCGCAATGCTTCTTGCGCGGCAGACACCACCACCACTTCCTCCACCACTCGGAAGCAAAGGAGGGGTTATTCCAAAAGATTTTATAGAGCAGTTCTCGACGGCGAGGTGGGGGTGGCATGTACTGTCTGTTGTTGTGGAGGTGCTACTATTTGTGAAGGCTGCTGCGGCGACTTGGATGGCAGCAGCGGTGGCGACGGTGTATGTGCTGTCGTGGACGTGTGTGGAGGTTATGCAGGTGAGTGAGCAGTATCGATGGTCTGGGGAGGGGAGGACAAGTTTGCCATCTGAGAAGGCGTATTCCATGTCTGAGGGATGGGGTAAACGGCGGGCGGATGTATGTGGTGTTGCGAAGCTGGTGGCGTTTGGGGTATTTGGTGTGGCGCCGTTCTGTTGGTTATATGGTGTGTTTATTTTCTATATGTTGATGATCATGAATGTGGTAGTTTTGGATCCGAGGGATGAAAACTTGGTGATATTCATACTGAGTGGGATTATGGTGGCGTTGTTTCTTCCGTGGTTTGCACTTATCCTTAGTCGAAGGGTGAGGGAGAAGTTACCTAATTTCGTAAATACTTGTGTCGAACGCTCGTATGAGGGGAGTTGGTGCTGCTTGGGGACGTTTGCGTTTGGGTCTTTGGCTTTTGTTATGATGTATAGGGAGGAGGACACGATCAGGCCGGCGTGGATGGCGTGGATGGGATGGTGAATGTGTGTTATTATTTAAATAGTTGTAAACAAGTATATTTATCAAGACTTCAGTCATCATACAAACAATGGGAATGCTGTGGTCTGTTTCTATGATTTAATCAACACAGAATCTCACCCGGAACATTCATTATTCGAGGCGAGTTCCTTTATCCCCTGGATCGTAACTTTGTGTTTCCGGACCGTTTGGCCTTGGCAACCAACTCCCCACTCCCGACTTCATGGCGATGCAACCACAATTATGTAGTGATGACCTAAAGCATTGTACAATAACTAGACCGAAGCTGTGACTTTGGGAATTTCCAGTCCATCATGAGAAGGGAAGATGATTTGGAGGTTGGCCATGTACCTTGAGTCACAAAGGGAGCCTGGGAAAGAATGCCAAATCCTCACTGAAGACTCACTGGGTTTTCCCAAAATGCAAGCATTCACTATCTTAACAATGGAAGGAATTTCTTGGTTGAGTTCCATCAGCTGTTGGGGGAGAAGTAGGCTGGTGGTGCAGTAGGAGGGGGGAGAGTGGTAGTTGGAGGGGGTGTATTTGGGAGGGGTATTGGATTTTGCAACACCATGCTATGTGTAATTTACAATTTGCTTGGATAGAGGGTTTTATTTGCTACTAGAGAAGACTTGATAAAAAGGAGGGCTTCTGGCGACCATTTTTGGGCGTGTGTCGATGTGGTTGCGCGGGCGGACCATATGGACCGGGAACCAGTTACGATCCAGGGGATAACTGAGGAAGCCCGAAGCAACCAAACGATAATGTCAAAGCAAGGGCGGAATGAGTGCGAGTAATTTGGAGTGATACCGCATTTTTAACACCGTCCTACAACCTCTACCGTCCATCCTCCGTCATCCGCCTCCACCACGATAATCACACAAACACTAGAACTGCGCTATATTCATCCTCTGAGTGAGCTCTTTCCATTGATACACAGTGGATGTTAAAACTAAAATGATTTAAGATAAATTCGTAATGAAACAAGTCACTTTTGGCCACTGTAATTCACCATTTATTCCCCTTCTACTTCAACGAGGAACGAAACGAAACGAAACGTAATTGAGTCGGCTCTCATGATCCACAATCATCCAAGTTGTGTCATTCTCTGCCACTTCAGAGTAACTGTTGGCTGTACTGTACACACTGTCCCCTTCCTTACAGTTGTTGATTCACTATCTAGTGAGTTGAAGGCTGAAATGCCGGATATGAGGGAGATGGATAGGTGTGAGCACACAATACCTATGAAGGAAATGCGAATTACTACTCAACCCCGAGTCCGGATCGGCTAATTGAAAGAGAGGTTCATTATTGAAATTACTCACACTCATTTTGTCCTTACTCTAACATTGTCGTTTGCTCGCTACAGGCTGTCGTATATAACGTCTCTACTATTTACCTCGTCCCAGCCACCAGAGACTTCATGAACCTACAGACATAATACAAACCAAGCTCATAACCTATTATACAAGCAAAACTGTGTGACCACGACACTATCTGAAGAGCCACATGTATAAGTGCAAACATTCCTACAACATACAATCCAACAAGGGGTATTACTACTAAGTACTACTAGGTCCTACTATTTCGTTCACACAAAAAACGCCAATCTATAAAACAACCTTCAAAGTCGCCCAAAAAGTGCGTATACCACACAACACCCAAAATGCTATATACATTCCCCATATCCTATCCTCGCCCCCGCATTCCTCTCATATATGCCCATTACTATATAACCCATACATATTACAACCCCATCTCTACCTCTCAGTCTCAAAAATTTACCCATCCCTCCCCTCCCACCCATCCTTCAAACTCCCTCCATCCCCTCTCCGCCTCTCTTTCTCTCCCCGGCCCGTCCTCAACAGTCCTCCCCAACACCATACAACCCGTCTGGAGGACTCGGGCGTATTCAAGGTTCCCGCCATCGTTGTTATGGAAGAAGAAGTATGGTACTCATCTCTGCTGCTTTTTCTATAGTTGCTACTATCCATGGAAGCGCGTGCGGCGGCGGCGTCTGCTGCGGCGGAGAGCTTTCCATAGGTCGAAGACGAGCTAGTGCTGCAGTCCCGAGTTTCATTACCACCACTACCACGAGGCGGGAGTACACGTCATTGCGAAGGCGAAGATGTTGATTCTAGGGGGTGGGCTGTTATCGCTCTGTGTTCTGGCATGTTGCCTTCTAACCCCCATAACTTCGCATCGTTAATGCCTAGTACATACTGCGGCCATCTCCCGCACGGATCTTCGTTCTCGGCTGGAATAACGGGTTGTCTGGTGAAGAGTAATTTCTGCTCTTCGGGGATTACGAAGACAATGGCGGGATCGGTTTGGTTTAGTTCCGCGGGGAGTTCTTTCCATATACTCATCAACCCGCTTGAATTCACTGGGTGGGATCCGCCGATGGTGAGCTGGAACAGCACAAGTCTTGGAGCCTGAGCGTCGAAGTCCGTAATTACAACAAAGGAGTCTACAGATGTCAGACCGCTATGTTCGGGCTTGAAATAAACTCCTAGAAGCTCCTCTTTGAACTTGGGGGAACCTTTCTGTTGTCGGAGGATTGTGCCTAGGTCTGAGACTTTGCTGAAGGTTTTGGAACCGGATTTTATGTTGATCCTGAATCCGGATGATGCGCCAATCGTTTCCAGAAGGAATGGACCACCGAGTTCAAATACCGGGTGCATTCTTGCTTCAAAGACCCATGCTGCTGCTGTTTTTGTGTCGTCTTGACCGAGGAGGAATTGGTATAAAGCTTGAGCTCCCTTTTTTGTGGCTTTAGTTGATGAGAGACCGATCTTGTGGCCGATATAAGGTGTGGCGATGGTGATAACTGCGTCTTTGGAGATGAAGTTATATTTGGAGTTTTTGAGAGGGTGCATCATGATTATTGTGTGGCTGTCGCTGTTGCCAAGTTGGGTTGAGGAGTATTTTAGTGGGTTCCCCTTGAGCATGTTCTGGATTTTTGTGTCTAGAACACGTTCGTATGTGCTGACGTTGTCTCGGACGTAGTTCTCTTCTGGAGGGTGTGCGGGGAAGAGAGTTACAAACAATAGACGTGCAACGGGACCGTATTTGTTGAAAAGTGTGAACAGCTCCTCCAGCTTCTCGGCAGGTACATTATTCATAATCCTGAACACAAACGCGTCAGTGATGCTCAATGCACATCAGAGGAAGAGAGATAGGTACGTACGAAGCAGCTACAATTTCACCCCAATCCCACGTCGACATGACGAATTGACGAGGACAATACTCTTTGACGAGAGATTTGAGGTTATCAACTCTAGGCGAAGAACTAACTATCACCAACCATTGATGATTATTCAACTGTCGCGGGTATCCCACCGGTTTCTGATCCGCAAGAACCCATATCTCGGTGTTTTGACAACATTCCATATATAGTGCTTCATCCATAACCCGGACACCACAATCGTCAATCAAGAAGTGAACAACATTGATAATATCCATAACTCCGTCAATCCGTTCGGCCAATTGGAATATCGTCGGTTCGCCGAGAAGCATCCGTTGCACGAGAAGGTACGAGAGATACATCGTCTTTCCTATCCCCGGGTGGCCGGTTATGAGGAACACCTTTTCTATCTCCTGCCGAAGACTGCGATCCGTTACGAGCGACACCGTACCGTCTTCTTGTCTAACTCGCTTAATATCTCCAGGTCTTGACTCTTCACCGCTTCGTATCGCCTGGTATAGCTCTTTATACGCCTGGCGAACAAGTAGACGATCCTTTCGGCCGGGTAGCATAGGCCAACTCGGGAGCTGAATATCGTTCTCATACTCATAATCGCTGATAACCTGGTCCAACGAAAGCTTTTTGAAAGTCGCAGTCGAAATCTTCGTATCCTGGTCTAGACGGAATTCGGGAACGTTTACTTCGAAATCCGAAAAGATCTTGTCATGTAATGCATCGTTTTGCTTCCATAGGATCTGGAAAAGATTGTCTAATCGCGCTTTCTCAAGATCTTGTCCAGGAATCGCACTCATTGCGCGCCGTTACTGAAAGAAGCGACAGAGGTGTAATAAATCGCGTGCAACGACGCGGAGAGCGGGGAGCGGGATTATAAAAGGTATGTAGGACGAAAAAAAAAGATGGAATGAACAGTTGTACAGATAGATTGGGGAGGGGGGGGCACCGAATTTAGTCGGTGCAGGGGAAGGGATATCGATTCAGCGACAGAACAAAATGGGGTTGTTAAGATTATCGCTCACAAAGTCTGTACGAAGGGAAACGTCGTTGCAAGAACTAACCCAACTACCTTCGCGCTGCGCTTTCCTAATGTTAGTCTGTCGCTGTCGGGGTGGTGATGGTCGTGGTTGTTTCCAGCTTTCTCGTGATGTGATGGCTCCAATCTTGACAGCTCTACCCTGCCCTGAAAGGAACCCCACGTGACTAGCGCACGTTCCACCACCTTAATCTAACGCAGTTCGGCTATCGGTCAGACTTTGAGTAAAAAAGCTAAGGCCACTCTAAGCGAATCCTTGTTTTTGCGGGGATGCACCACGAGAAGGATACCTTTTAAAGTACACTAATATGCTGCTAGTTAGAAACACATGGGAAGGAGATGCCATCTGATAACTTTTGAATTTTTGAACACGAGTTTAGATGCACAAGGTGCCAAGACAGCGGCTATTGTATGGCGGAGAATGAAGATGTTGGACTACTTTTGATTGATTGATTAGTAATTGACGTCTAGATGTGATGTTTTTGGTTCACGTTGTTTTTATGGCTCCAGCTAATTCGAATTCTGCATGTAGGTCTTTGACAGCGGTTGGGGTTCCTACCACCTGCCTACCCTAAAGGCCACGCGGAATCTACATTGCATATATTGCAAGTTCATGTGCACAAAGATATTAGCGATATCTGACAAGTCTACGAGTTCTGCAGGAACTGTGGGGGCAGAAATAGTTATGTAGTTTCCCAAACCTTTCTGCTAGATTTGGGATTCTAACGTTGAAAACAAAATACATTCGGGAGAAAGGGGTAAATAGGTTATTCTGTTTTCTTCTCAGGGTTGGTATTGTACATTGGGCTGCTGCTGCTGCTCATTCTTCCTTTCTTTCCGTTTTTGCAATTGGTTTGCTGTGATCTGCGTGCGCGGTTTGGTTTTGCGTTTGCGATATGCTTCCTTCGAATTCGCTTTCGATTGCTTCCTCGTGTCATGATCAGTAGGAATTCGGAACCTAATCGAGACGAATCGAAAGGTATCCAAAATCTGGCCCGAACTTTCATCCTCGCATGAAGTATTTAATCAGTACCTATCCCTTGGTGTAAAAAATCCCCCACGCTCATAGGCTGGTAGTGCTATCAGTAGATGCGCTCACAAAGCAATGTGTGCATCTTTGACAAGCTAACTTGGGAACAAGAGCAGCATAAAAAAACGCAAGGAAGTATCCGAGATCATCAAAAAAACCCCATGAGACGAACAAAAATGAAGCATAAGGTTAAAGTTGTCTCGGCCCATCTCCGGTAGATTTGGATTTGGATTTTGGGGATCATTTTTTCAACTCTAGGCCCAGGAGATAAATTTGGTTTCCGAGATTTGTTAAGCTCGAGACATCGACTAGGTACTCCAATGTTAACACATTCCAAGCTACCATCCAAAATGCAAGATGCATATCCCGAGAGGAGAAAGGAGTTCCTAGAGCGAGTACTTTGAATATGCGGGGTTAGGGTCTCGATCATATCACGTGAGAATCAAAACGATAGAAAACCTTCTGCTCTATCTTATCAAAACAACATTCTTCCCTTTTAAACATTCAAATAAAACCTTCCTCATCCCAAAGATACCCCATTTCTAGATCCCAAAACCGCGTCTTTAGCTTTTGAACTTAACACAATGCACCAGCCAATAATAATCGACGCTCCACGCGGCAACCCAAAACGTGGCGGAACTCGAGGTGTTAAGGCTAGCAGCAGCAGAAAGCTCCAACACCAGCTACATCTACTCCGAACACTTTTACCGCCAATATTCAAGAACAAGGAAAAAGATCGGGACCGGGATCGACAACAACAACAACACACACCCATTCAGCGCACAATGCTTATTACACTCCCCAGAGAGATCCAAAGACAGATAGTAGAGTACATCTACGACGTCGCAGACCTCCGTAGCCTCCGTTTAGTATCTTCAAAGATCACGGGATTTGCAACAGAACAGTTATTCCGCAACGTCTTAATACGGAATACCGAACGCAGCGCCAAGAAGTTTAACGAAATCCTGGATTGCAAAAGTCTTGCGGGATTGGTAAAGACTGTTGTGTTTCATATGGGTGAATAGAGTACTACCCACGTAACGGGGCTTAGCTAATACAAGTAGAGGAGTTTGCGTACTATGAGTATGATAATAATAATGACGATGATGATGATGGTGATAGCATAGAGTTTCCTCACTGCTACCCCACCTATCATGATAATTCGCCCAACAACTTTGTGTACTCACCAGTTCACGGAGTGATCCGAAAGATGGGCAGGGGTCGATGTAAAAATCTTTCAAAGATTACAATACAGTTTTTGAAAAGGAATCCGACTGTTTTGACGGATGTTATGTTCCATTGGCAAGTTTTCAGAACTATCATTGAGTCGTTGCATTATGATGGGAATTCTGCGAGACAATTACATATCCTGGAGATCGCGAAAATATTGGATGAGATGTGTATTGTGTTTCGGTTGGAACCGTACTGTGAAGGAAATGGGGTTGGGAAGAAGGAGAGAGGCAGAGTTGGAAATAGACATTGGGGCTATGTTTTTCATAGGGTGAAGGAGGATTGGAGTCCAAGGAGTTCGGGTTCTTGGATAAGTGGTGGCGATTTACTCGTGTGGAAGTGAGGGAAGGAGAAGGAGCGATGTTAATGGCGATCGGGAGGTGGAAGGGTGAATTTATCGGTATATCTTTGCCCCGCCGCCAAAGGTTTAGATTTTTCGTTGGCGAGCTTTTGGAGGGAAATGTTGGTTTGAGTTTATGTGTAGTGTAGCCTGGCCTGTTTATTTGGCTAGTTAGTTATGGTACCTGCACATATACATAAGGCTGGGAATACCAAGCTCGGGAGGATCTACCTCCAGCTGTTCTATGTTATGTTCGGATTCTAAATCATGTCGCTAATCCCCCTTTGTTCCATCACTGACTACCAATACTGCCCGTCCCTCAGTGTACCTTGTTACTTCCTCCGTATATCCCTCTTATCTTTCTCCTTCTTCTCCTCTTGTTTCTCCATCATCTGAATAACCTCACAGAAGCCTTCCAAGACCCACAATCGACACTGTCGAATTCCGTAAATGGCCCATACTGACAGGCGAGATGTGGTGTCCAAACGATTGTGCCTTTTTCGTCCACATTCTGGTGGCCTAAGCAATTAAAGGGGATGAGCGCTGGAATGACGATCGTGCACACCGCTAGATAGGTATCAAGCCCGGCGAATGTATGTGTTTTTTTCTGACCAGCTATCTCTCCGTTCAACGCCTCTGTGAAAGTCATACAGCTCCCGTTTGGGCAGAAATGGATTACACACAGAGGTATTTATAAGTCAGAAACTTCTTAATTGTGCAGTCGTAGTTGTAATTTTGACGAATAATACTTGGAAACAATTTCGTCTAAGAGTAAAATTGCAGGCTCGATTTCGGCGGCATTATATACATTTTAACAGAAGAGAAATAGAAGGGGTATGATAGTAAGATCTAGAAAAGGAATATGTATATAACAGATACTACAATCAGGTAGTTATAACAACACAGCAGATCTAGAAGGTCCAACTTCGATGATGATCCAAACAAACAAGCATAAACAACCCAAGTGAAAGATAGGAGTGGTATACCATCATCGAATCAGGTACATCGTAGCCAAAATCTGGATAGCCTGATTCAACATACTGCTGGATAAGTCGTCACAGATACCGATGGTTCTGATGGCTCAGGTCAATCTGTTTTTCTGTCCAGCCATCAACATCAGTATTCACCGAAATCCCGAAAATATCATCCTCTATATTTGAGAGCAGAAATCCACACTCTGTTCCATATCCATGGGTGATCGTCTCATACGGATTTCTCACAAGGAGCTTCTCGAACTTCAGCTCTTTGCATCAACATCCCCATCAGCAACATCCCCATCAGCAGCATCTCATCAGCAGCATCCCAATCAGCAGTATCCCAATCAGCAGCATCCCCATCAGTAGCATCCCATCTAGCATCCTCATAAACAGACATGAATGAGGATGCTGTGAGTGTTGTGCTGAATGAGGATATTGTTGCGGCGTGATTTGTTGAGACTTTAGTGAAGGGGCTTTCCAACATTACACAATGGAAAGGAAAGCCCCAGAAGAAGTTCCAAATCCATCGAAGAAAGAGAAGAGGCTTCGAATGAGGATGAGTGGGTGGTGCGCAACACGAGGATACTATTTTAAATGGGGATGCTGCGATGACGTTTTCCTGAGATTTCAGTGACGGGGCTTCCCATCATTATTCAATGGAAAGGAAGTCTCAAATCTCAAGAAGAAGAAGAAGAAGCCAAAGCTTCGAATTGGGATGCTGGGTGTTGCATCAGCAGACGCGAATGAGGATGTTGTTGCGAATGTTGTTTTTGGAGGCAACAGTACTAGTGACGATCGATCTCGGGGTTTTCCATCTTTACGCGACGGAAAACCTCAGAAGTCCCACATCCATTCTAAAAAAGGGCGAAGATGTTTCGAGTGGGAATGATGCGGGTGCTGCATCAGCAGGTGCAAATGAGGATGCTGTAAATGCTGTTTTTGTTGAGACTACCGCGATGATCGATGATCATCCTGGGGCTTTCTAACGATGGAAAGCCCCAGAAGTCTCAGATTCTTTGAGGAAAAAAAGCCAAAGCTTCGAATGGGGATGGGGCATGTTTTTATCGATGCCTGGACATTCCATCATTACGCGATGGAAAGCTCCCGAAGTCCCAACTCCCTCAGTTGTTATTATGCGCTCGTGTCTAGCTCCATCCAGGGAAAAAACACTAACTCTCACACGTCCAGGTGATTATGAAGTTGAAGGTGGCCAAAGCCCAAAGCTACGCTAGTCGTTAGCGTCTATAAGGAAAACAAACGAGGAAACTGGGAAGCTTACAAAGTATTTAGCATGTGTGGTTTCATCCACACCCCAGCTCCTCGCTGGGAGCTCAAGCTCTTTCTTCAATCGCCTTGAGCTCCTCTTCTTCCCCTTCTCCTCCTCCTTTGTTGGAAGATGGAAAGACATTGATTTGACGATTTTCATGAAGTTGGAATGAAGTCGTGACGGGCCTTGATTGATTTGAGAATATCAGTGGACGATTGCAGTTTTTGAGTGTAGGATAGAAAGTCAAACCGAAGCTGTATAATTGCGCAGTTGGCCTCTGGGATTGATTGAAGCGAGAGAGAATGACATATTCTCTTCGCGAAACCAGCTTCTTCCAAGGCTATACGGGATCATACACTTATGATCGATTAGATACAGGGAGGATGGATATGATCTCGCTTGCTATCCCCTGCGCTTTGTAACCCCCGCAGCAAGCCTGCGAGCGAGGCGAAAAGTCTGGACATGAGAATAGGATGGATAGATGATATAACGTTATGTTGAGATGGGTTTTGTGATTTGGAAATCGCTAGTTGGCGTGAAGGGTGATGGATGGATGAAGTGAGATGGAATTGGGAGACAGAGAAAGAGAAGGATAGGAGGAGAAAAACTGTTAGGGACTGTTAGTGGGAGTTGGGAGCCCTGGATATCCCAATATCGTAATGTGCGTGACTCCCTGACATTAGGCCTAAAATAAGGGCTGAGTTGGTCACGTGGAGACCAGAGATTGGGGTAATATCAACTACGTCATTGCCCATATTGTAGATCAGAAGATTTGGTTGGGAAACGTTCGAGGTGAATTACTACCATGTACGCCATCTTCTAAGCTACAGCAGCCTTCGCCGTGGTTATTTTACTGCCACAAACCACAACATTGCGTATGGGAATTCTAGGGAATCGATTGTGCGACTAAACTTTCGCCACAGCGGCTACCCACATAAGTATGCTTCCGTAGGCTACAGACGTCAAAATATGGCACTTGCGCACGATTCTGAAAGGTATTGCAGCCGGGCATCATACATGTATGGATATTATCTCCTCCAAAAACACAGGTAACAATACCTAGGTTAGGCCATACTTACCATGGGAAAAACCACAAAACTCTTGTGCCAGGGAACTAGCGATATAGATACAATCGATTGGAAACATTTGGCATGGGTTCTTTCGGAACACAACTTTGGATTTGTTCATGTTGGCAGTTCTTTGCCTTGTTAACGTGCGTTGATATTATGATATATTGTGATCATGAAGAGTCCAGATGGGCCGTCAACAGCTCGAGTCCGAGATCTAGAGTACTCCGCACTATTTGTACTAGTCAGAAGGGCTGTCACATTTTACTAGCGAGGTGAGGCAGGGGACATGTACGTTCCCATATTTCATGTGCATGTCAATTCAAGGCTTGTCCCATTGCATATGTCCTATTAACATATTTGCAGTACCAATTCTGGAGTCAAGTCTGCCAGGGCTACTCACCACTCCGGTGACAAACGCCTCTGACCGCACTACCAGTAGTGTTCGTATTACTGCCATTTCCATACTTATGCACCCGTCGATGCCTCCTCCTCCACAATCCCCAATTCCGGCCAAATCCACGGAACTCAGCATGATAAACGCCTCAATCATGGCCATATCTCGAGGAAAGCAACGAAAATAAAGAAAACCTACTTCGAGCCTGGATTTCCGGTTACACGTTCGACATGCGAGTGCTCAAGTGGAGAATTTCGTAATATCTAGATAGCCTGGGGGGCTCAATAAATACCACGACCATATCATCACTTGAGACTTCCAGGTCTATTCCACCATCCCCGCAGTCATGATTTACCTCTTCCCAATCCTCCTATCCATTCTCCCCATTCTCGTCCTTTCCCAAGACCAAAGAAAGCTGGACATGAGCAACCGCTACGCCTCTGGGCAAGTAATGTCCGAAATCCGCGCCGCGAAAGAGGAAACCTGGAAAAAATACGCCGCGCTGGAATACTTCTCCCCAGACCGCTGGAAGAGCTCAAATACCTTTTCTGCATGCGACAAAACCACTGGGAAGGCCAGTGTTGCCGGCTTACAATATCGGTGCAAAAACTTGGACGTGACAGGATATCTTAGTCATGAAGATCTGGGTTCTACATATCCTGGTAAGTGAAAAACAGTATCGAACCATACATGGGATTGGGTATGCTGATGAAAACCAGGAAGTTCAATTTGGGGCGTCACACTTAGGGGGCGGGAATTTGTTGCTATCGGACAGAGCGACGGTACCGCTTTTGCGGAAATCGTAGGGACGGGCCCATGGAATGCGTATGGGAAGCAGGCGGGGACACTCGACTACATCGGCAGGCTACCATATCCCAAAACAAGCGAGCCCAGCATGTGGAAGGAAATTAAAAGCTATAAACACTACGCTGTTATTGGTTCTGAGGCGGATGGGCATGGGGTACAACTATTTGATATGCATAAGGTCTGAGCATATAAACCCTATGCATCTGTGACATTCCAGCCGAAACTGACACGAGCAGTTACTTGCGTTACGACATGACCGACTTTCCACGGAAACCAAAGTTTTTAATCCCGAAACGGATGCGTCTGTATTCACTGGACTCCCAACTGGCAGATCCCACAATGTAGTTATTGCGGAAGCTAGCAACCACGTCATCGCTGTTGGAGCGCGGCCCAGAACTAGCACTTGCTTGTCGGGGTTAATTTTTATCAATGTTACTGATGTAAATAACCCCACACAGTCGGGGTGTGCGGATCAGGATGGATATGTTCACGAGTACGTTGGTTTGACTCGCGATCGATGACGCCAGTTTTCCGGAGTTTGACGAGTGAATAGCGCACAGTGTCTCATCTATCACGGTCCAGATGTGAAATATGAAGGAAGGGAGATTTGTTATGGATACAACGAGGTATGTAAATCTACCAGTTTGTCAGCGCCGTGGATATTACTGTCTGATTCCTCTCAGAACTCAATAGCAATCTACGACATCACGAATAAAGCCAGACCCTACATAATCAGCAATACAACCTACCATGGCGCATCTTGTGAGCCTTTAAACCCACCAGGCCCGATCTCTTTTAACGTCTCCCAGACACGCACCAAGGCTGGGTTCTAGACCCCAACAACCAGGAGTATCTTCTTCTCGACGACGAACTGGACGAGGTTTATAAAGCAGGCAAAGCCTTCGACCAACACGCAACTACTTATATCCTCAACATAAAGTCGCTCGAAAAGCCTTTCGTGAGCGGGTACTATAAAAGCGCTGAAGTCAGCATTGATCACAACCAGTACATCGCCAAAGGATTTACCTATCAGAGTAACTACGGTGCGTTAAGATTCCATGTACAAGATACCAGCTGATAAATTTGCGCGCAGCTGCAGGACTTCGGATCCTGGATATTTCGTCGATTCCAGAAGATCCCAGTGGAGGTGGGATTGAGGAGGTTGCATATTTCGACGGTGAGCTAACTTTTGAGGCATGGAAATGGGAAATTAACTGAGCCATACAGTGTTCCCCGAGGACGACGACGATCCACGTGCAGTATATATGGGAACTTGGGCCAATACTGGAGGGTTCTTCAAATCGGGACATGCGGCCATCAACACTATTGATCGCGGCGTCTTTGTCGTGAAGAGAAGTAAGACTGTACAAGGAGGGTACAGGGCCGAATTTTAAGCCAAAACGTGTTTATAGAGTGTTCAGTCAAATCTCAAACTGGTTGATTCTAGATCAGGCGCTAAGTGCAACAAGAACCCACGGCGAACACTTTTGCCCCTTTATATTATCAAGGGCCGAATATGTACAACTAAATAGAAGCTTGGTTTGTTATGTGTATCCAAATGGTGCTCCCAAAGACGATAACGTTCGTTGTTCATCTTTCGCAGCATTCGCGATAATCACAATTAATCGCTCAATATATGGATTTCTCAATCACGAGCAGATTTATTGGTTGCATATGCTTGAGGAACACTGTGTGCTTACATTGTTGTGTGCTAGTAGTAAAGAAAGAGTTTGTGTAGCCGCCACGCTTGGATAAGTATATATCAATCCAAAACACAAGTGCAATAATATATTGGGTGCAAGTGCAACTTTCCCCGCCTTCTGATCTAGACCATAACTCATCCACAGCAATCACACTCCCACCCTATAGCACCTTCTCTTTCTCCCACCGTTTAGTATTCCCCCAATACCACCCATAAACCCCCAAATCAAACAGCGCCTTCCCACCCATCACCGCCGGCCCCAAAGCCCTCACCCTTACCGCCGGCCAAACCGTCCGCTTCCATCCATTAACAAGCAAATATAATGCCGACCACGCCGTCATCGTCCCCGCCGCATCCACAGTGTATCCTACGTATCCTTATTAACTTCCCCTCCTCACCTTCAAGAAGATAAATATACATACCTTCATACGCCATCCCCGCACTTACCCCAAACGCCACCGAGAACACCAGCAGGGTTGTAGGCCGCGGGTACAGGCGGGGATGTTTCCGCGCTGTGGGGTACAGCGCGAGCGCAAGCCCCGCCGAGGAGAGTGCATTGAGCGGGGACTCTGTTTTTTTTATTTTCAGCGGCTGCAGGTGGGGAAATGGAAAGTAACGGACCGGCGAAGTTCCGCCCGCGGGTATCGAGCCAATTCGTGATGATTTTGCGGGTTGAGGTCGGCGGTGATGAAGACATTGTATGTGGCAGTGTGTGTGTGGCGGCCGCTTATTGTTGGTGACGTAGTCCTAGCAAAGCGGGTAACGGGTTTTTCCAAGAAACATCTAGGGTTTCACAGCGTCATGATCTTGGAGTGACGTTTTTTTCTTTGGCTGGGTTTCCGAAAACTACAGACTAGATTTCCTTTCTAGATCCAGTTTTGGGGTCTTAATTCCGATCCGCGAACGCCACCAACGATCTAATTACGGCTATTTTTTTTTTTTTGAGAACTGAGGAGAGGGGTAAAAAGTAGGTACGGCTATCCCCTTGGCTGTCTACAGATTCCATGGAAAAAGTACTAACTTGATATGGAAACTTTCTGGCAGGCAGGTGGCAAGAAAACAGGGCGAAATTAGATCTGCGAAATAAAACAATATCATAACAGGTATAATACAAATATCATGAAAACGGCCAGAGAGATGTGTATGGTCGCCCTTTTTTTTTTCTTCACCGCCAACATAGCCCCCTCATAGCCCAATTCCTGGTTTCAGGCTTAGAGAAACGGCAGATATCTAGAGTACCTAATGTACCATACAGTTCCCTTCGCCTCCTCCGAACTATTGAACGCACACACTTAGGCGTCACTATTTTTGAAGAAAGCAGTAAAGCCCCGAAAAACCTAACCAATTGTACATTGAACGGAACAAAATGCCCGTTAGGTACATTCGGTACTTACTTTAGTGGGCTGTGCTTCTCAAGCAACCTTGGTGTCTCCATGTTCGCAAGCAAAGATATGTCCATGCGAGAGAAGCTCGTCCATCCAAATCATCCTGACTAAAAAAAATTACCGTGATCCCCCGAAGCTACGTAAACCTCCAATCACCTCCCCGCGAGCGCGCGATCTAGGATTCCTCTACTGGACACCCACCCGTAGTCCGCAAATACTCTTAGACTTCCAATAGTACTCTATGCAAAGGCACTTCAGCACCGTTTATTCATACACGTCAAGCTTCAAACATGTGATAATATGCATATCATCACTATCACCACCACCACCACCACCACCTCCACCACCACCACCGCCGCCGGGTATATCCACCACTTCCCTGTATTAAAAAGAGTATCTTGCAGATCTTCCCTGTGGACGTATGCATGAGATAGGCGGATAGGTATGTTTCATCAACCAACATCATTATATAATTAGCCGAGAAACGCCAAAATGTCTGTACTAAACATGAGTACTGCATGATGATGATGGTGGTGGTGAATCGTGTGCTAACCGAAACGCCATTTCGCACTAAATCCTCCCCAATGCAAGCAACCACCTGGCTCATGCTTTATGAAACAAAAAAAACACCCCAGATACTCCGGTCTTTGAACTGAACACTGGCGAACCAGACCTCTGTGCGACGCGGGGCTGGCGAGGATTGTCTTGGAGTTGTGGGGATGAGGATGGGACGTTTTGACGGGACCAGCCTTTTTCCCCACAATTATGATGTGATGATGGTGGGTTCCAAAGTCTTGCGTGTTGAGTTGAATAGAGCAGAAATCTTAATTAAAAACCAGCGAATCCAGAAGCCCATGAAGTTTATATATCACGTCGCCTGTCACCCAATTGAGGGAAGAATAAATTGACAATCTACCCCAAAAAATTACCAAGCCCGTGATGTTCCAATGGACAAAATCACTGCATGAAAAAAACCCAGAACACGCCTCTCTAACGAACGCCATCACTTTTTGAGCCAAAGTCTCACTTGCATTATGTAATAATTAATAGCACGTGCGGCATATGCCCTCACGGGACAAAGCAAGCCAAACACAACCCGAAAAAAGATGCGTCTCAGGCCCCATCATGATACAGTTAACCCTCTAGCAATACCAATCCAAAGAAACAAAGTACTTTTATTTTGATTACTTTTATTCCCGTTCTGGTGCGTGCACAACAGGACAGGCAGAAAGGGCTCTGTCGATATAACAATAAAACATGAAAGATCGATATCTGTTTAGGATAATGGCGAACTTCTCTCTGCGTTGTGTTGTTACTATTGAGCTTTTATGGCGGCCGGACCCATAATGGACAGAGGCGGGTCGATTTCTTCGTCTTCGTTATCATTGGGCAAGGTTGGTGGAATCCATCCATTTTCTCGTGCGATATCCCAGCAAGCCGCGATGTTGTAGGTTTCGATTTTCATTTGGTCGTGAGGCCGGCTCTTGGCTCCAGCAAATCTGCGGTATTCTTTGATTGCCATAGATCTTATTGACCATCCTTGAAATCTGCGAAGGCATCCAACAACACATCCGGTGCGGTGCTGTTTGATGGAGTCAGCTTTGTGTCACTATTATAAACTAGTCGATTAGTGATATTCACCTTTCCTTTATTGCAATGGATGAGTATCGGGTGGTTCCGCCGGTCAAGCACGACACTAAGCGCTGCTGTGATTTTCTCATCCGGCACCGGAGTGATGCAGTTCTCCTTATTTCCTGGCATGCCAATCTGGTAATGCGTAATGCCGTTTTCCCTCAAAAATTTAGCATTTTCCTCGGGGTAGGGCTCAGACACTAAAGTCCTGCAAAAATCCGTCAGTTCAAAATAACCGGACCGAGGTTGACGGATAAAAAGCTCGACTTACAGGATAGTCTTCAGCCCCAACTTCTTGAGGTACGCAAAATTCTGTGGCTTCGGGAAGCTGCTGCGATAAACCATCCCTGCAACAAGGGCAAAGTTGTCGGGAGGGTTGTAAGCATCGATGCCCGAGTGGCTCATCGTGCGAGCGATCTTGAGAGGAGGACGTAGAGCTGCGTTGTAAGGCATGATTGTTAGGGTAGTGTTCTCGGGGTTAATGATGAGGAATATGAAGATAAAACAGCAGCGAGATGCAGAGGTTATATACCTCCTCCTTCGTCTTCTGAACACTCACCCAAATCATCCTTGGGTGCAGGTCGCTTCGAGTTCGACACTGGACTGTCCATCATGGCCAGATCGGTGCTTGAAAAGAGGGGTGCAGTGGAGGGTCGGGCGGCGACAGGTTCCACGTAGTTCATCTCATACTGACGATGAGGTTTCAATTCATTGTTGGCGGTGGTTATGGTGATGCAGGTAGAGGTTGGTCCGTAAGACTGTGTTCGCGATAATAAATGTGTATGGTGGACGAGCCTCTGGGTCATCGGAATGATGTCAGGAATGACCACGAGAGCAGCAGCGGGAAGGCGTCCCCAATGAAACGTTCGAAGGAGCCGTAGGAGGTCGTTGGATGAATTGGCACAGGAAACGTTGCAGAATCCGTCCGACCGAGACTACCAAACGAGAGGGGGGTAGTACGTGGGTAGCAACGCAGCAATCCAGAGGACAGAGGAGGCACAAGGTGTGTCTCTAGACACTGTGTCAGTGCCCAGGAGACGATGTGGGTGTCGCGTGCTTGAGGGAGTGAGTTGTATGTGGGAGGAAGGAGAGAAGATGAGGTGGGCAGCGTTAAATAGAGTGGGACTCCGAAGGCGGTTAGCTGCAAAGTTAATATGCAGGGTCTGTTGCGGTTGGGCAGTTGCCAGTTGGGTTTCAAACGAGCTCCAAGAAATTTAAATCGACTTCATGAGGAAAGGGGGGGGAGGGGCAGAGGTGGTGGTGAAGAGAAGCAGAGAGGAAACGATGGACAAGATGAAGTGCTTAAGGCTGTCCATCCAACGAAAGATTCCGAAGGCATACTTAAGTCTGCAAGTACGGTTACCAGAAAATAATGAAGCCATATAAGTGCAGGAAGCACACACAACAGGGGTCGCTCTGCCAAGCAGAGGACGAGACGAAAGTGGCGTAGGCGGGATTCTGGAGATCGGTCCCGCCGTTGTGATCATGGATCTCCGAACATCCCCGACTTGAGAACAAACGTGCCCGGAATAACTATGAAGCGAACAGCAAAGGGGATATCCACGATGGAGGAGAGTTAGGCCACCGGAACAGGCGCAAACCGGTAGATTTCGAAGAGATTCGCGGTTCTTTTCTGAATGGACCTAACGCCTGACAACTCCCGGTGGTACTACATAATACATGACCGGATATACGCAGCCATTGATTCGTCCGGAGAGGATGACGGCTGGGTTTCTACTTGTAATTTGAATTTCTTAAAGCACCAACATACTTTATCTTTGATATCCGTTCTCCGAAGGATTTCTTTGAGCCTGTTCTAGTGGGTTGCATATATGGCAGCCTTCAGCCCCGGTAGCGGTGGTACATCTACATAGCTGCGGTAACCAGTATCAAGAGGCACAATGAGAAGTACAAACTCTAAATTCGTCTATTCACTGCGAATCCGCCATAAAAAATATATAACGCTCGGTCTAGCTCCCCATATACTTTATACGAATTCTCAACAGAAACCAAACCCCCACTTATTTATCCTCAAATCAGCATCTCGAACCATCGACTCATATGGCGTTGTTCCACTCACAATCATACCGTTTATCATCAGTGTCCGCACAACGGTCACGTCACCGCTAGCCCGCGCTCCGTACACGAAGTGGTCAGCCCCCCACGACCACCATAACATTGATTATACAAAGTTTCTTTCCGGCAATTCATTGTCTTATCGGTGAAGCCTCATTCTTCTGCATCATCCGTAGTTACTGGAAATATTTTAGTCTAGATTTTATCCAGGACAAGGTAATAATATAAATGAATTCCTTAAAGAACCGAATTCGCCAACAGCCCACCGCTCGCCCGCCCCCCGCAGACAAATTAAACAACGCATCACGTGCGTGCAATGTGCATAGTATCACAACCGCTCACTCATCCTACACTGAAAGACGAAGGAAAAAACCCCCATCTAACATTTGCGATATTTCAATTGCAATCTGAAGATATGCGATATGCGATATGCGATATGCGATATTTCAATCTGACAATATGCAAACCCACGTGTGCTATCTATGGCGAGTCAAAACCATCTGTGACTGCTGCCGTGGCTCCACCCTGGGCCGCACACACAAACAGCCATCTGGATTTATACGCTTTGGATTTCCCTTTCGCCGCTCTTATCGCTGTCAGCTACGCATATACATAAACTCCCACCATGTCCATCGTGCGCAGCCAATGGGAAATTATTCCGCATTCCGATTGAGTAGTTTATGCTCGACCTTGCCGCAACTATGAATATTTCTAGAGCATTCCCCACAGTCCTATATGACGCTTCCCGTCGCTATTGATTGGCAAATTAACCTCGACGAATCAGGAGGGGGACTACAAACTAGCTCTAAGATATTGACAGCTCCATCGATCCCAGCTCTTCGGATGTGATGGAAGCTTTATGATGGCATCTGTCCTCTTCGATAAAGTTTGTTGACTGATAGAAAACTTCAATTCCAGGAATAGAGAATTCTGATGTCACTCAAATTCATTCTGATGGAAAACAATCCTGAGAAAGTAAATTTTAAAGGCTCAATCGAAGCTCGTAGAATGTTTGGGAGCCATGAAGTCATCATCAATGATCTCACCTCGAATCAATGGTCTCAATCGCTCATGCGGAAGAGAAGCCTGACGTGTATGCAGATCCAGACAGTTAAACGTCATTCAGGCACGTAGCCGGAAAAAGCATTCAACCTTAAAAGCAATCAAAGTTCCAGATTTTTCTCTCAACCGAAACACTCTCCGAATAAGGCTCTGCATACCCCCCCCCCCTGTGTTTCCAAATATTTTGTTGGCATGTTACATAAGAGGCATATGACCTTACCTAGTACGTGTCACGAATGTTTAGCAGCTGGTGGGTAGTGCGAGTTCGTCCATGCCCACTACCTCGCCGGTAGTTAGTATAGGAAAGCGGCTGCACGGCCGTGGCGTCTGAGCTATATATCACGATTAATAATGCGGTTGAAAGGCACCACCAGGTCGTACGGGTTGCCATTTGGCCATTGTGCGTCACTCACTCATTAAAGTAAATAAGTAGAATAGACTGAGAAGAAGAAGAAGGCACGCTTCTGGTCTGTCCGTCTCAGTATCATGGGTGTTGATTGAATTACATTACCTCCAAAGGCCTCCAACCGAACTGTTGGAATGACGGAAATTACACTCGCATTACGAGGCGAGGTCCGTTCATGATGATATGCGGCTGACCCGTTTCATGACAAATAGGGGCTTTCACCAGAGACATGTAACTGTACCGAGGAGGTATGTAGGTACGGACGGATGCCTTCAAAACACAGATCCGAATACCGGAATGACAAAAAGCGGTTTTCTGACAGACCTTGAATAATTAGCGTAACGGATAGTGTTAATAGCGCTGTTGGATCCGGAGAGTAGTGGAAAACATGGACAACTTTCTCAATATAACTCTGGCCGGACATCCAGATATCCTGACCATAATATCTGACGTCTGGACCTATCGGCTCGGTACTGTATGATAATTTGTGACCGAGCACTGTGTAATATTTCGACGCGCGCGCGTCATCGCGGTAAATTGAATTTGTGAGACGGATAATCCGCGTGCCGGATTGGAGAATCTGTTCAAATTTCAGGCACACTGCTAAAACGGCAATTGCTTACTGACCATGTACTTCCGCGACGGGGCAAAATTGCGTCTGATCGAGACTAGACGAAAAAACGCCATACACAATATGTCACTCCTTGCAAGTGTATGGCTCGCTTGGTGCCCAAATCCTCATCACTGTCGAGTGTACCACCTCTTGAGATTCGCGTTTTCTCAGTCGAAAACACCACTTAATCGTAGTTTAGGCCTTTGAGGGTAAAGGTCATTTTGGCCAATGTATGGAGATTAAGGTTATCAATCAAGTTAAACTCTTTCAGGTTTAGTTTTTGCAAAACACCCAGGACTTATTGTTTAGAGGTAAGATTTGATAAGATGGTGATAATAGATGAGATTGTCAAGGTGATAACCTAGGTCTGAGTGAAACCTAGACATCTTCATTTTCCTCTGCCTCTTCCTCTAGATCTTCCTCTTTGCTCTCTACCTGCCAGGCCCTGTATCTATCTGCTTACCAATCGATCATGATTCTATCATCAGGCTTGCAGCACCTGAATGAAAGTGATAGATTCCTACTGTTTCTATATACTCCAAACCAAATCCACTTAGATTAAAATCGAAAAGCTCATTGCAAGAAAATTTCGGGTTTTTCCTGAGCCCCGGCGAAGCTCCGAGTATAATGATGGGAATTATCACATATACAAGATCTAGAGTCCTCTCGTGCCCAGACTTTTCTCTCCTTGCTCGCAAGCTCGCGCGGAGCTTCTGCGGTAGTGAAAAATGGCGACTAGTGTACGAACTTAGATCTAGAGTTGATAGCTTAACTTAGCTGGTATAACAAACACCAGGGTTCGAAACCTCCAAAATCAAAGGCGCTCTAAATGTCAGGTTCAAAACCTCATGGCGCTACAAACGCCAGGTCGTGCAAAACCTTTGACCTTCTAAACGTTAGGATATAGACTCGGACCTTTTTGCTCCCCGAGATCAGCTTTGATCTTGCACAAAAATGTATTGATCGTTGCAAATATCAATTGCAGACAACTTATCTTATCCGGCATGATAGTATAAACACCAGGTGCAGCAAACACCAGGGTTCGAAACCTCCTAGTCAAAGATGCTGTAAACATCAGGCTCAAAACCACACTGCATCTACAAACGCCAGGTGCTGCAAACACAGGGTTTGAAACCATCAAAATCAACGGTGCTCTAAACGTTAGGATACAGGCTCAAAACCTCCCTTTTGCTCTTCTTTTGCCTTCCAAGATCAGATTTAGTTTTGTACAAGAGGGTGAAAGTCACCTATCACATATACAAGAGCTGATAGCTTGGCTTAAACGGTGCGATGAACACCAGGGTCAGGTGCTTTAAACACTGGTTCGAACCTTCAAGTCAAAGACGCTCTAAACGTCAGGCCTTTCAAGTGCTACAAACACAAGGGTTCGAAATCTCAAGGCGCTCCAAACGTCAAGACTCAAAACCTCTCTTTTGTCCTTGAGTATACAACGATTTCTGTCATTTTGTACAAAGCCGGGTAGATTTCGGAGGCAAAAGTGCAGGTACTGGAGGGCCTGGAACCCGCTGTCTACTTGAGCAGGGTTTATAACACAATTCGAGGTTTCGAACCCTGAGTGTTTAAAGCACTTGGTGTTTGCAACACTAGTTAAGCTAAGCTATCAGCTCTTGTATATACCAAGATCTCTACCGTCTTGTACAAGATCAAAGCTGGGTCTTAAAGAGCAATAGCAGGGCAAAAGAGTGGGCGCAGGTTTGGAGCCTGTGCTCGGTCTAGCATTTATAGCGCCATTGGTTTTTGAGCTTGGTCTTGATGTTTAGAGCGTCTTTGACATCGACTTGGAGGTTTCGAACCTCGAGTGTTTACAACACCCAACCAACCGGTGTTTATAGCACCATGCCTACTAAGCTATCAGCTCTTGGACGTACAATGTCCTTTATCATCTTGTTCAAAGCCTAGTTGAATCTCGAAGAGCAAAAGCAGGGCCAAAAAGTGACTGTAGTCTACTCATGTCGCTCGACAGTAAGTATATCAGGTGACTCTGGGCTAGGGGAACCTAGATTTTCGGTTGCAGCAACTTAAGAGCGAGTTTTCTCTACCTCTCCAACTCGAGTAGCGTTCGTAACGCCTTGAGGTTTTGAGCTAAGTCCTAACTTTTAGAACGTTATGAGGTTTCGAACCCCGGGTGTTTTCAGCACCCGGAGGACAACTAGTGTTTTTTGCACCGGTTAAGCTAATTGAACATGCTACGACCTCTACGATCTTATATAAAACCTCCGAGTCGCCAGATCTCGAGATGAGGGTAGTGAGGGCGCCGCAGGCTTGAAACTCGCGGTGACCATCTCGAATCTGTCACTTTAAATGCATTTCTAGACAGGTATACAGAAAAATATCTATTCACCGGGACCAAGTACCATCATTCATATAATTCTTGTACAATTCTCAACAACTCCAAATCCTATGGATAGTAGTAACAGAGGTCCAACGAATACCAAAACTCCAGCCGCAAACTAAATGATATAATTCAAACTCAATGGGTATCACTATCATAAGAATCATGTCTAAAAACCCTCCGCCTCCACAAATCAATAATAATAACCATAACTCAGCGTGCAGTTCCAATACTCATTCCTCTTGAACTCACATCCACAGCACTACGTGAGCGCCAAAATTCCCTTTCGCTTGCGTATTCTTCAGCTTGGAAGTTCCAGGGCCGGAAACCAGCTCCATCTGACCGGCTATATGTAAACTCTTCATCATATCCGTCGTCCCCTCCGTCGGCAAATGGGAAAATTACACAATCGTCGTACGCTGTGCTTCGTTTCCTGTTATATACGCTTCTTGCTGCAGCACTTGGTTTCCTTGATGGTAGGGTTTGCGTAGTATTAGAACGGCGCAATATAACTCTGCCATTCCCTGTGGAAGTGCTATCGCTCACATCATCGTCTCGAGAGCGAATTGTCATCATTTTCCTTTGGTTAAAACTTGGCTTGTATTCGGTGTTTGTAGCTCCATCATCCAAGTCAATAGTATCCAGAGTCCTCGTTCGGACCGACTGCTTTTCAGAATCGGCACCCCCAGCCCGAGAGATGGTCCTGAATCCTCCAATGCTAACCTTCTCTCTTATCTTGGCCATGCTAATGGTAAATGACTTTCTTAAGGTCAGCCTCCTCGATTGAGTGCTATCACTGTCTCCAAGATGGTCAAACCGCCCCAGGCTTTCTTCCGTTCCCTCTGTAGCAACGTGTCGAAGTCCTGACGGCTTTTCTTTGAAGGAAAGGGATCTCCTCAAAACCTGGTCTTTGTTATTTGGATACATTACTCTCGGGGACCCTTGCTGAGAGGACCAGCTCCCTTGTGGCTTGATTGCTCTTCTGCTCCTTACAGTATCTGATGGCGGACCGGCATGTTTCCTTGTCCTTGCGGGTGAACTAATTGTATTCGCTGTAGAACTTCTAACATCAAAGCCTTCGGGACTCTGTAAACCACTGCTCGTACTACTGTATTCTTCACCAGTAACTCCGGATTTCACAAAGTTAAGCATTCCGGTAAGTGCACGACTTGAGCTGGTGCGTTTTTGCGGCCTGATACTTCCCTTCACTTTCTTCTTTCTAGTCCATACAGGTGAGACCTCCGGTTGAGTAGTGGGCTCCTTCGTAATTTCAATGTCTTCTTCTGGAACAATCTCCGCAACTGAGCCAACCCGTACTAGAGTTCGAGCAGGGCTTGCTTCGCCGTTCCACGGGAAGTTGAATTTCGAAAAACCTGAAGAATCCTCGGCTCTTTTGAAACTCGAAGAAGAACGAACTCGGTAGATTCGATCAACTGACCTACGTTTATACATTCTTGGCATCGTAGACGCATGGGATTCTGGAAAGCCGACAGTGTCCGAAAAATCAACCTCTGATTGCTGAAGGGATTGGCACTGGGAGCCTTCCACAGACGGGTAAAATGATGAGGCGCTGTCAATGCGTTGTTGTGTCGGACCCATAAATAACGTACCCAGGGAAGTTCTCCTGGAGGGCGGCCCAGTCTGCCGTAACGACTGTTTGCTGAATTTTCGGTGAAGAGCTGTTTCATCCGAAGCTGGCGAACTCAACTCTCTCCTCCCCACGTGAGAAGATGAAGAGCCGAAAAATGTGCTGGTGGAAGCTTTTAGCATGCTGGGTATGCGCGCAAAAATCTCTTCTGAAGGAAATTCCAATCTGTTCTTCCCGCGAGTAGTTATAATTCCGGGCTGGTCTGCTGCAGCTGCTCGTATCATATCAGTATCGATTTTGGGCAGCTCCCTCATGAGAGTCCCGGAGCGAGATAATCCAACGTGAGAAATGTCATTATTTCGTAACATTCTAGAAACTTTTGGGGTTACTTCTCCATCCGGTTCGGTTATAGCCGACGGCCAAACCTCCTCGGGCTCATCATAACTGTCGATATTTGGAACTCCAATACTCGCTTGCTCCGGCTTGGGGGAACTATCAATGTCAGCTGTGTATGCAGCAGTGGCACTCGGCGTTTGATGAGCTTTTCCATTTGATATCAGGGCGATAGGAGATGTGGCAGGTTCTCCATTGTCAGGCCTGATTGACTCCGCTGCATGTGATGCTCGATACGGATATTGCAGGTTTTCGTTCGAGTCCGGCGTGTGTAGATTGGTGAGCAGTTCAGTTCTCTCGGACTCCCGAGAGGAAACCATTCCTTTAGCCCTTACCCCCATTCTATCCGTTGTGGTTTCGAAAGAATACCTCGTATTGCTGAGTTAGCAAACTGTACATCTTCATGTAGCTCCTGATAGGGCAGGATACCGATTGCTTATGGTAGCGGTTCTGTGCACCGAGTCGGCAGCAGATCGAGTCCCACTAGGTCCACCTTCAATCCCCTCAGTCCTTACGGAGAGGGTTCCAAAAGCAAGCGGTTCTTTGATATATCTTGCATCATCATCGTACACCATGTCCTTCTCATACTCCAATTTTAGGGCAGCACGCAGTTGGCTTCGTTCATGTTCCTCTTGCTCCGCACGGAGAAGCTCCTGTCCTTCACGGTAGAATTCCTCGATGTTTTTTTTCGAAGCTCGGGGTCGGGGTGCTGATCGCCTTCGGGCCAATTTAGGGGTGACCCGAGGCGGCGTAAGTGTGGGAGAAGGTGCCGTTGGGGCCTTTTTTCCACAGCAAAGGAAGCCCATCGTTGAAAATAAATGGAATTGTAGGTTCAAGCCAGTCGTAGGGGGGAAAATGAGGGCATACGAGACGAATTGTATATATCGAGCAATCAAAACAAAAGAAGGGGGGGGAGTCGGGAAGCAGTAGCGAGGAATGAAATGTCCGTGATTATGAAATGACATGGGAATTGGACTTGCGGAAGGTTGCTTTAAACTCTCCAACCCAAACCCTCGTTACAAGGGTGCCTAGCCTTAGAAGACACGCAATGACGTTTTTATGAGCACGACAGATAGGCGATTGAATTATTTATGGCTCTAAGAATTAATAGTTCGGAATACTTGACTTCTGGCGTTCACTGTTCGATTCTCGAGGACAGTGCCAAGTCTCGAATCGCTCAGCATTAGCTCGCGAGAAGAAATGCCTCGGTTGGAACGCCAGATTGTTTGCTTCAGGAATGTGGGTAGTCAGAGAGGTGCTCGGGAGGTAGCAGCAACACAATTGGCTGCAGTGGTCAAACAGCGGGAAGTCTAGGAACGCTCACAGCGCTCACGGCGCTCTGGGCTAAAACTAATGCAACTCAACCACTGTCAGCCTGGGTGACTCGCATGCATGGCAATGTGTCGTGTGCTTTTACAAAACAAATTTTAGAACAAAACTCCCTCTGCCTTTGGCTGCAGAGTGTCAGATCGTGGGGGAAAAAGCCTGGGCAGTTTGCATCGATAAGAAGCGTCCGGCTTGTACCTGCCCTGCTTGCCCGAGCCTTGTCTCTTGCTTATCGGTGCTATCAACGGTTTGCGCTCTAGCCACGCCACGTCCGGGCACAACCAATAGGTGATGCTGGTCGATACCTTTGCCCAAAATATTCTGGTAGGCATCCAGTTTAATAAATTCCCCGCTTCATCCATCACTTTTCTTTGTCCCACCCGATTCTCTTTGTTAAAGGCTGCGTCTTCCTCTTCCTCATCCCCTCGTCCTTCTCCGTCCCGGCGCCCGTCAAATATGTCCATCATCAAAACAATCCTAGCCTCTCTAGGCTTCCAATTCGTGGTAGCGCCTATTATTTCGATAAGTTATCCGGCATGGAACGAGCAGGCTGAGAGAACGGTACAAGTCCAGGCACATAGAGGAGGAGCAGGAATGCACGCAGAGAGTACGATGATGGAATATATATGCTTTGCATGAACTTAAGTAGTTTGGTCCTGATTCTAATTACACGTGGATATGACAGGCACACTCTATGCTTTTGCATATGCAATGGATATTGGCGCCGATGTGGTTGAGATGGATGCGGTAACTCTCGTTATCTCAATTTATCGGAAGGGCACCTAATTTGTGTAATCCCAGGTTTTCACCAAAGATGAGATAGTGCGTCAACCAATCTTTATATTTATCTTCGCATCCTGACATTTTTCTTCGTTCATAGCCGGTGGTATGGCACGATTTCGATATACAGCCAGATAAATGCTTCGATACAGAAACTGGGGCAAAATACGTCGGACAGGCAAGAGATCGATACATTCGAACGGTGTTTGTATAGCTGGGCTGATAGGGTTGTATAGTTTATCGCCAACCTGACCCTCGCCCAGATTAAGGCCACTATTCCCCCCACCATCCGCTCGCAACTCTGATGCTGACACTGTCTGTTATTCAACAGACGCTCGATTGTGGCAGTCAACAGTCGGAGGGTCATACGCAAGCCAAATGTAAGAAGAAGCGGATCACGACTTCAGGGAGCGTTGCTAAAAACTGTGCAAGTATATCCTGGTGCCCAAATCCAGACTTTAGAAGAAGTTCTAGAGTTTATTAGCTGCTATGGCGATAATCATATCAATATAAACCTCGAGGTAAATCCAATCTCTCATCAATCGTTTGAATATGCTAAGTGACAATACTATAGACCAAAGTTGATATTCGATTTCCCAATTGGACCCAACCGGTAGAGATGTACATCGATGGTATCGTCCCAGTTCTCAAGAAGCATGGGATGCTCGAACGCACTATCCTAATGTCATTTGACTGGCGATCAATTGTGGGCATCAAGCAGAAGTTTCCAGAAGCCAGGGTGGGTGCTTTGATTGATGAAACTTTGATTGAAATGGTTGAGGGAATATGGAACACAGATTGGGTCACGGCTGCCCACAGCTTTGGTACTGAAGTTATCTGTCCTCACCATGGATCAATAAATGCAACTGGAGATGCTGGGGGTACTATCAGTCAGCGCAATTACATTCCATTCACAACAAAAAAGCTTGTCGAACAGGCACATGGCTTGGGAATGCAGGTAATCCCCTGGACAGTCGACGACGAGAGCACTATTGAAAAAGTAATCCGGTGAGTTCATGAGTCACTCATATCACTCGATATCACTAACAAATTCTCTCTTAGTGACGGCGTGGAGTAAGTGCTCCCTCACATAGTCAGCCTAGAAAGATACTAACTGGCTTGCAGTGGTGTCATATCAAACTATCCTCTGCGAGTGGGATGCGTTGCTCGAGACTTGGGCTATGACGCAGGAGTCCGAACAGGAATCAGAAGAACACACAAGACTTTGGAGAGTGCATGCATGGTAGCAGCATCACTTTTCGTTCAAAGTCCTTGATGCAAACTGCAGATTTACACTAGGCTTTCAACATTATGAAGAAACAGGGAGTGGGAGAGGATGCCGTGGATATGGCTTCCTAAAGTACGCTTTGTGAGTCATATCTCACGACTTTTATCCCAGGTCCTCAAATCAGTTCAACCTGATACCCAGAAGGAGGTCCGCGGAATATTTGGAGGTTGGTTTGTTTGTGTATGAGCGTACGGAATAATCCCAAGCCGTAATTTGCGGCCCAAAAAAATCTGATTATTATTCGAATTCACTGTCGTCTGTCTATTGGTGCACTGATCTTGAGCGTGTTGATAGGACAGTCTGGTCATATTTATTGCTCTATATGTTTCTACTAATCTATCCAGGGAATTCTATGGAAGATATCTGTATGCGTCTATATTTTCGTGCTTAATGGTTGGTTGTCGTGACATGTTATGGTTTTAACTTAAGCCCGCGGGAACCTCCGCGGGTGGGGGACATCCCACATAAACTCCAAAGCCGGCTATAGCGGGTAGTCAGCACGTCATCCAACCATGTCACTGCATCACAGATAGGATTACTTGACCTCGGAATCCACTCCTGTCACCCAATTGTTCCCTAAACTTCAAGCCAAATACAATTCCCAATCACAACCATGGCAACCCTCTCAAAATCCTTTTCCCCAGACTCTCCCACCCCAGCAATCATAATCCCTACCGGATCCGGCGGCGCAGGCACAACAATTAGCTATGCGCACCTCCACAACCTGATCGGTAACTTCCAACGCCGTCTCGCCTCCTTCGGTATCTCCGCACACTCGGCCGTGTCCATTGCGCTCCCAAACAATCTTGAATTTATTGTTTCTTTCCTTGCCGTTGCAGCGCAGCGGTCTATCGCTGCCCCGTTGAATCCCGCATACAAACAGGCAGAGTTTGAGTTCTACATTGATGATATCAAGAGCGTGCTTGTGATTGTACCTCGCGGCGCGGTGAGGGCTGATGCGCCGGCGGTTAGAGCAGCTGCAAAGTTTGGAGCTGGCGTGGCAGAGGTTTGGTGGGATGCGGCGAAGAGGGAGGTGGAGGTGGAGTTCGTGGTTCAGGGGAAACTGAAAGGGAATGTGGATGTGGTGACGGCTCAAGCTGAGGATGTAGCGTTGGTGTTGCATACGAGTGGGACTACGGGACGGCCGAAGGCGGTGCCATTGACGCATAGAAATTTGACGAGGACTATGGGTATGTTTTTGTGATGAATTGATTGATTGGGGAGAGGAGCTGATGATGATGGTAGAGAATATTACGAATACTTACCAGCTTACTCCAAAGGATAGGACGTATCTTGTTATGCCTCTGTGAGTTTACTCCCCAATGCTTTGAGGGTGTCAGCAGCTAACATCCACAGCTTCCACGTCCACGGACTCCTCGCAGGATTTCTAGCACCTCTCGCATCTGGTGGCACCGTCATCGTCCCACCAAAATTCTCCGCATCCACATTCTGGAAAGACTTCACGACTCACCAAGCGAATTGGTACACTGCAGTTCCGACCATCCACCAGATCCTACTAAAATCCCCTCTCCCGAACCCAATTCCGAACATCCGATTTATCCGCTCCTGCTCCTCTCCGCTCTCCCCAACCACCTTCCACGCGCTCGAAAAAGCACTGCACGCACCGGTGCTGGAGGCCTATGCGATGACCGAAGCAGCACACCAGATGACGTCCAACCCGCTTCCCCCCGCGAAGCGAAAGCCGGGAACAGTAGGGATCGGACAGGGCGTTGGAGTTGCCATCCTCGACGACGATGGGAACGAACTCCCGCAGGGCCACGAGGGAGAAATCTCGGTCCGTGGTGACAACGTCACAAAGGGCTACATCAACAACCCGTCTGCAAACGCGTCATCATTTACAAAGAGCGGGTTCTTTAGAACCGGTGATCAGGGGAAGAAGGATGAAGACGGATATGTCATCATCACGGGGAGGATCAAGGAGCTCATCAACCGCGGTGGTGAAAAGATCTCACCGATCGAGGTCGATAATGCCATCTCTTCGCATCCGAAGGTAGCTGAGGCTGTCAGTTTTGCTGTTGATAGCGAGTTGTACGGACAAGAGGTTGCTGCGGCGGTGGTGGTTAAGGAGGGCCAGACGGTGGGCGTGGAGGAGTTGAAGACGTTTGTGTCTGAGAAGTTGAGTCGGTTTAAGGTCCCTACGAAATGGTTTTTTACGGAACATATGCCGAAGACAGCAACGGGGAAGATTCAGAGAAGGATTGTGGCTGAAACTATGTTGAATTCGAAGCCTGTTAAGGCCAAATTGTAGGCGGGCGGCAGCTGTATTGGAAGTGTGGGAATGAGTTGTATGTATGTAATGACGCGACGATAGACAATTCGTTCATTTATACCAGGCTGTGTGTGAATACCTCCGAAATCTCAACACCATTAACGCCATAGTAAACTCGTTCGTTGGTTCATTGGTTGCGGCTCTCCTGAGCTCCCCCACCTCACCTCGTCCTCCACCTCCACCTCCACCTATGTCCCATCCCCCTAAAAATCTCTACCACCACCGCCGCGTCGCCGACGCGTCCGCAAAGCCATGTTTTGTATGCTACCGCCCCGCGACATCGGTTCTTATCACGCCGGACCAGAGTGTACCCTCCACCCCCCAACTTTCTCCAAGCTTCGGCTTTGACACTGGGGATAGGATTTCTTCTACACTTGCCCCGGACATTTGCAAGACCGCGGATTCTGTTCGCCGGTTGAACCGACGCCGGTTGAACCGACGCCGGAAGAGGTGGAGAGACGGAAAAAGGAGGAGGTGGAGAGGGTTAAGAGGGAGTATGAAGAGAGGATGAAGAGGAAGAAGGAGAAGGAGAAGGAGAAGGAGAAGAAGGATGATAAGAAAGATGATAAGGACAAAGATAAGAATAAGGATAAAGTGAAGGATGATAAAGACAAGGACAAAGACAAAGACGAAGGGGAGGTAAAAGAGAAGAAACCGGAAGAGCCACCTCGGACTTTCACACTACACAAGTACGTACCCGGCAGGGTGAGGGGGGAAGGGAGCTGACAACTACGGTTTACAGGAAAATCTACGATCTCCGCGTGATGCGGATCCGACAGCGGGAGCAGGCGAAGCGGCATCAGGAGCGATTAAAGAATCCGTCGTTATTCCCGAGTGTGCCGAAGGGATTTCCTGGGGGATTGTAGAGGCCAGGCATCATCATCTTTCAGCGTTTCACGGAGATGGAGAGGTAGAAGTATCAAATTCAAATTCCCAAACTTTTTTGTGACCCAAACTTTTTTCCAGCCCGCAACAGTCTCTTTTACAAAGCAAATGCCTTCTTTGCCATCTCCAGAGCACCCTCGAACGTCTTATTCCCTCCAATGAATCCGCTCGCATGCACAAACACACATCCCTCCACATCGGAGATCTTGCTGAGCTCATCGTCTCTGAATCCTCTCCACGCCTCGGGCAACGGCTTCCTACTTTCAAAGCTATCGCTGCTAACCGGAACGCACTGGATGCGCCAATTCGGCTTATTCCCTCCCTCGTTATATAGCACATACAGCGGCTTCTGCACATCCTCATCGAATCCCAACTCCTCCTCAATGTTGAACAAGTGCTCCTTCCACGGAACTGAGCGCGGAAACACCAGAATCCTTCCAGCATCGTCGTGCTCAAACCTCTTCTCAACCGCCTCAACGACGAGGTCCCGCGCTGGCAGCCACCCAGAGCAGTAGAAGTCTAGCTTACGCACGAACGTCTCGCCCATGAGCTTCGACGCCTCCAAGAACATAGCATCCTCGCCAGCCTGGTCAACAGGGTTATTCCAGTTCGGATTCAGAGCGCCGACAAGGGAAGGGAGAGAGATTCCACCGGCATTGAAGGCCGGCTTGACGTCCGCTGGGTACGCTGAGATACCGTTGTCGTTTGCGTCCAAAGCCTCAATGAAGTTTTTATAGAGCTTTTGGAAGAGCAGTTGAACGGACGGGTGGTCGGTGGGCTGCTCCAGACGTGAGGCGATAAGCTTAGGCGCAAAGTGCTTGTAGATTAGTCCCGCGGAGGAGAGCTTGGTTTTGTATTCGGATGAGAAGGTCTCGGCGAATTCGCGCTGGTGGTGGTCAAAGTACTTAGTGCCGTCATATTTCCCACCTACGTCGACGATGATATCGCATTCCTCGAGAGCGGCGGTGTCGCGGGAGCGGAGAAGCTCTGCGTCAGAGTAATCGGGGAGTAGACGTAGAATGTAGACTGCTAATGCCTCGTCGGCCTGGAAATGACAGTTAATAAAGCGGGGTAGACACGGTCGGGCGGGGAAGGTTGTGTTACGTGAAAGTGCCCACTGTTTAGTGATGGTAATTAGCGGTGTGTGAGGGGTGGATAAATGGGGAATTGAAGAACTTACTTGTGGGTTCCGATGCGGCGGGGTGTGGTCTTGACACGCTTTGCTGGGGATTCCATTTTGATAAGGTGGTTAATGTTGAGGTGAGGAATGTGTTTGAGGAGGTTGCGAAGCATTTAATTTGTGGGGCACGCACCTGAAGGTTCAAATACGCGCGTACAAATGTGATGCCGGGTAATAGGCGGCACACGCTCTGTTACTTGCGGTGCGGTTCAAGAGCTGGGCCTACAGGCGTAGGCGTGTTATCGCTTCGCGACTCGAACGATGCGAAAATCTGGGAATGAGATTAAGTTGGGACGTGTAGTTCACTTGTGAAATTACATAGGAGGATTTTCGTCAAGCCACAAAGGAGGATGAGAGACACGCTGGAAAAGTGACCCTCCCAAGTAGGTATTGTTCTATTGCAGCTCACTCCAGGAGCTTCTTTTTGATTTGACCGTGATATGAATGAGGTCATTGATCGTATTATACACAAGACTCCGTACGTATGCTCAAATTTTATGTGAAAGGCTTTCAATAACCACCTCGGCCACCCCGGGGAGTGAACCCACCTCTACCACGAGGAGCACCGCCGCGACCACCCCGTGGCGTAAACCCTCCCCTCGATCCGCCTCGCCCTCTCGGTGCACCACCACCGCGGGAGAAGCCACCACTACCACCTCGTCCTCTGGGTGTGAAACCGCCTCGTCCTCCTCGAGGTGCACCCCGTCCTCCTCTGGCCGCACCCCCTCTCTTAGCAACTTTCGCACCTGGCCGGGGATTAGCTGGATCCGTTGGTAGCAAAAAAAGGATATCTTACCAGGAGGCGCCTTGGGCTTTGGCAAGAAGCGCTCTAGTGGTAAGAGCTTGTCAGGACCAATGTAGAACTTGTCGCCTTCTTTAAATGAGGTGGCCAGGATCCCATCTTGAGGTTTGACGGTGAAGAAGACCTGATTCATAGGTCCCAGAATCTCGTCGACTTTACCAATCACTGATTTGTTCTCGAGATATATCGGCGCATTGAAATAAGGTATTTTGGGGTTGATCGAGGCGCAAACGATGTCGCCTTCGCACGCATGCATCACCGTGCCCATCTCTGAGTAGCTCGCATCAGTACGACTGGACCGAATTGCGAAGGAAGCGACCACCTTGGACCGTATCCGGAGGACCCGCATTGGCTGTGTATCCGCCACGTCCACCTGAGATTTCAATTCATGAGCAACAGAACTTGCGGTACACGCGAAATCGCGAAAAATGGCGGCGAAAGGTTACCTCTGCCGCCAAAACCCCCGCCTCCTCTTGAGCCGCCTCGTGCACCTCTGAATCCGCTCATTGTTTACTGGTAGGAGGTCGTCGGGTAGAAGGTTAGGTATTGTTTCGGGGCCGTATCAGAAAACTCTGTCCACGACTAGTGTTCGTCGTTTCAGCCGGGTAATTCTCTGCTAAGCCGAGTCGTGTTTGGGGTTTCCCTGTGGGATTTCGACGTTCCAAGCTTTCGTGAGGAGCTAGAGAGACCACTGTGCTTACTAGGGTTTATTTGGTTAGGAGGTGCGCTGTCATTTGATGCCTCCTCTGCAGCCTGCACAGTTGCACATGTGAGGAAAAGAAACCTCCAAACGGAGGTCGAAGAGGATGGTAAGATGACCGGAAGAAACGAGATGAGATCTGCTCAGGACAGGGGCGCCATGCCGCTGGGATTACCGCATGTGTCGCTCCTACGAAACAAGAGTAAAGAAACAAAAAAGCCGTGAGTCGTGTGTCGCTTGTGAGGACACATTTCGTGAACTGAGAACCCGCAAGCGTTTTGGAACGGTAAAACGAACGATCTACACGATCCTCATCCCCCTCCAACTAGGAAACTCCATCGCCCAAACACTGCTGCTTGTGCGAAAACGATCTTCCTCTGCATCTGGTAGTACATACTCTATCGTCTCTAGTATCCTCAGCAGAGCACGCGCGCCACAGACGACACCGCTTGCACACCGGCGAACGAGTGGGCGAACGAATAGACGAACGAACGAACGGCCTCAACGCAACCCAACGCTTATTTCCAGGCTACACATTCCCTCGCTACGGGAAATAAGCTCCGAAAGCGAAAAACAGCAGTCCCCTCCCCCGCATTCAGCCTGTCCACCGTTCTGTGCGCCAGCCTGTCCATTGCTCAAGTATACAGTGTCCCCTCTGCACCACCACCAACCATCGCCAACCACCAACCACTACAGCTGAGCAAACGTCGCCTCAAACGCCTTATCCTACGTCCGTTCAGCACTGGCCACTTCATCCTCTGCATATCGTTGCAGCCATTCGCGGCCCCGATTGGCCTATCACCTGTCGCCCTCTACACCAAACCAGCACCACCACCTAGGCCTCCATGACCTTCCTCCGGGCTTCTGCTCGGATATTGGCGGGAACAACATTTCTTGCCCTCGTCATCCTCTTCATTCCTTTAGCGTTCGATGTCGGCGGTCGAGACTGCGGTTTGACATACTCACTGTCACTCGCGATATTTTACTTTCTCCTGTCGACAGCCCGGCTGGGAATACCCAGTTCCAAACGATGGCGGGGTGCGAGAATATTGTTGGGCTGTGTGGAGGTGCTACAGTACATTGTCGTAATACCGGGGCTTCTGATATATGCCCTGAACAAGTTTTCAGACGATGACGACGGGGGTGAGAGGAGTGCTGTGGAACGACTTATGGGGATTGAAGGAACCCGCAGTGCGGATCGGGGGGATCGAACTGCGCTGGATAGGTTCACCATAGGCCCCTGGGATACGTTTCTGACGTTCTCGACGCCTATGTTTCAGTTATCGGAAGGCTTCTGCAGCTTGCTGGTGATACAAGCTGGGGGGCAGATATCGAGGTGGTTGGTGAACCGCAAGAAGTCAGACGCTTGGATGGTAAGAGGATGCCCTCCTAGGATATTCCGATGTGGCGTGCTAACGTGCTTCAAGATTACCCTGTTGGTCATGTCCGGCTCGATCATTTCTTCCGCTGTCTACTTTTTATGGAGAATCACGACTTTTCCGGAAATTGGCAATCTAGATGCTACATTGATCGGGGTTTCAGTCACGTGCTCCATTTTCTTATGCGCCTACGGCATTAGATCGGGGAGAGGAAACCCTATCGAAAGCTCCCTTTTAGTGATTATCTCCCCAACTGCATGCAGCATTTAGAGTTATAGCTAACAGGGGTTGCTCGTAGTTTTCGTACATAGTGCTCTGCATATACCAAATGTATGTGGCCTTCCAAATCCCATGCCTGCTGAAATTACATGCTGACATTAACTTTAGTTTCACCGACTACAAGCCTTCTACACCGCCGCCTACTACCATCGAGAAGGCGGAGTTTCCGCCATTCCCTCCGATGATCATGACATCCTACGAATCGCTGGTTTCGAGTCTGTCCGCTTTCCTTCCTTCGTTTCTGCAACAAATAGGCACATTCGTAATATCAGCGTACTCCACTATTACACCATCAGTCATCATCTCACTTGCATACCGGCTGTTTGTTTTCTATGCTTCCACTCGCATTATCCCCGCCGTCCGACAGTCTGGAGGCGGTAGAGAACTGCATCAGGAGCCCAGTGTACGGGATAGAGAGGTTATGAGTAGAATCGCCGGCTTCTTTGGTTGGTACAGTCCGTGCATTCTTGTGGCAGTGTACACGCACCTACTTCTGCAGCACTTTGAAGTCGTGGGTGGAAATGGACTAGCGGCAGGGTGGATCACGGGCGTGCCGGTTGGTGGACATGTATGGAGGTGGATCAACATCGGCGCTACAAGTTCGTATTACCGTTCTGTGTTTATTGACGTGATTTACTGATGTTGAAATAGTGCTACTTTATTCATTCGAGCTGCTGATGGGTGATGAAGAGGGAAGTGAATCTTTGACAAGTCACTGGAAAACAGATTGAACTTTCATCTTTGCCGCTGAGTAGAGTTGTGGAAAGTAGGGACGACGCTCAACTTATTTATCTTATCCTATGCGGGTGAAGCTACTGTATCGACCCGACAGATACACTATCACCTTCTACCTCCCTACTTTCTACGGTCTATATTTTATATTTCCTTTTTCTTCTTGGGGGTTTTTGCATACAATATTCTTAAGGCTTCGATGGGGAATTGAGATGAAATGGGATCGGGTGGGGGGTATACCAGGCGTCCAAATTTACCTGTCTTACTTTCTTTTTTTCTTTCTGGCGAGAACTGTTTTTTTATCATGATGTTGCAATGAGAGGACAGAAAGAGGTTAAATAATTGGGTTTGTTGCTGCTTCCAACATGTATATGGTGTTTTTTTTTCTCTTTTTTTTGCTGGCGAACTTTCAGGAGGTATTAGGTTTGTATTATAGCTCTCTTTGTATCTTTTTTTTTCCCTTTTTTTTTTCATCGGCTCAGATCTGAAATGGCTGCTGGTAACGTAACAATGATGCGAGAGGCGGGGTTTTGGAATCAATGGTTAAGAGCGATACTTTATTTAATTGTGCTTTGTTGTGTGAATAAGGAGTAGGTGGGTGGGCAATCATCTATCTGCCTCAAGTTTTTCTACGTATGAATTTGATGTGGCAAGATTGGTGTTGCTGCTGCTGGAGGCATGTGTTCTGGGTGGTAAACTGGAACGTCATGAACCATCAATCGTCACGCATATACCTCTAATCTATGAGGTATAACGTTTGACACATGAAGATGGAATTGTGGTCTCTCAGACATTGGACCAAGGTTTGTTAATGTTGAGGAATGACGACACAGTTGGTTGAGCTGAATCAATTGGAAGACAGTGAACCATTGTTTGAAGCTGAAGCTGCAATTTTTTAGTGATGGGATCTCGGGTGAGGATGTTGAGAAGGTACTTTCCGTCTTGTTTCAACACACCGGGGGCCCGGGGTGTTATAGATAGCACACGGAGTATTCTATAGCTATCCTTGTAAAAAAGCACAGGTGGAAAATCCGTATCCAGTGTATTGACGCACAGCCAGAGCCGAATTTCACTTTAATTCGGTGTATGCTTCGTACTGATCTTGTGGAGAAACGGTCTCGAAATGTGGTATTTAGGATACTTCAGCTCTAGTAGTGTGTTTGGTTTTTTACTATTATTATTACGGGTAGCTAGAGACATCTGGTTCCGGTGAAGTAAAGTACTTTTCTTCCACGGTGAAAGTGAAAGAATTGATGGGCGCGAGTCGGTTCGAGTCGAAACTGGACAGGAAGCTCGAGCAGGCTCGACTCGGGATGGGGATACTCGTGAAGGCTCAAGCAAGCTCATGAGCTCGACCCTAAACTCGAGCTTTTGGCATTTACAACTACTACTTCAAAAAACCGATGTATTATCAATGCAAATGACATCGCAGCGGCCTCTACTCTTGTTGATATCCCCTGATCATTGGCCTGGCAAGTCCCATCGCCCTATTCCTTAAAAGTTTTCGAGCTACTTGTCTACGATCTGCACATCACCGAGGCCTAAACCCACAATTGCGATTTCTTGTCGGCCAAGGCAAGCTCGAGCTTTTGACTCGAGTCGGCTCGGCTCACGTCTATCACTAAGTGAAAATAGAGGAAGAGAAATGGCATTTAGAACCTTGAGTACGGAGACTGCGGTAGAGAGCACCCAACATCTCTCCATGTATCTATAATGTTAAGCCCATAAACCAGCACAGATTCGCCGCACTACTACTGAGTTAGTCTCAGGATTTTCATGTGAGTATCAATTCTTCGGTATGCCCAGCGATTTTTGCGCGCAGTGAGGTAAGCACCAGGGATACATAGTGATGAAGGCAGTGTACTTTATTACTACTAATTTGCAATAGCAGGCTAGCATATTAGAATGACCAAGGTTGTGTACGTAAATATTCAGGGTTAGGTGTATTTGGCCAAACTTGTGGCGGTACACAGCCACAATTAGTTACACCGCCAAGCCAAGCCAAATATGATGGCAGTGCTTTTTGACGATCAAAACCTGGAGATGGCGGTGGCGGCGGAAAGTGAGGTACTCGGTACAGGCGTTTGGAGTGTCCTGCGCGATAATTACGCCCTTTCTTATAAGCATGTTCTGTGTTTATGGACTTCACTCTGCTCAGCAGTTAACTACTCGGGCCTCCTCTGCTAACGCTGGCAGGGCATGAAGTGTGCTTCTCCGCTGTTACATGGAGGCATTTCATCCTCGACTGCACTAGCGTCGTTGACACTTTGTGCTCCTGTACCGGATCCAAATGGGATTGTAGATAATATTCCCTGACCAATGTACTCCGCCATTGGAATGCGTCATCAAACCCTGCGTCATCAGCTGCTCCCGCGCAATTGGTTCTTCCATTTTTGATATATAATTGTATTGTCCGGAGTGCCCCTCATTCTACCAAACATCTCTCATCTGTCTTCCGGCTGTGACATTTACTCCAAACTAACCATGTCTTATCCACCACAGAATAACTTTAATCCGCAACAACCTTACTACCCACCACAAGGCGCTCCACCTCCTCAGGGTTATCATGGCCCGCCTCCCCAGCAACAACAGTATCAACCCCCGCCTGGCCCATCGCCGCCACAGAACTATGGCCCCCCACCTCAGCAAGGTTACTCTCCCGCACCATTTCAGGGCTACCAGCAGCCACCTCCCCCTCAACACTATCCCCCTCCGCAACCTGGTTATGCTTCACCCATGTCCCCTCCAAACCAGGGATATGGTCCTCCACCCCAGGGATATGGTCCTCCACCTCAAGGCTATGGACCACCCCCTCAACAAGGCTTTAGACCTCCGCCACAAGGCTATGGCCCTCCGCCACAAGGCTTCGGACCGCCGCCTCAAGGCTTTGGAGGTGCACCCCCACCACAGCAACCCATCAACATCACACCCGATGTTACCGCCATCCACAAAGCATGCAAAGGCTTCGGTACCGATGAAACCGCACTAATCAAAGTTCTTGCCAACCGCGATGGACCTACTATCGACGCCATCCGCCGCGGATACCCATACAGCGATCTCGTCCAAACTCTAGACAAAGAAACATCTGGAGATTTCCGCACCATTCTTCACGCAACCGCCCTCGGGCCTCTGGAGTCTCTTGTTTTCTGGGCACACTGTGCGGTCAACGGCGTGGGAACAAATGAGGACATGCTGACTGAGGCGATCATGGGAAAGAGTAACTACGAGATCTCAGCGATGAAGACGATTTTCCAACAGAAGTACGGACGCTCGCTCGAAACCGCCGTAAAAGCGGATCTCAGCATGAAAACGGAGGAGCTGTTTGCTATGGCGTTGCGAGCACAGAAGCCTGAGGAGTGGGTGCAGCCTAATCCCCAACAAGTCATGAGCGAGGTGCAGGCAATTTATGCGGCGACGAAGGGCCGGTTGGGGACAGATGAGACGACTGTTAGTGGAATCTTGACGAAGTGTAATGAGGCGCAGATCAGAGCTATTGTGTACGAGTATGGAAGACTCCATGGCGACTTTGCAAAGATGATTAAGAGTGAATTCTCCGGACATATGAGGGATGCGTTTTTGTATCTTGTTGAGGTAATGAGTCTTTCCTCGGGTCCTTGGAATTTCCCCACCGAAGCGGCAACAGAGGCTAAAGAAAATGTTTAGGGCGCATCTCAGAATGATAAAGCGACTAGAGATGCTCATTTATTGGAGGCTGCCATGAAGGGTTTTGGTAATTCTCAATCCCAAGCGTTACATTGATCTAGGTATTAACTCGGGACAGGGACAAAAGACGATCTTCTCATTATGCGAGTAGTCAGAATCCATTGGGATCAAAGACATATGGCCAACGTGAAGGCAGCGTATAAGTCACTATACGGCAAGGATTTGAGCAAAAGGATTAGGGGCGAGACGAGTGGGTATTATAGGGATATGCTGCTTGAGATGGTCAAATAAGGTTTATTTAATTTTAGGGTGCTACTTTTGTTTATTTGTATGTTATCGTGGTATTTAGTGGGTCATATAGATGGATATGGTCAACTTTTTCCCTGGTTATACTCCAGTTCTAAGTAGAGCCTTGAACCTTGCGGTGTCTCTCGTGGCGCTGTGAACAACCTGCTGCATAGAAGTCTATCGTGCAGTCACCGGCTTGCTTAGTACAGCAAGGTACAGTAGGCGAGATATATAGAGTCGACCTAAATTCGGTGCATAGATTAGTACAGTGCTCGGAAAATTTACCTCCATATGGCAACTGTTTTCGTATAGTATGAGGGCTTTTGTTGCTGCGAGTGCTTTCTTGTGGATTTGAATGTGGCAACATTGACCTTGCTCTTCCTCTAACTCTTCCATGCAGTTCGAAATTTCTGGTCAAGATAATTCGAGGCTCGTCGATATCTCAGAACATCGTCTAGCAGGTGCCCACTCCCGCTTTGTCTTCCCTCTACTACTGAAATGTCCGAGAGGAATCATGGAGGGTCGTTCACTTATAAACCACTGAAGACCAAATTGCTTTCCAGTCACTTCTCTGGACTACTGCCCCGGTTATTGAGAGATTGTCACATATCAGAAAGAATCCGGATATATAAGGATGCCGGAAAAGTCTTGGGTCCGTTAGCTTAGGACGAATGCGAGACGAGACGTCACCGGCTTGTCTAATGAGAAGACTGGACTCTGACTGATGACAAACGATTGTGTGTCTGCGATGGGTGTGTACAAGATGTTAACGCCATATGCATCTGCAGGCTCTCGACGCATGCAAAGGCGAGACCGCTTCTTCTTGTTGGATGTGATGTATGTATATCCGCTGGACATAACGGATAAGTCGTTCTGCTTCCCATATTGCTAAACCGGATTTCCAATCCATATCTTGTAGACTGCGAATAATAACATCTTGAAAACATTCATATGGCTAGATGGTGAACTATCTAGGAAGTATAAGTAGGATCCTACTCCATGAAATAATTGGCTTGGCGTATCAGGATTAATGGGATCTCTAGGAAATGTAAAAAAAGGAAGACCTAGATAGAGCATTGGTATGCGGATTTTGTGTTCGTGGGATGGCGATGTCTGTCACTAGACAGTTGAGCGGGAAATTCTATTTGAGGCTATCTATGTGGAGTAATTGTACAGCCGAACCGAAACTCGCACCCGAAACTACCCTTCGATACTCACTCCTGGAAAGCTTTCGTTTAATGCATATTTTTATCCATCTTTGACGTGAGCACAATACTCTAAGTGCTCTGATTTTGGGACTCGAAATGGCGATTGGGATAAGGTGTAGCCGCGCGTTCTCGAAGGCTGTTCCGCACGGTCTTCTTTCTGGCTTCTTCCCCGTAAGGTTTGCCTGTAGTGTTTTACAAAAGGAACTAACGTGCCTATCGCTCCTAGCGTGGCAACCCGGTACCACGCTACATATTGCAATACCAACTTATAACTCTCCGCTATACCTACATATCCGCATACCCTCGGACCCCGAGATCTGCCTCGTGCTGCTTTGGCCTTGTTCTCGTCGTTGATTCGCTTTTTTAATGCCCGCCAGGCTGCCTTGAGACTCACTTGCATTCGCTATTCGTCTTAAAAATCCTCCTCCCCGCTTCGTTGTTGCACAGCAGATGCGAACGAGTTCCCTATCATTACATCTTACCAACTGCAGTGTGGATTCGACCTCGCAGTGTCAGACGCCAGGTGCCCAGTTAAACATACTACTGAGTACTCGTAAGGGACTTAGGTCGTAAGCTGTCAAGCTGAGACTTCCCAATTTAGGCGGACGACATTTGCTCTCACGTTCTCCTGTCTCTCCTGTCTCCCTTTTCGACACCCTTTCAACGCTTGCACTCGAGTATAAAACCCTCGGGGGTGCGCTATCAATAAACAATAATTATCAACTCTAGGAGCCACACCAGCACGTCTATCAATGCCAACAACGCTATTGCTGGAAAATCTTCCTCTGGAGGGTACGGATATATCCCTTGTTGATCCCATGTCTATATACCTACCATAGTTGTCCGAAGAGCCACATTAACGGAGTTACAGTACTTCATCACGTCCTTTCGAACCTCACGGCTTCGGAATTAGCCCCTCTCCGATCGGTATCCATCCGCCTACGTGACCTCGCAACTTCAAACGCCCACTGGCGCCGCTGCCTCCTATCGGATCTTGTCCCCAACTTCGTTGCCTTCAATGAGATCGCGGCGATACCTCCGTTGTTATGGTCATTCTCCTTGGTACACGATGGATGGTTCCGAGCATACTGCGAGCTGAAAAGGGTCGTGAAAGCACCTTGGTTGCGGCGTGACGAGGACTTGATCGGGGCTCCGTGGATGGTGTATTTTAAGTCGCATCTGCCGAGTACGGAGCTGTTGGGTATCGAGGATCCGCACGCGACGATACGGTTTACGCCGGATAATATGGCAGAACAGGTTTCGGGATTACCGCTGAATTCGAGGAAGTGGTGGATAGAGGATGGCGTGATGCGAGGTGGGTGGCACTCCTCAATATTCTGGAGAAAAAAAGACAAGTATTGATGACTTTTTTCCCTACAGTTTCCGCATATCCCCCGAATGTTCCTGGACGAGAGCCAAGGACGCTTTGCCGGAAATTTGAACACTCGACGGTAGCGATGATTTCAGATTCGCCCGAGTATTTGGAGGCCATGGTTCGAATCAACAACACGATAATCAAGGAAGCGGCCAGTGAACGACTAGTGTCACAAGCAGAAGCTGAGAGTCTGCGTAACGCGTTCGAACAAGCGAAAAAGAGCATTTTCCCTTCGTCCGACTTCAATATGAGGAATAAGCGGTTACGGAATGTGCTTGGCCTGACCGACGAACGTGGCGATGATAGAGAGGAGGATACGGTAGGTACGTATACAGCGTCTTTTTTGTTCGAGTGATCACCGATGGGATTGGATGCTATGCCGTATCCATTAATTTCTTTTTTTCTTAGGCGAGGACTTGAAAGAGGTGTGTGGGAATCTGAGTTATTTGGATAGTCAAACTAACCGTGGAATCTTCTGATATCAGGTTCCAAGTAAGGAATATAGGAACGATTGTAGTTGACGACGAATACAGCCAATCAGATCGCAGGAGTCCTGGTGTGTTACGGCGGCGGCGGGGCGGCGGCGGATAAGTAAAAGCGTGTATTTGGTGGGTATCTTCTGCATGATATTTTTTTGGCGTACAGAAGCACAATTGGAGCGTCAGGATTTACTATTGGAACGTTTGGCACTTAATATGCATTAAGTGAATGGACACGTGATATAAGTTATTCTTTTCGGGGGACGTCTGTAGTCTCAAGTCCACTTTTTAAGACAAGACATTGGTGACTATCATGATGCTCTGTCCAACCTTCTATATGTTCGATTAAGAAGCGTGCGGGATGGGAAAATGTGACCGCTTGTTCGGTAGTGATGGTCTTCTATTTCCATTTCGATCGATGTATGGGTATCTTTGCAATGGTATATACATAGAGTCTTCTTTCCTTTCCACCATTCGTCAGGTTGTCACGTATACCAGGCTAGGTCGATCGATCTCCAACATAATCCGGACAGTGGAAACATATACAAGAGCTGATAGTTTAGCTTCGCTGGTGCTACAAACACCAGCCGTAGGTGCTGCAATCACCGGGGTTCGAAACCCCACCAGGCCATGCTTTAAACAAGGGGCCCCCGAAACACTAGGGTTTATAATCTCGCGACGTTCTAAACGTCAGGTTTCAGGCTCAATCTAGCATTGCTCGTTCTTTTGTCCTACTTTTAGCCTTATTAGCCATTGAAATTCTGTACAACATAGTGTAAATCATCCCATTAATATACAAGAACCGAGAGCTTAGCTGGTGCTATAAACACCAAGTGCTGTAAACACCCGGGTTCGAAACCCTACAACGCTATAAACGTTAGGCTATGTTATAAACATCAAGGGCTGTAAACACCAGTTCGTAACCTCCTGGTGTTCTAAACGTCAGATCGCGGGCTCAAAGCCTGCAGTGCTCACTCTTTTGCCCTTTGTCCGTCGAAATCCAGTACAATACAGTGGAAATTATTCCATTTACAAGATCCGATGGCGTAAGTTATAATTATCGGGTGCTCTAAAACACTGGGTTCATGATCAAAACAAGACGCTACAAACGTCAGGGTATGCGGGTTCAAAGCCTGTCAATAGTATTCAATCAATAGTTCTTTTGCTTTGTCCTATTCACGAGAAGAGTTTGTTATATAAAGTTGTTTAGAACCGCATCTTCATAAGTTCTTCTGGCCGCGGTCTATTAAGTTGGTCACCTAAAAACCGACAACATCACAGGGGGGGAATAGCCGTAAATAAGAACGGACTGTCTGGCTTATCTGATGCTATAAACACTGACTGCAGGTGCTGCAAACACCGAGCGCGGGTTCGAAACCTGCAGTGCTGTAAACACTAAAGTCGCGGACTGGAAATCTGTAGCGTTCAATCGTTATTTTGTTTTGCCCTATCCACAAGGAGATATTTTTGCAAGAAGCTACTCGGAACTGTAGCCGGTAATACTGTGGACGAGGGTGTTTCGTTTCTATCCTCCAGTTAGCAGTAACTTCTACTAAACAAATACAGTGCTAGAGCAGTATCCACTACACGCCTGAATTTCTCTGATTTGTTGCATTTCCTGTTTGAGGTGTTGGTCATGAAATTTGGCCAATCAACGGCCTGAAAATTCATAGCCTTGACATTGATCAACCAATGAGCGCACAAGGCTGGAAAATGTAACAAATGAGAAATTCGAACGTGTAGGAGATAAATAGTGTTTAGAGCAGTACTAGTGCCGAGAATATTTCGTTTCCCCGGTTCGTTTTGTTTGCTCGTTTGTTTCTATCTTCTATTGGCAGGCAAGGAGGAAACAAAGTGTTTGGAGCAGTACAAGTGCCGATAATGTTTCATTTCGTTGTTTCATTTCGTTATTTGTTTGCAGTGAAGGTGTAATTAAACAAAGTGTTTGGAGAAGTGCGACTCCAGCTGCTATGTGCCAGTGTAATGGTAGAGTACCGGTACTAATACCTCAGATCAAAGTTTACGGGCTGATACTACCTCCAGACACTCCAACACTAGGTACGTCGACCAACATGTTGAACACGGTGGCCCGGGCAGCCAGCAACACCACAATCATGATCCTAATTTAGGCCCTGTATTGTTGGCAAAACTCATCGCATATACAAGAACCGATGGCTTAGCTTGGCCGGTGTAATAAACACCAGATGCTTTAAACACCGGGGTTCGAAACCTCTAAGTTAACGTTAAAGGCGCTCTAAACGTCAGAACACGACCCTGCTTAAACCCTTACAGCGCTACAAACGCCGCGGCTAGACCACAGGTTACAAACCTCAAGTACTCACTCTTTTGTCATATTTTGCCCTTTGAGATTCAGCTTTGGGACTGTAACTAGGGACAATCGAAGTCCGTCTATCCGGCGGTCGAGCGGTGGGTCCATCATGCACGGCCACGACCAAGACAGAAAAGTGACTCCCTCAATCCCCCTACGCTCCACAACTCCTATCTACGACTCCAATCCTCTGGCAGGTGCAAGGGTGCAACCTCTCTTTCCATTCTTCCCAGTATTCTTGTTACTTATTCAGCAAAGCGGGTTTTGGGCATCGCACCTAGCTGGATGATAGGGCAGTTCCAAAGTGGGAGTAGAGCTTGTGTATCGAGAGACCTAGACGGTAGTGTGTGGAGAGATATAGACAGCAGTGTATTGGGTGCTGTGGGATATTATAAGGCTACCAGAATACTGTCGAAGTCCCCTACATTGGTTTCGTCGCTGCCCAGCCGCCAGATCACCCCATTGCAGGACAGATAGACTTCGACTGTCTCTAATCATGGCCCAGCTTTGGTTCTGTACAAGATGATGGGGATTGCACAGGCATACAAGTGCTGATAACTTAGCTTAGCTGGTGCAATAAACATCAGGTGTTGTAAACACTGGGTTCGAAACCTCATGGCGCGCTAAATGTCAAAATACGACCTAGGCTTAAAACCTCAGACGCTACAAACGCTAGACCGCGGGTTTCAAACCTTCAGCACTCACTCTTTTGCTTGTGATTGTTAACCATCCTTTGTAAGCTCAGGTTTTCTCCCGTGAGCATCTTAATTTTGCCCTGCTTTATATATATAATTTACTCTTCTGTAGTCTTATACACGATGACGGAAATCAATGCAAATATCAAGGTCAGATATCTTAGCTTAACTGGTGCAATAAACACCAGATGGCCAGGTGCTATAAACACTGGGGTTCGAAACCCCCAGGTCGACATCAAAAATTCTCCAAACATTAGGACTCGGGCTCAAAACCTTATGACTCAAAACCTCAAAGCGTTTCAAATGCTAGACCATGGACTCTAAATCTGTTACTCTTTTGCCCTGGTTTGCCCTTCGACATCCAGCATAGGATGGTAGACGTCGTTCCATATTCAAGAGCTACTTTGGCCAGTATGGTGCGATAAACACCAGTTCACGGTGCTGTAAACACCAGGTTCGAAACCTCATGACGCTCAAAACCTCACGGCGTTACAAACACTACTTGAGTGGACCGCGTGTTTCAAACCTGCGGAACTCTCACTTTTGCTGGGGGCAAGGAGATAGGAAGCACACGACTTGGATCCAAGAGGGCCAAGAGGACACTCAAGGCTCACCTGGTGATGTGTGGTGGAAAAGGATTAGATTATGTCATGGCCGCAAGCGGCCGAATACATTATGATTCAAACAAACAAACAAACTCTCACTTTTGCCTTTCGAGATCCAGCTTTGGTCCTGAACAAGATGGTAAAAACCATCGTGAATATCAACAGGTAGGATAGCTTAATCGGTGCAATAAATACCAGGTGCTGTAAACACCGAGTGGGTTCGAAACTCCATAACGCACTAAACGTTAGAATTCAGGCTCAAAACCTCATTTTTGTCCTGTTTTGCCATTCTATATCCATCTTAGGCTTTGTATTAGATGGTAGAAATTGATACACGTTCAAGAGCTGATGGATTAGCTTAACTGGTGCTACAAACATCAGGTTCTGTAAACACTAGCCGCGGGTTCGAAACTTGATGGCGCTTCAAACGCGACTCCGGTTGTTCATCGAGTGCTATAAACACCCGAGTTCAAAACCTCCAAGTCAAAGTCAAAGGCGCTCTAATCGTCAGGACATGGCCAGGGTTCAGAGCCTTATGGCGCTACAACGGGTTTCAAACCTTCAGTGATCACTCTTTTGCCCCCCTTGTTCCTTTGAGTTCCATCTAGGCTTTCTACAAGATAGTGGATACCATCGCAAACATCAACAGATAGCATAGCTTAGCCGGTGCAATAAACACCAGCTGTAGGTTCGAAACTTCATAAAGCTCTAAACGTCAGGATGACGCAAAACCTCCAGACGCTACAAACGCCACACCGCGGGTTCCAAACCTGCAGCACTCCCACTTTTGCCCTTTTGTCCATCGAGATCTGGCTCTAATTCTGGTGTAAACACTGGCGGGCACTCGAGACTACTCTAACTAGGCCGACTCGGAGGGTTTGTACATGATGGTGGAAATCATCACATATACAACACCTGATACCTAGCTTAACCGGTGCAATAAACACCAGGTGCTCTAAACACCGGGGTTCGAAACCCCATGGCGCTATAAACGCCAGGTTGTGCAACGCTCTAAACGTCAGGCTTAAAACCTCATATTCACTGGCGCTACAAACGCCAGGCTTACATGCAAGGTCGTCGATCAAGTGCTATAAACACAGATGCTATAAACACTGATTCTAGGCTCGAAGCCTCAATGCATAACGCTCAACACTTCATGGCGCTACAACCGCCACACTGCGGGTTTCAAACCTATGGTGCTCATTCTTTTGCCCTTCAAGATCCAGCTTTAGTCACCGCCGTAAGAAAGTGAGTTTATGTTTTGTGATGGAATCGATATGGCACACGCATAAACTAACCGACTGTAGAGTAAAAAGGGGAAAGCATTACATGTACAAAAGCTGCAATAAAACACCAGCTGGAGGTACAGTAAACACTGCGTTCGAAGCCTCACGGCACTCTAAACATGTGGACGGTTTAAAACCTCATAGCGCTACAAACGCTGGACCGTGCGCCCAAACCCTGTGGCCATTCTTTTGCCCTACCTTTGTCCTTCGAGATTTAGCTTATTGAGGGTAAGAGTACAAGGTGTAAAAGCTTCTTTGAGGGTAAATTCATGTGTATGAAGGCACTGGCACTCTGATTGGCTACTAGCACCAGGCTTTCGAGCCAATCAGAATTCTTTACCATAACGGAGCAAAATAGATATCATGAGACAGAGTGACATTATGGTGAACTTCTCGATAATCTTTCTGAAATGTAACTGAAACCTGGCCATACAGAAACCATTGATTAGGGGACCTGTATAAGTACTTAGTACATAAGGAAAGTATAGCAATACATATGCCTCTCCACTGCCAGAGTCACCAAAAGAGACATGGGCGATGGGCGTCTGCAATGCTATGCTTTCCACCTGCAACTGAGTAGGTACTGTACTCTCTACTAGAATAGACACTACATTCCCGAACACTGTACGCCAATTCCACAGAAAAACATCGAGCCAGCTTTCTGTGGCGACACACCTTGCCCCCCACCGACACAACACTTGTAACAGATAACTTAGCTTAACCGGTGCTATATATAAAACACCGGGGTTCGAAACCTCCAAAACGTTTCATGCTAAAAAACTTACAGCTCAGAACGCTACCGCATAACATCTTTTGCTTAAGATATTGCGATTGCCCCCTCCTGGGCACACTAGGAAACCCAAACAATTGCAATAACTCAATCTAGCTTCTTTGTTCCTACCGATGCGGACTATGTCAACCGCGCACAAATCTCCAGACTTCACAACAAGTGACGCGAAACCTTGTAATGAGTGATACTTCATGATCGACACCACCGCTGCAACACTATTCTCACAATAGGCCTTCCTCTCGAAATACTCTACCCACTACCTCGGCGAGCTGCAACACCACGACTAGGACCAATATCCTCGTTGAGTTTGAGACCTGTCTGTTCCTGGTTGAATCATACTATATCTACTCTAGCAGCTAGCTGATCTTAGTTAGAGTAGAGGTGTGCGATGGTTAGAGGTGTCACATGGGATCATGTTCCTGGGACAAGACAAGCAAGCATGTATATGTACACTACCGGTGACTAGGAGGCATAATGTAGGAAGTCCTCGTCCTATGGCCAGGGAATGTAGAATGGTGGCGTGGTGTGGTTTGAAGCTGGAGTGACAGTTCATGACAATCGTATCAGTAAGTATCGTGAGGAACATCGCAAGACACTGTATACTATCCACTTGATATCGAAATCCCCACTGGTTCTTCCGTATAGTATCGTGTGACTTCCTGCTCGATATTTTTCTTCACTTACCCATGGACCCCCTCAGAGGCATGTTGGAATTTTTCATGTCACGCGGCGTTTCCGTGGAACCCATTCCTGCACCCCCATAGTGTCAGGGACATATATCCTAATCCCTGTGCCCATCAATTAATCCTCGCAGAAAGCAAACATGTGCTGTCATCCTTCTACGGATTGGTGCTTAGTACATACCCACAACGTCCATCCCACTCCCCCCCGCCATAACGGAACGTACAATTACCAATCAATCAATCAACCTTCCGAATGTCATTATGCTTCTTTCGCTGCAGTGTTGCGGCACCCAGTCTCCGGCTTGTAGAGTACGTACAACCCAACATATTTTCAAAAAAGATCATCCAAGCTTTTATTTGCATCCTCCTTTATAAGCTCCAACATTCCCTCTGGCATGACCGGCTTTCCCTGTTCATCCTTCACATATCTAAACGGCATCTCTGTCGATTCATTCTTATTGATCTGCAGAGTTGGGAAATCCGTGTACGGGATTTCATCAATTTTCTCTGTTCCCCCAATCAGCCCATGTGTTGTGGGGAGAAGTTTTGGCATACTCCCTTCTTCCACCACGATCCGTGTGACTCTTACTGCCGTGTCTGTAGTCATCTGTAGCTTCTGAAGGTTCCGTCCCGTGTATCCGTACTTCCTCAATTCTGCTGTGCGATCTTTTTTGCCAGTCATTAGCACGGAGCAAGCATCGTATGGTGTAAGGGTACATACCTCTCGGCGGATCATCACCTACAACACCAACGGTCAACCCCATCCCATCCCAAAACTTAGAAAGTCAAAATACCGACCCAAAATCCCACCAAACACAAACCACTCGAACCTCTCTGCATCGCTTGGGGACAGTGTCTCCTCCGCCTGTGGATCCAAAAGACAGACCTTTTCCTTTTCCACGCCACTAATCATTTCCACATCCTTCGTAGTAGCCACAAACGCGTCTTGCCGTAACAATGGTGTCAATGTCGCCGGTAGGTTCTCGGCTAATTGCAGTTGCAGAGAGGTGAGATAAAAGGTTGACCCACTCATTGCGGTTTCTGTAGCGATGGCCGTGTACTCCAATGTTGACCATGGGCCCATTTCAGGCTCCATGTGTTCTACGACATAGTTTTTCGGTGACATTGATAGGTGTGTGGGTGACTAAGAGAAATTTTTGTTGGTTGCCTGGTTTGGGAGTGACGTATTATGCCGGTAGGGAGGGCTGTAGTGTGTGCAGATGGAGGGGGGACGATGTGATACGGTAGGTTCGGTTGTGATAAGGGGGGGGGGGGGCCGGGGGAGGGAGGAGTATCTGAGAAGATGGAGGTGCTGTAGAATTGTGCGGGGAAAAAAAAAAAAGAACCCCGCAAACAACAATTTACACTACGGCGGCATCTCTCAAACTCCTCCGAAACCAAGCTAAACTCGGGGAAAGACCGGAATGCCGAACCCCAATGCCGAAAAATAAAATCCCCCCCCCCCATCGATGCACACCACCTTTCGGAATACCCATGCTCTGTGTGCCTAGTGTAATTCTAGGGATTCCATTCTGTGATTTGCTGCGATTTCTATTCTGGTTTTCCCTGTCCACCCTGTTTCGCGGATTGTTCGAACCTCCCGCCAATTAGCTTCGTCATAGCCTACCACATACAGCGCCCCTTCCGTCATGTTTCGTTCCCTGAGCCCACCCAATTGCAAAGAAAAGAAAAGAAAAAAGAAAGAAAAACGGGTAAATTCTATGACTGAGAAGTCAGAACCAACGGTAATCCCAATAATTCGAAGGGTATTATTATTCCGAAAACCCAGGTTCTAGGTTTCTGTGATTCGTTGCCGTTTTGCTTATTCCTCCAGATTGATTGGATTGATCGAACTGATTGGCCCTGTGACAACACACACCACAAACCTCACAGCCCCACCTCTTCTCAAAGCTCTCTCTTTTCATTCTTTTCTTTCCCTTCCAGTCGTCGACCATCTCCCCACCCTCATCCATCGCCCATCATTACCACCACCACCATCGACTGTTTCCCCTCATAATACTCAATACCAAAACCAGCAATCACAATGCTTCCTCATCAACGCAACAAAGTCGACATCAGCGTGCGTTACTCACCTCATCCCAGCCTTGTGCAACCCCTCCCCCTCACCCTCACTGACGAATCCCACCGCAGTCCCTAAACGCCGAAGAGCAAAAGCTCTTCCGCTTATACGGGAAGCTTCCATCCAAGAAAGACATCCTCAAGAACAAGCTCAAGGTCCGTTTCCCCCTCCCGTTTCCCCTTCCTCCTCCTAACACCCTCTCTGTAGGAACGAAAATACTTCGATTCCGGCGACTACGCGCTCTCAAAAGCCGGTAAGGCATCCGATGTCGGCGTGACAAACATCGGCAGTCAACACCCGCTCCCCGAAAACATCCCTCACATCAACGCAAGCGAGACGGGGTCGCCAGTGAAGGAAACGAGTCATTTACATAGTTCGCCGATGGCGAGTGAGCAGCCGATTAGTGCTGAGGAGGTTGAAGCGGAAGAGCAGGCGGATGAGGATGTAGCAGTTGCAACACCACCGAGCGAAGAGGAGGACCAGGCACCGGTTGAAGAGAAGAAGGATAAGATAACGCAAGGTTGATGATGTCGCAATACGTTACGATACGATACGATACGTTACGATACGTTACGATACGATACGAAAACATGGCTTTTTCTTTTTTCTTTTCGCGGCGAGGAAAAAACTAAATCAACAACTTACACACATCATAACATATACGGGGCGAGTCGGATTCCCCGCGCCCTATAGTGTTGGGGAGTAATCAGTCCATGGCGCACCAGACAAGACGGGAGGAGGTGAACGGGGACACAGGAGAGAAAAAGAGACAGCGCGAGGTTGTCTAATTCAACTCAATTCATCTATTATTATTTTTGGGTGTTGTGTTTTGTGTGTTTAGTTTTTCTAGGGAACTAGCGATTGGTGTTTTTTTTTATAACTGTTGATGTTTCTGTGTTTGTTCCCACAATGACACTCCTATCAGTTTGTATTTTGATGCACTCCAAATCTTCCCACCATCGCCAAATTCCATACGCAGGACCCTGTTTAGGACGTCAATGGCGAGCGCCCTTGTCGAGTAAGTGAGGGAAATACAATTGGAGAATAGGCGGAGGGAACTACGAAAGATGGGTTGGATTAACCTTCAAGCTCCTCCGCACTGTGACCATCCATAGTGGGATGGGATTGCAGAACCCCTCTCATCCTAAGCTTATTTCAGAATACTGCAAACAGATCGTCAATATTCGTTTTATCCAGCGATAGTATTGACAACAATACTTATCCGATGGATTTCGTTTGCCCTGAAGCTTCCCCCTCTTCCACCAATACACTTAAATAGATTGATTGACTCAAAAGGTGATCATGATCATGATCATGACACATGGGTGTTTATTTTGTTCCAAACCCCCAGTATCTACTTCGCGAGTATCTACAGACTAGACAAGAAAAGAGGATAAAACATAAACTTGTCAATCGCAAAAATTAACGCCTTTTTGTATTCTCATATGAAGTTAAACCGTTTGGAGGATCATAGTATTCCCTTTTCCTTTCGTCACCGAAAACGCAGAAAAATCCCGACATCCCGAAACCCCCAAGATGATCCAGAGATTTTCCCACAAAAAGAGATTCTGTCCCCTCGCGCCCAAGTCCCAGAACAAAAAGAAGAAACCCCCCATCCACCCCCGCACGCGTTTACTGGTCACCACCGGTGGGACGTCCACGGCCGAATCCACCACGGCTGTAATTACCACAACCATTAGTATCTTGTATACCCCGTGAAGAATGGGAAAAGGGGGGGGGGGGGAGCATACAACTCAGGACGGAACTCTCCCGGGGCACCACCCTCCTTTCCAGCGCCATCGAACCGTCTCCTGTACCCGCCCTCACGGTCACCACGGTCTCCGCCTTCGCGACGAGGCCCACGACGCTCATCACCACCGAGCATACCGCGGGGAGGAGCGTTTGAGCGGGCGGCCTTGACGTGGGTAGCGGGGACGATCTCGGCGGGGAGGTGGAGCCACTCGCGGAGGTAGGAGAGACCCGTCTCGGTCAGGGTGTAGTAGTAATATTGCCACGAGAACTGGGTCTTGACGTAGCCGCGGGAGGTCAGGGATTGGCAGGCTTTGATGACCTATGTATGTTTTGTGAGTGATGAGGAGGAATGGAGGGGAGGGGGAGGGGACTGACGTAGAGGTTCTTGGTGTCGATTTCTTGGTGCTTGGGGAGGTTGAAGTCCTTCTTGGCTACGAGGACTCCCTCGCGGAAGAGATACTCGTGGATGAGCTTGCGGTCGGCCTTGGGAATAAGCCTATACATAACGATATCAGTTAACTGCGTTTTCTTTCTCCCTTGTTGTATATCCGGATATCCCCCCCGTTCATGCACAAATGCTTCCTCTTCCTCCCCATCTTCTTCAGCCTTCTCTCCCGCCTTTCCCGACAAATACATTTATATCCCCCCATCCGCCAGCTCCTTTCTCCCGGCAAACCCCTGCCAATTTATCGAGAAATGAGTGGAACAAAAACGTACATGATTGCGAGACTTCCGAGATCGTGGGTCGGTCGTAGGTCGTTCGGTTCGTCGGCGTTGGTCGTTCGGGCGGGCTGGGCTGCTACAGTTCGTCAAGATCCGCTTAGGATTCGATTGTCTCAGAATTAGTGTGGTGGGGATTCTGCGACTGTCCAGGGCTTTGTACCCTAAGTCCTTCTCGACCTAAACTATATTCAGATCCATGTCCCCATCACAACGACTCGAAACTTCAGAACGAATCCGCATTCATTATCGCCACCTTTATCCACATCATACGGAAAAAAAGGAGAAAGAATAAGAAAATTCGTAACAATCAGATCAGACATCAACCCGAAAACGCCAAAGAATAGCCATCATAAGTACAATCGTATTCCCGTGCCGTCTTTTCAACCTGGAAAACCAAGCCCAACCATAGGAAAGAGAAGTAACCATCTATGGAACGAGAATATCTGAAAAGGAATCCAAACACACCCAGTTTCCAACGTCTATGTACCACATCCAGCTGAATTACAACTTCGCCTTGACCTCGTTACTCTCTTTGTTCTTCTTGTCTTTCGTGGTTCCCTCTTTCTGTTCCTGCTTGGAAGTCTGCCTGGAAGTGGCCGTCGCATCTTCGTTGATTTCTACAGTTCCACTCTTGTCTCCTTCGCCGAAAAAGATGACTTCGACAGTCAGATCGTCCCTGCGAAATCATTTGTTAAACTCAATTCTGCAGCTATGGAATAAAAGGACTATACCTGTATCGCCTGGAGTATGGACTAGGAAGCGTCAAAAGCGCACAGAGCATATCTGTGTTCTTTCCACCAAGAGCATTTCTCACAATGTGAGTGGCAACATTCTTGTCCTCGCACACGAATCTCGGGTCGTCAGTATTTACACCCCATTGTTTGACCCTGATTGGTGCACGTTGGCCTGCAACATCTTCCTTTTCGTCGCCCTCAACCGGAAGCACTTCAGGCTTCTTTCCCTTAAACCATCCGTTAAACCATCCCTTGCCGTTCTTTGCAGCACTAGCTTTCTGCTCTTCAATCCATTTCCCGACCAATCCGACGACCTCTTCGTTGGTGAGCATCTCCCACAAGCCATCAGTTGCCATAACTACAAAGTCGCCATTTTCTGGCTCAATCCTGGTAGTAGTGACGATGGGTTCGGCGGTAACGTAAGGGGGAGTCTTCAATAACGCGCTGGGGCTTCTTCCGAAAAACTGGCTCTTGATCTTGTTCTGAGTATCCTGTGACCACTTGTAAAAGGCGTCTCCAAAAGCTCTAGTCGGTTCTAATCCTCCAAGCACGCGACCGTTGCGAATAACATGTTCTTCTCCTGGATGTTCGGCTCGCATACGCACCTCCTCGGCTTTATTCGATCCAGTCTGGTCTTCAGAGAGTGCAGTAGCAGTCCACTTTCCATTCTTTCCCATTCTACCCAGAACTGCTCTACTATCACCCGTGACGGCAACTTTGAGAAGCTGGGATCGAGAGTCAAAGAATGCTAGGAGAGCACAAGACCCGGAAAGCGCTGGTGCGAGGGTTTCGGCAGCTACGAGCTTTGAAGGATTTTTGAATAATTTCTCCACACTCTCGTTCACAATCTCATTGTCTAGTTTCAAAAACCCCTTCTTGATAGCTTCATCGATCTTAGTCTGCTCAGGTGCTGTCTTTGTAGGATCCGCGATGGCAGCTTTGTACGTGGCATGCAGTTCGCGTGCAACAAACGCGATCAACACTTGTCTAAGCTTGGCGGAAGTAGTCCACCCCGAATGTCCGTCGAAAACACCCCAAAACATCCAATCACTATTCGCAGAGCTGTTATTCGCGGCATCGTCTTCGGATACGACTGCTTCAGGGATTTCGATAATCTTCTCTGCGTGATCGTCCTCGATGGGGTCGTTACTCGGTATCTGGACAACATCGTACCTAAAAACACCGCGTCCCCGGTTCACGAGATAACTCTCCTCATTTCGGCGAAGCTTCTTTGTTGCATCCTCGGGGGAGAGCATTTCGACGACCTTTCGAGTATCAGTGGATTCTTTGGATATCGGGACCGACGGTGGTAGGGTGCCGGTATAGATGCCCGCGTTATCGACCGCTAGAACCTTTTTTCCTTCGGGAGCCACCTCGACCGGATGAGACACGGCTGATGCCGAGGTTGTGGAAAAGGCCTGTCGAGTACGGGCTGAATCGAAAAGTGCGGTGAGAGAGCTACGATAATACCAAGCTCCCGTCAATATAATGCCACTAAGTACAATAGAGACTTTGCGCAAGTTCATGGGGGAGCTGGATGGAGGAGGCGACGCCGAGCTGGACGACTTGGATGACAACGAAGCAGTGCGAAGGGCGTTCAGCGCATACCGGTTCCGAGGCGAGGCGGCCCTGAAGAGAGTCGGATTTCGAAGTAGGAGACGAACCGCAGCAGAGCGGTAAGAAGGAGGGATAGGCATATTGTCGTTTGAAGTAGGTAAAGTTGCGGGAAACGAAGCGAGCCAGCAAAGATGCCTGTCCGACTTATTGCTAGTTGAACCAAAATTCCAAAGTTATGCGTGACGTTGCACCCATAGAAGACCTAACTTATCGCCACACCTCACCTTTGAACTAGCTCTTGAGCTGACTATCCTTCGTCGTTAAATAAACGGTTATGTTAGGGTTGCCTTGTGTTATTCGCCTCATTTCCCTCTCGAGATGCACCGTGCGGTGCGCACTTCAAATGGGGAGCATTTCTTTTTTTTTGTGCGTCGGCAGGACCGAATACCTTACGCGATAAATTTGTGTCACGGATTTTGAGGGGAAGATAGTGAGATGATGACCTTCTGAGGCTAATCTCGAATGCAACTGAATCGGCACAAGGCTGAGAATGCTCGACAAGATAAACCAATTATCGACTCAGTGACTGCAGACGAATGGGCGGACTGTTATTGATGAATCAATCAGGTGCTGCAAGTTTGACGCCCAATGACGAGGGAGATTGAGAATTGCTACCAATACCTCAGAAAAACCAACTACCGACTTCAAATAGGTACTGGAATCTACAAAATTTGCGCCTTCTTACATATGGAGAATTGAACGAACTAAAGAATCGAGAGCCAAAGGATTTAGTAATAGATGGTAAAAGAGCATTAAGTATCACAGTTCTCGAAATCAATTTCAGCTCTCCCAATCCCTCTCAACCACCACTAACAAAAGAAAACGGAAAAGGAATCAAAGATCAGATATTTGAATATCGATATCAGCAACTCCTCCGAAACCGAGGGCGGCCCTTACTTGAGGATTCCGCCCAGACTTCAAGGGGTAGTTATGTGCTTGACTCTATGATTGTAGTTCATCATTTCGATGATCCCTTTTCCGATACATGACTGGGTCCGACTCCTCCGACAGAGCATCTCCCTCCCTCCCTCAGAAGGTCGGTGCTTTCCATAAGCTACGGTCCCTAAAAAAAAGACGAACCTCTTCGCCCGAGAATAAGCCCCATTGAGTTACTCCTCCCCGAAGGGAGGAGCAATCGCATAACTATCGTGATTGACGAAAGAAGAGTAAGGCCGGTTTTATGCAGCCGCGTTTCCGCGAGAACGTACACAGCAATGAGTTGTGTACGGTGTGTCCGGGGACTTTCTCCCAAAACGTTGAAATGGAGACGAGCGAACAAGTCGAAGTCTCTGTTGGTTGCTTCGAGTGCGATTCTTTGGGCGAAGAGGTTGTGGGAAAGAAGGAAGGAAGGGAACGAAAATTTCGGCGTTAATGAAGAGATGTGACTGCCGATTTCGCCGCGTCTTGGCGCTTGGCGGGCACATGCCGGATGGTCCGAGTAAGGATTTGTGTATATAGGACGCCCAGTGCTCAGCGCCTGTTACCTATTTCCAACTGTTCAGGGCTTAAACTAGGATCTCAAAACTCAATAGCGGGTCGAAAAAGCGAGTGCCACAGGTTTGATCCTAGGTCTTAAGCTATAGGTTTTAAGCCTGACGTTTAGAGCGCTGATGACTTGGAGGTTTCGAACTCCAATATTTATTGCATCTATGTTTATAGCACTTGCACGACCTGGCGATTATAGCGCCGTGGGGTTTAGAACCCGTGATCAAGTGTTTGTAGCACCGTGCTTAGGACGTTTGAAGCGTCGTGAGGCTTCGAACCCTGAGTGTTTAAAGCACCTGGTGTTTGTAGCACCGGTTAAACTAAATTATCAACTCTTGAAGTCGACATTCAACATCCTCTACTGTACACACCTATGCTGGATCTCGAAAGGTAAAATAGGACAAAAGTGAGGTTTTGAACCTGTGTGCTAACGTTTCGAGCGCTAGAAGGTTTCGAACCTCCAAGTGTTTACAGCACCTAGTGTTTATATCACCAGTTAAGCCAAACGATCGGCTCTTAGCTATTCCATTATCTTGCAGGATCCTGGCCCTTCAAACTCTCTAAACCTTGCAAACAGAATAAATTGTGTTAACCACCATACGCACATACGAAGCATGTACATGTACAATTAATTGATATGCGGGGGAAAAGGGATGAGATAGAGCATTCAATGGACAATGCCATCAAGCCAGCTACAACTCTTAAGAAACCTACAAGAACGTGGGAATGATCGAGATGTCAATCATGGATCTTTAAACCCAATAATAACCGAGGTGGTTTCATGTATGGTGTCTGAAGATATTATGGTTATGGTGATCCCCCTCGTGACTGCACATAAAGGTATATACAATTCAAAGCAAAAGAGTGAATACTGCAGGTTTTTAACCCGTAGAGTAGCGTTTATAGCGCCATGGGGTTTCGAACCCCCGGTGTTTATAGCACTGGATGTTTACAGCATTGACGTTTAGAGCACTCTGCTAGATAAGCTAAGCTATCAACTCTTATATATTCGGTGATATCCAAGATCTTGTACAGACCTACGTGGGATCTATGCGGGCGGCTGAGGGAATCTAGCGAGGCGCGACGAGCCCGAGGCAAGAACAGGGTAAAATCGTTAGTCTCGTGGCTCCTCTGTGATTCAGTTGAAAAATGAGCTTGCGAGCTGTTGCAAGCTCGAGGGGTCTAGGCCTCGAGACTGGAGGCGAAACAAAAGAGTGGGTAAGTACCGCAAGTTTTGAACCCGCGGCCTGGCGTTTGGGGCTTCCAACTCCAGTGGTGTTTATAGCACCATCTTCAACCAGCTAAACCATGCGGCCAGTTCTTGTATATGTGATTATTTCTACCATGATATACGGGTTTTAAGCTAGGATCTCAAAGAGAAAGCTGGGTGTGTTTTGAACCCGTGGTCTGGCATTTCAATGCCTTGAGGTTTTGAGTCTCGGTGTTTATAGCATCATGAACCTTTGCGTGTCCAGGAGTTTATAGCTCCATAGAGTTTCGAACACAGGTATTGCAGCACCTGGAATTTATAGCACCAACCAAGCCAAACGATCAGTTCCTGTGTATGTGATTTCCTCCACCTTGCACAGGACCTAAGCCAGGTTCTCAAAGATAACTGAGCCTGCTACAGGCGTGTGTAAGGCAAAAGAGGCAGAGTCGGTCATCCCGCGATGGAAATCTCTTCTTTCAAAGATTCAGAGTAAACCACACCAGGCTCATAATAATTCCGCGTTGTCTTCGGAAGGAACAATGAATCAAGTAACGCTGCAATGTTGAGTTGCCGAAAAGATCCTCCTTTCAGCGAGGCAACTGACATCGCTCAAGAAGCAAGGGCAATAAAGCAGGACAAAAGATTGAGCCCTGCAGGTTGAGCTCACAGCCTGGTGATAGCTCCATGAAGTTTTGAAACCTCGGTGTTTATAGAACCATGCTTTGCAGACTAAGCTAAGCCATCAGTTCATGTATATGCAATAATTTCCACTATGTTGTTCAGGACATACTATAGGAATTAACACGTCCACAATGACGTATTGTTATTCTATCCATCACTCGTCAAACCGCTGCCCTGGAACGAATAAATCTTTGGATTTTGGTGTTGTTCCTTGCAGTGCACAAGTTTAGGCGGATTTAGTTAAGACGGTGACTCAAGGCCCGAAGACATTCCTTCCTGTGTACGACACTTCTGATTTGCTCTTAAATACTATCGAAATATTATCAGCTGGGCTAGTGAAACTCCCGTGAGATCACTCGATCAACAAGAATTAATCCTTGGCTTAGAAGTGTAAGGATGGTGCTACAAACACTAGATGCAGTAAATATCAAAGTTCGAAACCTCATGGCGCTAGAAATTCCAGGCCCTGGGTTTAAAACCCGTGGTGCTCGCTTTTTTGCACCTTGAGAACGAGATGTTGGAATTGTAGTGCTTGTGGTTGGTGGGGAGAATAAGAAAGGATTTACCGAGCGGTGTGCCTCCCTGGGATGGGGCTGCGATGTGAAAGAGGCACTTTTCCTCGGCAGTGATATCGGACTTGTTCATAAAGAGGGATGGTGGATTGCGTGGGCGAGGTGGAGGAAGGTGTGCAGTCCATATGCATTACACCCACGGCTTTGGATTGATAAATGTCCCTATAGCTAACTTATGCGAGAAGTAGATGCTAGTTGTTGATGGAACCAATGATAAGTTTATTCTATGGCAACATTTTGTCATTTTTGACATGTAGTGGGGCACCAGTAAGCTTGCAAGTACTTTGGATCGTGGCCCTCTCCTAGAGTAGATCACTACCCTGGATTAACCCTGTCTTCGATCTGATCAGTTGAGATGAAGTATAGTATGCTTGCTCCCAGGCCTAGCACGAGACAAAGATGCAAACGTATGACAGAACTTTTGCTGAAGTTGCTTGGAGGATCCCGGGGAGTTAGAAGTAAGGCGATGCAGTTCAGCACCCAAATTCATCGCAGCCATAAAAGCCGAAGGAAAAGAACAGATAATTAATACTTGTGATGATCTGGCGCGATAGAAATTGCTCTGCAGCTAGTAGACGACATGGAGCTTTGGCAGCGGTTAGGGTAGTCTACATGTGCGGATTCGGACGATCTTTATAGGCTGATGTTACCGAGGACTTGGGGTGGCATTGCGTGAATGATGAGAAGGATTTTCAGTTTTTGGGTATGTTTGGATGACGATTAGTGGGATGGTTTTGCACGCTCAAACTAGAGGATTTTTGCTATGCCCAATTGATCGCAAGGTCAGTGAAGAGCTGTTGTGAGCATTTATGATGCCAGCTCCTCCGAAATGCTTTTTAGTGCATTAACTAGGCGATCTGAGGAGTTTGCATATTATCTCCTCGCTCCAGAAGCAGTCGATTTGTGATGGATTTACTCAATATCGGCGGCCTGTAGTGCCGGTCGATGTCGACAACAGAATTCACAGAATCCACGCGACGAGTGACAGACCATGAAACTCAATACCTGCTTCTAGAACGGCGAGATTGGTGAGCTAAAAGGTACAAAGTCCATTACCGGATATCCAAGCCAGGAAAAACTCATACCTGCAGTGACGTCTGACGATAAATTCAAGGCCGCAGTTCATATAATGAAGAAATCGCGAAACGGCGATTCAACATCAGAAAATTGGCAACTATACAGACCGTTTGGACTATTGACTCACCTTAGTAGATTCTAGTGCTGCTAGAATAACTACGAGAATGTGGAGTGAAGCAATCTGAAGTGCCAAATTATTAACTATCTCAAAACGCAACCCTAGCCCTTATTGGGATGCCATATTTTCCGCTCAGCCCTGTACATTATCATCTTGTCGGTGCTATAATAGATACTTGCGCGGGAGAATCGATGACTATAGCGTTTTCTCGTCTTCAAGCACCAGTACAGCGTTAAGCTTGGCACTAGAAAACGGGAATGAAGAATTATAGGAATAGAACTTATACAGCACTATCTCAAACACTTCCGGTTGTACTTCAACTAGTAAACCTTTATATCCGGCGGTTGAGTTTATAGACGAACTAAAAGAAATAGAAGAAATAGTTTTTGGTGAGGAATTGATTAAAATAGAAAAATCTTATAGTAATTTTCACGAGAAAACTTCTATGGATTCAATAAAACAAGAATTAAAATGCAAAGCTGGGATTTACACTTTTAAACACAATGATTCCGGCAAGGTGTATATAGGTAGTTCTAATAATTTAAGCTTACCAAACTGTGGGCCCCACTATGTGGACGATTCCAGTACGTGTCTGGTTAAAAATACCCACTGGTAGAAATATGTGTTTGTAAGAGAAGAACCTCTAGATATATCTGTATCATCGTGTCTTACGCCCTACTAAATAACTTGGGCCGGCCGAGTGATATGTTCGCCAACACATACAGAATCCGGCTCCCCGGAAGTAACATCTCCTAAAGTAAGTGTAACCATGCCTCCTCCCGTCTAAAGTAAGCTAGAATGGGGCTTTGCTTTGATTGATAGTATTCGCCAGAGGCTCGGCGGATAAGCCATGGGATGGCCACGAGTAGTGGCAGTATTCCCAGAGCTTGCCTGTGAAAAGCGTCTCATTCACGGATACTTTTGCTTAGTTCACAAAATTTGGTTTGGTACGTAGAAAACGAATAGCGAACTTCTTTTCAATCTGAGTATCCCACGAATTTTGTTTTTTTGGATGATTGAGAGATTATTGACTTTCACTTGTCGCAGAAACCGGCATGCTGGCACTGCCCTAAGTTACGCGTACGATGGGCAATTAAACAACCATCTTCCACGGAAACTTCGCCAAAACTTGCCTTTGTCCTCCTGTTTATCAATAAGTATTCACAAAACTGGCATGAGATCACCAATCGAACAGAAACATGTCTTGTCAAACCAGCTCTAGATATCCTACCTCGGAGATTGAAACATACTGCCCCGAGGCTTCGGCATAAAAAAAAGGTATAATGAGACAAAGTGGACACAAAGGGTTGGACGACCCGCAGTTACTTACTCTTGGAGTTTTGAATGTGAACCCCTTTCATTACAGAGAGACGGTCGATTGATCGATTGTGTGCATTTGCTATTTACCCCCCACCCCAACGATGTAGCAATTGTTGGGGGGGGGATTTGCACCGACTTATGCCCCTAGTCAATGGCGATCGCTAGGGATAAATTTTTGAGCATGGGTAGATCCCCATTCTTGAGAGAATCAAGCGGGGTCTCGCCTAGCCAAAATGGAATCAGAAAGGATCAACGAGTGGAAATTTATCAGGCTGATCCAGTGGCTTGTGGCTCATCCAACTCTCAAGTTTTCGAACTCGCCCTGTTTTATTTATGTTACCACCCAAAGCCTTTTTTGTATGCACAGCACATGTTTGTTCCCGTGCTGTTGGTGTTTCAGCTGGGTGATGATGAACACAAGGATGACTTAGGGGAAGGGACATATGCACTGGTGATCACTCGCCTCAGAACTCGTGGTCAGACGGGGTGAAGCATTGTAGCAGCAAGTGGAGAGGCATCTGTTTGACCGGGGAACTGGATTGTCATGTCATGTCCGCAAGCGGCCGAATTCAATATGAAAAGCAAAAAAACTCGTGGTTACTTTTGTGGTGGGGAAGGAAGGCACCTAGAAGGCAGCTGTAAACATGGGCAGACTTGGTTCGATTCTCCGCGCACACTCACGCCACAATACCTTAAAGATCGTGATGAGACGGCCTGGATACTATTGCCTCGTACAGAGCACAAGAAAAAAAAGGCGAAAAAGCAAAACCCCCCAACACGAGAGCTCCCGCCACACGGTAAGAGAAAAAATTCTGTTAAGCATAATTTTAACGTTAACGGTAACCCGAAACTTTCATTTGCTTATGGAAGGTGATGCGAGTGGCGCAAGCAGGCGAAATCCTAAGCATTTCATGTAGAAAGTATATAAAGAGTGAAAGATCGTGATCGATGATCGATGAGTGTGGGGGTGAAATCGTTATTTTATTTTATTTTAAAAAAAAAGGTAGGAAAGAATTTGCGAGGATCGGATGGGGGTATTTTGCATCTCAGCAACTCAACGAACACCAGAGCTGGGACACGCCACTTAGGATACCAATAGAATAGCAAGACTCATGTAACGCAAATTCTCCAAAATAACATCTATTACACTGCTGTCTTTCCGGACCCTAACCCATCGTCACTCCCTCCCCTCCCACTCTCAATAATGGTTCGAAATCACATGCACTAACCGCCAAAGAAGTACTACTTAATCAAAGGAAGGTAAAATATGCATCACACACCTTTCCAAAGCCGGGCAACAATGGTGGCATAAACTTTTGTATTGCGTCAATTTAGAGAATCGGGACTCTAGACCCAATATTTCGACCACACTGCGCGTTCCTGGTCTCCACCTTGCCACTATTTGCAAACAAAATCAGTACATTGTACAAAACTCTAAACCGCGCAACCAACTACACTCCCGAAAGAGCGCAACGCGAGAAGCACGCGTTGGTGGTGTATTATAAGTCCCGAGGCGGATCAATTTCCGCAGCGGTCAACGAAAATGCAGTGTTTTAACAAGAATTTGGGTGGTGCGAGGGCGGGTAGGGGTGTCCCACGAACCTGGAAATCCACTTCCATCACTTCAAATCCCTCATCCTCATTAGGCTTACTGAACTTCGATGCGTACGAACTAAAGGCTATTCCAGGAAGAATTGTGCGTTTTTCCGGATTGACCTGCGAAGCACGTCAGTAAGATGGTTGCTCGGGTATTAGAAGCGAGAAAAAATTTAAACAAGTTTTACTAGGATGATGCTCGGGCCGGCCGGGTGGTTCCTGACAAGCCAACTAGGATGACCGTGTGACAGCACAAGCAGAATGCAGGAACGGAGAATCATCATGGGGAAGAATCAAGAATAGAACAAATTTGGCAGATTTTCGGGGGAAGGGGTGCCTGATAAGGCTACAGGGATGGATATATTGTATTTTTGATGTATGACAACGCAGCAATACGACGCAGGAACAGGCTGGGGCATCTAGGATAGAGCAAAACGAAATGCAAATTCTGGGAGTACATGGGAAACGTACGAGTTCGCCTCCAAAAGCCCTCACTGCATCATTGTGTTGGCATAGTTCCGCAGGGGATGTGAAGTAAATGCACCGAATGGGAACACCTTGTTCCTTGGCTAACGAAGTCCAGATGGCCCGAGTTGCAACATCAGGATTGGTATTGTCTATGAAAGGGTATTAGTCTAGTTCCCATCTATTTGTCATCTCAAGAACGAAGAAACACCATTGCCGTGCTTTGCTAGAGAGGTGATGGTTTATCGGGCTGACAGGACGTTGGGTAGTTATATTGAGGGTAAATGAATTGAGCAACCACCAACGTACCTATGGCGACAGACTTTGCTTGGCTCAAGAAATTCCGCGCAGCCCTTACGCACTTATCTCTGGTTTTCAGAGTGTCCTGATTCACACGCTCGTATCCCAGCGGCTCGAGGTATCGTCGGTAGAATGTTGACTTCCCCGCACCCGGCGAGCCGACAAAGACGACAATCTCTTGCACCCCCGATGTTTTAAACAGGGCTGTTGTGATTGTCAGCACTGAACGAACAGTACTGTGTCCAGGTGTAGATATCACTAACGATCTATGTCCTTCGTTGCAACCCCATTCATATCAAGATACCTTGATGGGTCGAAACGGTGTGACATTTCCTTAGCCGGTTGGTGGAGAAAAAACTCCTCAGGCGTGTGAAAACCAATTCCCACATTCATCGCCCAATGTCTAGTGTTAGATTAGCTGGTGATCACAGCAAAAGCAGGATTTTTTTCACCGGTCAGAATCCGAAAAATCACCCACCCTCCCAGCAGCATCGCCTACCAAATAAGAGTCCTTTAGATTGACACCATGAACGTCCAAGTCATAGTCATCCAACATTTCCTCCCACATTCCCAGCCGTGGCTTGCGGAACTTATCTTTTTCCGTTGCTGCATATAGCGTCAATGGAATATCCAGTTCATCTAGTATGGATGCAACTTTGAGTTTGAACGTCTTCAGATTTGCGTGGTTTTTCTTTGGCGCCTTCACACCGTTTTGATTGGTGAATATGATAACCTGGTACCTGTTTTTCAAATCAGTAAAAACATGCCAGTAGGATTGGAGAAAATATGGATCCTAACCCTTCACTATGCAGCTGCCTAAGAGTTCCCGGAACACATTTGTCCCACCACTTCCAATCAGCCTCCGTTTTTGCAAACTTGTTTCCTGACTGCGTAGTAATCAATGTCCCATCCTGTAGTATGATCAGCCACAGATCCGGGAATAATACAGACGGGGTGGGGCCTACAAGATCGAACCCGGCAATCTTTGTCCTTTCACCTCTGTTCACCTCCTCCATATCCATCTTGCGATATCTGCCGACCAACAGGTTCTCATCCACAACTCTCCATGTCGTAGGCTTTATGGGCTCTGGAGGTTTCTTGCTCGTAGCTGTGAAGAAATTACGGACCACACTATCTACTCCATGTGTAAGTTTAGTCTACCTTATATAATACAAACAAACTTACTTGTTGTTGTGGATTTAATCTTCTTTTTGGCGTTCGTGGCCCCGGGCGGAGGTGATACAGCTCTTGCCACACTCTCAAGACGTCGTTTCGCCGGATTTGACATCTGGTTGAAAGCCAGGCGAGCAGCTGATGGCGACCGTGAGAGAATGGTGATTTTTTGTTTGAAGAATCAACGGTAGTCGTGGGTGGTGACGGTTGTCGGAGTCAGCCTTGGTAACAAGTTGACGTGATGGGGAGACGCGGTCGTTGATGTTCCAGGTTCCGCGTTTAGAATTTAGATTCACGTGTCTCACAAAGAGTTGAACAAAATTGAATACAACCATGAAAACCAACACTTATCTCAAAGAACAACTGTTGTAACTACTTCAGTGATTCCATATAATTTTCGCTCATGCTTGTTCTCTTTTCCAGGCAGCTTTCTCTTCTTCCTATTGCTTTATGCGTTAAAACCACCAGTAGTGCAAGTATGAGGCTCTACAGATCGTGCTGGTTCCGCCAAAACTTGTTCGGCAATTTAAGAAGCTCTAACCAGTGCCACGAGCAAGTTGGGTGTACCTCGACATTACATTAAGACATAGTTCACCATGTTCCTCTACACTGCTAATCCTCCACGCAAGAGTTGAGCATACATAGCTTCCAGTTCTCCAAAGATATCTGCTCCGGAATTTTGGGGATTAGTCCTCCGCAATTCCGAGCCATATTTTGCCTCCACGTGGGCACGATCCCGTGATATCACGTAGATCCCTGCCCACGACCTTTCGACACGTTGAACAACTTTGATTTAAAGTGCCTCTACTGTAACCCGCTGTCTTGATGGATGCTGTAACTTGTACGAAGGCTTTACAGAGCTAAACCAATCATACATTGCCGTTGGTGTCGGGAAGCCTCGGGATTCCTAGACTCTCGAGGAGAAAGAATGAACGGCCACGCTAAACAGCCCTGACGGGTATCTTTCAACGTGTGGGATTAGCCCCAAATCTAATCCACCCATAGACGGCCAGGTCATTCCGTTGGAGATCCTGCTATCCCGATGGACTTGCCCTGCCACGGGTTTGCAAGGATTTAAACCGCCCTACAGCAGCATATTAACTTTCCACTGTAGGCGATCATAATCGGGTATAGTTACTATCGCTGTTGATTTACCACCGCGAACCTTAAGGAGCCTTATTGTCTGCTCAGGAAAGAGTCATTTCGAACAATCCCCGTCACAACGTTTCCGCATCCGTCTGGCCACACCTGATCCGAATGGACCCGAACGGTGACTTTGCGTGGCAGAATAACCTCAGCATCCGCTAGCAAAAACTGTGAGGTCTGTATTAAGAATGACATTATGCCTCGTCGGTGGGAGATGTGAACCTGGGCAACGGTTTCCGGCCATGGAATGTGAGGCGGACTTGGTGATATGTAGTCCTGTGGTTGAGATGGAGTTGATGGTCTTATGCATGGTGTTGCTTGCTGTACGTCAGGTCAGAGTTCAGTGCTTGAGTACCAAAAGATAAGGTCGCCAAGACGCCACGTGACAGCAGCTTCTGTTCTGTGTCTTTGTGGCGAGAAGCCACGAATTTCGTACGATCGTATCTTTTCATAGACCAGAAAAAAGTAGATGTGAATCTCAAATCGCAGTCCATGATCTGCGGGGTTCACCAACTTCCCCGTGTCCATCTCAAAGGCTGGCATCTTATTGCAGAGGCGAAGTTCCGATTCGCCGATTTTTCTGGGGTTTTTGGTTCTGATTTCGGTACATGTGTACTACGTCTCACCTACGCTTGCAATCGGGGAATCAGAACCGCACTCTTCCCAGAGCTGCATTCGTTGAGGCCAAGAGAAGCTCGAGTGAATAAAGTACCTCACCACCGTCAACGTTTTCTTTGCTTTTCATCCCGTCATACATGACTATCTGGGCACGGAAGTTGTATGGGTGGCTTGCGTTTTGATGGGTCTTGGTGCGGTATGCATTTCACAAAGAAAAGTGCCGCGCGCGTCGGTCCCACAACAGTGGATTCCTTCAGAGAGTATTTGACCATATCTCCGCCTTTCGTTGTCGCATCCTCGAAGCAGAATAAACTTCAAGTAAAGTAATAATTGCACAGCTGTATAGCTGGCAACTAGGTAAAGTACGCCGCGCTGCCGCAATAGGTCGCCAATGTGCCAGTACAAGAACTTGGTAGCTGGATAGCTGGTGGTTGTCTGGTTGCATCAATTCGACCCACCAGTGTCAGTGACCTGCCTTCACTTCTCCACTTCTTTCTCCGTCGTTCTTCACTCCCTCGTCCGTCATTCCCTCCCCCATCATCTCGATCATTCATCATTATTCCAATCGTTCAATCAATCGATTACCAACCAGCTTCCGCGCCCCACACCCCACGAACAACCTAGTACTCGACCTATCGTCTCCAATCCGTCAGGAGCACAAACTGCCGTTATCCTATCAAATTTACCAAAGCTCTAAAGGTGTGTGGTACGGGCGAACTCTTCTTTACTACCAATCGCAGTCGGAAAAGAAAAATGATGGTGGTGGTGGAGAACTATTCACTGACGTTTGCCAGACCGCCACGCGACGGGAGCAACATAAAAACATACTAAACCTTGCCTTTCTCCAACCGTGCCACGAAATCTTGCAGGACAATCAATCAGTACTAGCAAACTCCCCTCCCCCATCCCGCCCCGTCCACATCCAGTCAGTACAACCACTGCGCCTCGCCACTTGTTTATCAACCTCCTCGCCTTCTGTTTCTCCGTCATCACAACTATTACCACTACCTTTATCCACCATCACAATTACAACGCTAATTGTGGCGCCTCAAATTCAAACTCGTACATTCCTGCGCCTCGTCACACCAAGTACAATAGAATACGGACCAACATAAATACAATGGAACAAGCTTATCCCATATCACGGAGTCCTCGCCGACTGTCTGAGCGACGCGGAAAACCAGAATTACAACCACTAGATCCTGTTTTGCCATCAAAAATGACTACTTGTTCGGCAACGGTTACAGACGCAGACATTGAATCGTCAGACTCCTCGCTACCCAGTGGCGTCTATACACCTGACAACTACGCGACTCCTGCGCTGTCGGGGCCTGCCACGCCTACGGATCTGTCTCCTCTACGATCTCTCGGCCTATTCGGGACCATTGGTTCATCAATTGTTGGCTCATCGATACAGGAAGAGGAGGAGAGCAATTGCGGTTGTGCGGATTGTGAGGCACGATGTGGGGAGTACGGGCTGGGGCTGGCAGTGGGAGCTGCTGGCACGATGGGCACGAAGGATGTTGCTTTCCCGCGGTTGGACACTGTATCTACAGTGCGAGAAGGGTTTGAAGGACCGTATTGTGGGACACACTATCATTTTAACGAGAAACTTGCGCCAGTCGCGATGCCTCCAACGCCTCCATCGAATTGTACGTCGTAAGGAGAAGCCCCAGTTGCGGATGAGTGGCGTGGTGCTAATTTTGATATCCAGCGAGTGAGCAACCTTACCCGTTTTCGACCCAAACTTCGCCAACATCACCAGCAATTGATGCTGAGGCCTTTTCTTCCGGCTCTCTATCCCTTCCGCAATCACCAAAGAGTGAGACAGCCACCGGCAGCCGAAGTCGTGCTGCGACAATTCTCAACAAAGTTGTTCCTGCGAAACTCAGGGCAAGCTTGAAGAGGCGAATGTCGGGTGCGAACGACGGTGCGAATAATCCACCTCCGCTTCCACCTATCAACACCATGCCGACATATTCATCCATCACTGCACCTGACACCCCCCCGGACGATGTGTTCGGAAGATGTTTTGTTAGATCCCCAACATCCTCCACAACAGCTGCCGACAACTTCAGCCCGCATTCTTCCCCAGAGACAATTCTGCCACCAACGATGCTATTTTCTGCATCTCCAAGATCGCCCATGACGGAGCCGGAGTCGTATCTTGGTTCACCCTTGCAATCACCGAGAACTGCGGGGCCCTCCTTTACCAAGATGGACGCTCTCCCGGAAACGTCTTACTTTGCGTCGCCCATTGAGCTTGTCAGCAGCCCCCTGCACCCTCCAACCATCTCACCATTGATGTCACCCTTGCTTTCTTCAACTTCGCAAACGTCATTGAACGCATCTGGAGCATTAGTACATACCCACAAAAAGGCGCCTAGCATAGATCCTGCCACATCGTCTGCACCACAGAAGCCGGCTGCACCACTAACCTTGGTAACTGCAAACTCTCTTGCCGATATGATCGAGGAAATGCAAAGTGAACTCGCGGCCTACGATGCCACTCTCGTTCGAATGAAAGGGTCCGGGTGGTCCAGCCCTCAAGAGATCCGGAACGTTGAGCTCCAAAGAGAGCAGCATCAGCGTACCTGGGAGGCGCGAATTACCGAATCAAAGAAGATTCTGCAGGGGATCAGAAGGTCTGAAGTGAAGGATTCTGCCATGTCGAGCGTGTCTAGTCTTGACAGTTTTGGGAGTATGTCTGGTAGCGTCCAGCTCGTACCTAGCCACGTCACATCTGCACCTCGTCCGAGCATTGATGCATACAGTTTTGCGGGATCAGAACGCACAATTTAATCGCCCATGTCTCAGCATTAACCACTTTACATCACATTGTCCATACTGCTACGATGTATATATCTCGTTTGATCATTTTTGTTTCCGCTTCTTAGCGGTGAGTTCACGACTCACGACATTCCTTTGTATCACGCTCCTTTTTTTGGCCTGGTGTTTTCTTGCCAGCTAGTGTCTCTTGACATTCATATTTCCCTGGTGGTTTTTTTTGTGGCGCACATGGATCATGGTTTTTGAGACGAATCTTTTGAAAGATTTTCCTTTTTCTGTAAAACATGTAACTAATTACAATATCTTTTGGGGATTTTGGTGCATTGCTATTTCAAGGGGTTGGCTGGGGATCGGGGTGTGGGACTTTGGTTTTGTTTCTTTGTTCTATCTCAAAAAAAGGTTATAGATTATTGGGGGGAAACATTTCTTGCATCTGTTTTTCAGGGTTTCTTTGCTCCTGTTCAGTCCTGGGCTGTCCAAATATGCTGACAGCTCCAGTTGAGATCCCTTATCCGGTTTCATTGTTCTCTTGCTACTCTAATCACTTTGGCGTTCTGGCACGCTAACGGAGAGGGAGACGATGGGGGCGCTTGCGATTTCCTTCTTTCACGAACTAATCTCCTGGCATGTACTTAAGTCCGGACATGGGATGGATGGATTCGCTCTACATATTTTTTGTATTGTGGAATGGAACGGAATGGAATGGGGTCCGAAGGGATAGTTTCAGGGAGTTCCAGCACGAGGACGGAATCGAAAAAAAAAATTAAAATTAAAATTTTTTTGAGTACATACAGCCCGGTTCTTTGAAGATGTGCACTACAGTCAGTCAATGGGGCGGCGCGTAAAATAGGATAATTTTTCGCTTAATGTTAAAAGTAAGGAGTGTATTCTGCTGCAGCGGGTGATTCACCGGAAAGCATGGGATGCTGCGATGTGTAACATGGAGGGTGATTCGGTTGTAGGGCTGACAGGGTTGTAGAGAGGGTGGCCTTGTATATAAAAATTGTTTAACACCGGGATTCATGAGGTTTATACATATCAAGATATTGGTGCGTGTATATTTTAGAGAGGTACTTGCTATCGTGTCGTGAATTTGGCGGCATTGCAAGTTATTGGGGAATGGCATTAATACTTTGGGGAGCCGGCATTGCAAGTTATTGGGGAATGGCATTAATGCATTGGGGAGCCGGCAATTGCAATATCTGAAGACACCGTGCGGATTGGACGTGGAAATTTGTATCCGTCTGTTTCGAGACCGTGTGCGTATATGGATATTTAAGGGAATTTGCCTGAAGTCACTTTTATATCGTGTCGGGCGGCTTGTACATGTGGACAATGGAGACGTTCACGATTGGCCATGGCTTTTAGAAGCTGCCAATATCTATAGATGCCATGTGAATTAGACGTGAAAATTTTATATCCGTTCAATCCGGTGATGGGTGATAAAGTTATAGTTAGCTGGAGCCATCAGGCCCGGAAGCACCGAGGGAAAAGGCACCTAGATGAGATCGGGCCTGGTGGTTTATAGTGAAAGATGATGAACTATCATAATAGTTGAATCAAGATTTTCGGGAGGTTAAATAGCATCCGATGATAAAAGAATCCCTTGATATTGAGGTTTTGCTACAAGTGGTGGACCATTCACATCTCCAATAGCCATCCGTGTAATTGGCATCAACCCAGCCAATATTGGACTCAGGGTCTCCAGGGCCTTTTTTTAATACCGTATTCCCAATAACTAGCATCTTTGTCATAGGAACCAATGGATGGGCCTATGGGGCGTGTTGTCTATGGATGATTCTTGATGCACGTGAGGACAATACACAAATACTTCTACCATGAACCTCACTTACTCCATGGATAGAAATCGACTGGGTTCAAGCACTCATTAATCAAACCATTCCATAGATCCATTTCCCAACGAAGAAGCTGTGAGTCAAGAATAGAGGCCGAATTGTGAGATCATGGCCCATTGACGCTATTCCGTTATCATCATACTATCAACTCCTGAGTTTCAACTTTTGATATTCAGCCACCCGCCTTACATCTTTGACCGGGTCTTCCTTAACCCATCTCACAAAGAGGCGTATCTTCTCCCTCTGTATCTCCGCACGCCGCCTCACCTCATCATCACCGTCCACGGCTAAACGTAAAGTATTACCCCCCCACTTCAGCGCAAAATCATACTTATCCCACACCACTACAAGCTGGCTCAACACCCTAAGAGGGATATACATGGGGATAAACCTAGTGGAGGTGTGGATTGCCCGAAGGATTATTTCCATGGCTGCCGGATCGTCATCTTGAAGAGACAACATAAATGGTTTGGCAGCTACGTGTTTCGCGAAGTTAGAGCCTTCTTTGAAACGGCCAGGAGCGAGCATGGCGCGGAAGACTGGGGAGGCTTGCATGAGGCGTTGGGAGGAAACTTGGAACTTTTTTGGAGAGACGTGGAGGAGGAGATCGCCGGAAGGTGATATCACGGTGATGGGTGGGAAGTCCATACTGGGGGTTTGTGGTTGGGTTACTACGGTATGGTTTTAATGCGTACGGTGGTGGAAGTGAAGCTTCATCCCGATGGGGTTGGGAGTTTTTCATGATGAAGGGCCATTTCGTGGAATGTTTCCGAACATTGGAGGGGGATCGAGTCCACGGAATTCTATGGAACAATGCAAATTGACACTGAAGATATTTATTTTGTGGTAGAATTGGAGATATATCGATGGATATAGTGGATCAATGGTCGACTTAATGTGTTAGATGAGATTCTTTACAAAGCTGACATTGTATTCAGACGGGATTACGAGATTTCTGAATGTGATCATATTCAGTTCATCTGCATACCTGCACCAACCGAAGTTCAATATCATGCCAACAATCAATCGAGTGGAGAGCATGCCTCGGGCCTCGCCAAAAAGTCGACCATAACCCTGTTCTAAGAAGCCAATACGATGGCAGAAGTTGCTGCCAACATACAACTGAACTTTCATATATCCAATTTTTAGTTTTCCCCTTATAGATATAGATACTATTTTATCTCCTTTAAAGGGGGCACTAATGTTTAAGGCTCGGGCCATTTAGAAATTGAACCACCTATGTAATGTCTGCATCGCATATTTCCATCTTCTAATGAGACAAGATCCGCGGAACTGTTCCGAACTTGTCCGGATCCACCAGGTACAGCCGCGCGTGAGTTTCGAAGTCCAACAACCGTAACTAGCGCACTTTCTGCCTACTTCTTCATCCTAGCTTTTATTCAAATTCCAGGACGTCGGAACGGAATGTGAGTTGGTACCAACAAATGCTGCAGTCATCCCGGGGAACTGTGTCCCGGGCGAATCAGATCAAATGACAGGTCGGATCCTTGGTTATTCAGAGGGGCTCACTGTATTTTGAAACACGGTATTTATTTACGGGAAGAGATCCTCCAGGATTACAGAATCCCATAGCCTTATTTGCAAATGCCTATCACTACTCTCCAGGTGCATGATCAGAGAAACTGAACATTTCTCTTGTCATTATCATGGTTCTTCTGCTCTTTGACCTAGATATTACCTCGACAAACAAGACGATAGCTTAGGATGTTGCATGGTGCTCCAAGACTGGTGAATCGCGTGATTAGTTGGTTAAAGAAAGATGAAACCGGGCGGTGAGACATACCTCCACACTGGATGGGGAAATTCTCAGTGGTGATTCTGTCGAGAATCACCATTGAGAAACAAGAAAAGATGTGCCCTAGAAACAAACTCGAGTCTCGACTTTCGATGTGAGTGACATCTGATGAACTGGTACGCAGTCACGTGAGAGGTTATTGCGGCTCACAAAGCCTGCACCTCAACGTCACACACATACTCTACAACAACCTTTTCCAATAATGTCGACAATTGACGGGTCAAGCTCAATGGGCCTCTCGTTCCCGGCGCAAACGTTTCAAAAGCTGTCACCAAGCTCCTACCTTCTACGACATCTCCAAGCAAAGGAGCCTACAAGACCATCCGCACGGGCGCCAGAAGCTTTCAGATCCCCCACTCTTCACACGAACGCATTATCACATGCGCACGGATCGGCAGTAGTAAGGGCAGGAGACACAGCAGTTGTATGTGGCGTGCGCGGGGAGATACTTAGTCTCACCCTTGGCGAAGGACGAACAAGAGGGAGGATAGTGGTAGAGCGAAACGATAGGGTTGGGACCAGCGGCGAGGATGAAGAGATTAAAACACACTCATTATTGGTTCCTAACCTCGAACTTGGTACGAATTTAACGCGCAGTGGAGGATACTGTCGGGTTGGGAGGCTGAATGGGAGACTACAGGAACTGGTTGCTCGCGAGATTACCACCCCGGCCCACCCTCAGACTCTGCGCAGTCAGTGGCAGAACGTCTGCGGTCGCTCTTGATCAAAACTACAGCTCTTATCCCGGCATCGACATTACGAATCCAAGATAGTGAGGGGGAGACGATGGCGTACTGGGTTCTTTACATCGATGTCGTGTGCATATCTCTCGATGGAAATATTATGGATATGGCATGGGCTTCGATTGTGGCTGCGCTACGCTCTACCCGGCTCCCGAAAGCTATTTGGGATGTGGATAAGGAACAGGTGCTCTGTGATCCCGATCAGATGACGTACCGGCCTTTAGAGATGAGAAGCCTGGCGTTCACGGCATCGTTCTGTGTTTATACATACGAGGGAGAGGATGGAGAGGAAAGTTGGATTCTGAGCGATCCAGATGAGTTTGAGGAGAGCGTTTGTGTGGAGAAAGTGTTGGTGTGTATAAAAGAAGGAGGAATGATTGCGAAGATCGAGAAAAGCGGAGGACTGACGGATGTGATGAACATGATTCCGACATGTATACAGAGGGCAAAGAAAAGATATGAGACGTGGGAAATGATGTTGAATGAATGGTAGTTAGCCATAGTACCCTGGGATTTCTATTGACAGGTAAAAACTGATCGGCGTCCATGCCGCAAGATGCAGAATACGTTCAAGTTGCAATAGTACGTGACATTTGGTGATTACTGAATAGTGCAGTGTACACTTTCACCTCCTTCATCAACAAACACCACTGTTTGGTACATCGACACCAACAGGTCGAACTCGCTCTTGCTACTTTTTTGTCTTCTCCAGTCAACTCGCACTCCATTTGCTGTTTTTTGCTCAAGCTCAAGTTTGCTTTATTTATACACCCAGTCATCATGAAGAACAGCCCACAGTCATCCCCTCTTGACTACAAACGTTATGGCAAACAGCCTCGAGGTCAACACTACACTTCTCCTTCGTCTCCAATCTCCGCTCTACGTTTTATCGACCAAATCGACTTCTACCTGTGGCAAGCTTCAGGTGATGAAACCGTTGTCCTTAACAAAATCCCCGGCACATTGAAAAATGAGCTGCAAGTTACCTGGTAAGATTAGACACTTTAAATGGAGAGGATTCGTCTGACAGACTAGGTATAAAAACCTCCAGGCCTCCGTATCTCCCCGGAAACTCACCATCAATGACATACGCCGCGCGCTGCTGCGAGACTTCGGCGTCGACACCAAAACACAGCGAAAAGTGCTTTCACGCTACGAAGGCGGAGATCTGCAGTATCTCAAAGGCCAGAGCTTTAAGTTAGTGATGAACTACATCGATGAAATTGAAGCGCTGAAGGAAGAGGGCGGGAAGGTGAAAGAAGGTGTACGGGAGAAAGAGGAGGCGGTGGCAAAGTGGAAACGGCTCGTGATGAAGGCCCAGGTTAAGCACAAGGCGGAAATCGAGAAAGAGAAAAAGGTGGTCTCTGGCTTGAAGGATGAGATAGAAGACCTAAAGTTAACGGTGAAGGGATTGACGAGTATGTTGGGTGAGCCAGAACTGAAGAGGGGACATAACTTGGAGAAGGCGTTTGAGAGGTACCAAGATGAGGTGAAGAGGAGTGGGGAGAGGTTTAAGATGGTGTTGGTGCAAGCGGTCACAGGTATGGAGATCACCTAATGGTCTAGACAGAACGTGGAATGGCTAATATGTAGGATAGATGCTCAATTGCGCGCTGATAAACGCCTGCCAGATAGCTATCGCCGTCTGGAAATCCCTACTGATACGGCAGACCAGCATATCCACTCAAACAATACTGTTGCCCTCGCTGAGCTCCAGAGGGTCATCTCTCTTCCCGTAACAAGTGCCAACGAAGCGTTTCCCCTCCGCCAACGTCTTCAGAACAATTCCCAGCCAGCCTTCCGCGATTTGGTAAAGGACAAGGCTCACCGCATACATATCGACATTAAGGATCACCCCAAACATTCGACCAGGCCGCTGAGTATTGACTGAAGTGCCTAGAACTAGGGTGGAACCGTGGAAAACGGGGCCTTCTTACTCCCCTCTTTTTACCTCGGTGTATAAGGACCTGGGTTGGTTGTGGTTGCAGGCTAATTGTTGCTTGTATTGCTATTAAAGAACTGGTTTTATTAGAGTTTTTGGAGTGTAGTAGATATCTATTGTACAAAAAGTTCACACATCACAGTTCCTCCGCTGCCGTCTGCTTACTAGGAGGCCAGATCGCCAAACCATTGAGCGTAAGCTCTTCACTGTCCCATAACTTAGCAAGTACAAGCAAGCCGCAAACGAGTACAATTGCATGATGCTGTTTAGCCTCATCACGTTTGGCTGCATGACAGGGATATGAGTTAGTTACCAATGTCTCTCCTTAACGGCAAAGTGACATCAACCGGCATCGCTGCTGTGAATAATCTCGCGCATCTTGAAAATCTTCCTTCATTTTCCTTCCAACTCGGATTCTCGAGCTCGTTGATGCTTGTCCGCAACCATCCTGGCTGAGGAGGCGCCAGCGCTTCCTTCTCCCTCCCATCGATCGATATGGCCTTCAACTTCAATTGGACACCTCTCGTGGCCTCGACAAGCTCACCCGAGTTCTACATTCACGCGAAAGAGCTTTTAGCAAAAGCGCTCAACAAAACCGCGAAGCCGTCCGTGATAGTGGATTCCAACATTACCGTCGAAGGACTCAACCTGGGAACTCAAGCGCCAGAGCTGGAGGTGCTTGAGATTGGAGATCTTGCCGAGGATAGATTCCGTGGCGTGTTTCGAATGACTTACGATGGCGGCGCGTTTTTGACTTTGAGGGCGAGAGTACAGGTATTTTCGTTTTCCCATCAAGCTTGAGCTACTGAAAGGACTGATCGGAAGGGGGGTGCGCCGAAGGTGAATCCGCTCTGTACGTACATTAATACCTCGCCTCGTTTCACATCGCCACATCCACTCTCGGTTGCTTCCACACCACTCACCATTCCTGTTAAACTCACACTCTCTGAGTTTAAGCTTTCTGGATTCGTTATACTGGTCTTTTCGAAGGAGAAGGGGATCACGTTGGTTTTTCGGAACGATCCCCTCGAGTCTATGCGGGTTCAATCTTCGTTCGATTCGATACCGTTTATCAAGAATTACCTCCAGAAAGAGATTGAACGACAAGTGCGAGGATTGTTTCAAGAAGAGCTACCGCTTGCTGTGTACAAGCTATCGTTGCGCCTATTGGACCCGGATAATGGAGATGGAGGGTCTACAACTGGACAGAGTCAGGACAAGCTTAGTACAGAATCATTACTATCACCAACAGAAGAGCAAGAACACGAAGAAGACGACATTGCGACAGAAGAAACGGAAGCATTCTCTGAGAGGAACATGCTACGTCTACGAGCTCTCATGAATTCACAAAAAACACTTAGTTTATTCACGCCCATCCTCGATGGCGCTATATTCCGAGCAACCCCGCCAAGTAGCATCTGGGATTATCTACGAACGATCCCCACCGATGCGCCTTCAACTTCAGCCAGCGCTCCCGGTCTCCGTCCGGGACTTCATTCAAGAAGCAGCTCCATGTCCGTCAGCAGCAGCCACGTACGGCGGAAAAGGAAACATCGGGTGGTAAATCTTCGCAAAGGAAAGGAATCTACCGCCTCAGCGCCTTCATCGGAGGTCTTTTCATCAGAATATGCAGACACCGAAACAGTCGCTTCAGCACCCGAAATTCTCGGCAACACCACTGGTGGGACAGAACTTCTGGTGCCTCCAGAGCGATTGAGGAAACTCTCGTTGGTTGATGAGAGTTCGTTACGCTACAGTGATTGTCAACAGCCTCCACCCCCATCGACACCTGTGCGTTCACGTCGTTCGTACTTGGAATCGTCGTTCATGGAAACTCTCCCCAGATCTCCCGAGCGAAGGCCGCAGCTCAGTAGAGGCGCTAGGAATCCCAGTGGGATTGTGGAGAAAGCGTTTGTGATGCAGTTTATGGCGGAGATGAGGAGGCAGGTAGAGGAAAGACAGGAAGAGGAGAGTTGGAGATCATAATTGGATCGAATATCGAATCGAAATTGTATGAATATTGAGTATGAATGGACTTTTTTTGGGAGATTTCCTTTGTTTAGTTTTAGTTTTTTTATGGGTTATGTTATGTGTATGATGAGGATATTTGTATGGGATAATTTTGTATGGGATAATTTTGTTTGGTAATGATTTCGAATATACCCTTGAGCAGTTTCAATCGCATCCGTTTTCTTTCGAATGATATGGCTGGTCTTCATCTTGCTGCCCGAAGATATGTATATGGTGACGGTTCTGCACATGTGCACTGAGCGCAGAAACATAACTGTACACGGCATTTATCCTCCTCCCCTTTCTCCTCCTCCTCCTCCTCCTCATAGGGCGCCTGTAACAACCTCGCCTTTATCTGCACTTCCTTCCCCTCAAAGACACCGAGTAAACTCAAGCTCATGGCACAAGTTTGCATGATTCATGCCCGAGAGCTCAACCTATATCATCGCTTTACCGCCCACCATGGCTACGATTTGGTCCTTAAAGGTATATGTTCCGACACATACGCCAAATCTTTTGGTTGACCAACTGGTCGACCCATATGCCATAGAGTTGACTGCTTTGACAATCGACACACAACACAAGACATACTGAAACAGGTTCGCCGGTCAAATCACGGCCATGAGCAAAAAGGACACCAATGAGCAATCCCACTTATATTCCATTATCTACAGATCTAAAAGACAATCTCCGCCTCTAAATCCCTCACCATCTCCCTTACCCCCTCCCACACCCTCTCCGTAACCAACGGTCCCCCATCCGTCTCCCAAAACATAACCTTCAGTGCCTTCTCAAGTATCCCTACATTCTTTGGATCCTGTTCCTTAACCCCCTCGATCACCGCCTTCTCAAGCGTTTTGAAAGAAACATCTTGCTCCGAAAGCACCACAAATACTCCCCTACAATCCCAATCCGTCTTTACCCTCTCCTCCTCCTCCCCATAGCTACAACTCACCTTCGTAATCCGGAACGCTGTTCGCTTTGGTACTCCCGTAACTGCAGGTCTGATACTATACCGCCGACGGGTCTGTGTAGAGGGAACTGTTGAAGCCGGCGTAAAAGCTACGCAATTAGCTAGCCCCAGACCATAGATGTAGAATAGAACGGACACATACTCTTATCCCCAGTAGCAGCAACTAACTTCCTAACCTCCTCCCGATCTTCCATCGCCGCTGAGTGTATCTTCTTTACCTTTTCCTCCACGCCATCGAAATCTGGCCTCCCTCCTCCCCCTTCCTGCTTCATTCGGAACTCGAGTATTTCGCGGATATACAACCCCGTCACCTCCCGGTGCACTTCCATTTTCCCCACGAACTTGGTTAACTCCGATAGCAGCTTCTGTACCGTAAATCCTCCCGTGCGAACCAACGCTTTTGCCCGCTCTTGCGTTAAGCATTTAAGAACTGCTTTGATGATAGTAGCATCGGTGCTAGAGTGGAAGCAGTTGATAAAGTCGATTAAGCGCTGGAGCTCGATGAGTGAGCCACCGACTGGATCCCAGGAACAGCGAAGGAGGGGGGCGGAGACTATGAGTATGCTGTCTTCAGTAGAGGTTGTTGTGACTAGGGGTGTAGGTGTGGGTGTGGGCTTGGGGTTGTGTGTGGAGTCTGGCGTAGGTTTTGTGTGGGAAGAAGAGAGGGGGTTTGGAAGGCGGTTTGGTACGAGAATGTTGCTGGAGCTGGTGGCGCCGTCTTCATGGGGAGCCGTCATGGTGTGTGTGTGTGTTGGGAAAGGGGGAGATTGTATGTAGTTGTAGTTGTAGTAATTTTGGTGATAGTGGTGAGGTGGGTGGTGATTTTTCTTTGTTTGAAGTCATGTGCGCGGTACGGATTCGAGTGACATCAAGTGTTTTACTGGACTCGAATCGCTATCGCCCATGTCTACTGTAGTCTAGAATCCACCCTGCACTACCTATTGAAGGCTGATGGCTGTGAGCGGGTTTCAATGTCAGTAGTTGCAGGCAAACGGGAGGCAGGAACGATTTTTACTATCCGCATGCACCAGATGACTGAAACTACAGCAGTAAGAAGCTCGGACTGGAAGCGTCTTGTGGGATGGGTATGTGTGGGGAGGAGAAGGGGGAGGAGTACGTTGAAGATGTTATCCCTTCGTTCGTTAAAGACCAATCATAGCCCTAACTTTTTAAAATTCCTTGAAAACTTCCTCGTAGTTTTGGATATATCTACTCAAGTCTACCAAGTACGCAGTAAAGAAGAAACCGAGTGCCAAATCAATTTGAGCTCTTAACATTTACTCGAAGATCTTGCAATCCTTTCGTTCTTGATCGGATCCTATTAATTTTGCGGTAAATTCATTAGGACCAGAGGCGGTCCTGAAGTTATATGTAAGTTGAATTAAGCTTTTCTGATCTGCAGCCCTTGCCCAAAGCGAATTGCAGATATCACGTGGTTTGACCTTCACTCCCACAAAACAACATCTACGACGCCAAGCTCTCTTAGTCTTCTCTACAACCCATCTTAGGACGACATCCCGCATTCACATTTGTTCTATTCATTTCAGTACACACATCTTCCAATCAAGTACCCCTTACAGCTAGTAAAGATGTCCTCCAGTTCAATTCGATCACATCAATCTACCGAGCAGCAGACTGACCGGTCTACTCCTACTCCAGTTCGTTCAATTGGGGAGCTTCCTCTGTCTCCGATCTCTCTTCCTCGTCATCCTTTAGATTCTCCTCTACCTTTGGATTCTCCTTCTTATCACGATATCAATAATATTTTCATGTCTGCCGACATTAGCGACCACGAGATTATCAGCGATTCTATTCACGCCGCCATGTCTCATCAGTTCCAGAATGCAGTGAGTGCTTATCGTCATCTTTCTGTTGTCTATTCCAAAACATTAACATTATTTGTAGGAGATGCGTATTATCATCTATCATGGTATCGCTCGGCCTCCGCTGCCCGCTCAAGGAGACGCCAACAGCGAGCTTTGGGCTGTCCCTAGAGAGGCTGTTATTAGCTATGAGGCTTGTCTCCTTTGCTTCTTCTGTTCGAGAATGAAGATTGTTCTAATGTTTGGATTAGGGTCTTCTCAATACCCTTCACTCTGTAGGAGCTACCGAGGATAACGAACAATTCTCGATTCTTCTCCCTGATGGCTTCAAGATCCACCGGCTCGTTCTTCTGCTGTTCCTGCTGCTTTACATCGTCACTAACACTTCTTATCTAGTAACTTTTGGTCCTTCTACGCCAAGCGTCACTCTATTTTCTATATCTGCGTCTTGCAGGAAGAGAACCTCCCTCCATATCCTGTGAATGCTGCTCCTCCTCCGTCTACCCCACGCCGTCAAGGACAGGGAGCTGTCGTTAACCGTCCTCCTGCCATCACCGTTTCCAGTGTTTCCGCATTTATGAATGCGATCGGCAACGCCCACGTCTTCTTGGACACCCCCATTGGCAATCCCGAGGCCGACAAGATCGCATTCATAAAGTGCCAAAGTTATAACCACCAGGGAGTTATAGTTGACCAGGAGGGTATTCTTATTCGCCAGGGCCATTCTCTCCAGGACCTTCACGATAAGATCAGGAGAAGCTACAGCATGTACAAATACGTTCCTGAGGAACTTACCGTGTTGTATCTCGAGATGAGATGGGGTCCTGAAGAAACCAAGGTCCATCCTTCTGGAGACAGCGCAAGAGTTTTGGTGGCTGGTTTGCCCAACCGCGAGACCTATGTCATGAAGGTTACCCCCGTGTGTACTCCTTCCGTCTAAGTACTCCTTTTTGATTTGGTACTTTTGAAACCCCGTGGCTCGTTAACGTTCTTGTGGTTTCGAGTTCACAAGGGTTTTTTGATACCCCAATCCCAATCTTCATCTTGTGTGTTCTGTTTTTCACTGATATACCCGTAAAACTTCTTGGGAAATCCATTTTGGTCTCCCCTTGAAGGGTTAAAAATCTTTTGGGTTTTTTACTTTAGGTATCTCTACTTTGAATTGGGGGCATTTTCGGCTTTTTTTTCTCACGATAGTGTTAACGATTTTCCCGATATCGGAATGCTTTTTTTGCCATGAAGTGGTTAAATCTTGGGTATGTACCGCAAGGATGGAGAAATTTCTTTTGTTTTCAGCATTTGCATGGGGCTTGGAGCGCAAAATGGAGATATCATATCAAGCGGTGCGTTTTCTGTGTCTTTGGAAAATGGGTTAACTTTAAGGTACCGGTGTGAGTGGGTTTGCTGGGTACTACACGTTCGTTGGCTCAAATAAGTAATTCAATTGAATGGGATCTAAGTCTATTTTCTGTTGATCTACTCTAATAATTATAGTGTAATACCTGAAAGTTTCTGGTGTTTTCAGGTCCTCCATAGAATACATGTCAGTAAAAGACATTAATATACTTGCACTAAAAAGAAGTGTATCACAATAACGAAATTCTACCACGATTTTTGTAGTGTAAATCTATACCCTAATATTGGTTTCACAATACGTGCAATGATTCGTAGATACCATCTCTTCCACAGAGACTGGGTTCTGGGTAGATTGATATCGATCAGTTTCGGGTTGTTTGAGAGATCAATCCAGAGGGCTGGATTATACATATGCGTGATAGATTAGTACATAGGACGGGTATGAACTATGCATTGCAGACAACATGCAGATGACGATCTCCTGCTACTGACTATGCTGGATTTTAACTCTGGGTTCAATTCCATTATCATTGAATTACTTATGCGTATCTTGAAAGCAAAAATTCTCATTTACAGCATTTAATCCGATGGCATAACCACAAGAAAGCAGCCACCTTTATTAGGCAAGCTCAAAGTTTGTGTCGGAAACCCATTCGCCGATGCGATTCATTTCTCGGATGAGGACCTTGCGAGATCCAATAAAAACGACCGCATAGGTTCGGAATTCCCTGCCTACACTCTCCTTCTGTACGGAGCGGGGTTTGCAATGTTAGGCTTCTTTTGTTGCATGATTGCCTATAGAGTATGTTTGGTGTTTAGTAGTATTCTACAAATATCGCAGTCCACTGACCTGCAGATACTTGATTGCTGTTTGCATATTGAAAACTGTTTCTTCTCCGTAGAAGTGGTAGCCGTTGGAATAGAACGTTTCCTCCAGGTGCCGTTGCTTTTTTTCTTTATCGTTAAGAACTAGGTCAAGTGCCTTAGTTACGTCGTGCTTAGTCAATCCACACATAGCTGAGAACATCGAATCAAAGGATATGTTTTTAGCCACGTTGAAACCGCTGGTATTGTCGGTCAAAAGGAGGGGTGTGACGCCAGTTATGAAACATTTCTTGACGCCATAATCATCTTCCAGACCATTCTTGATAGCACCCCAAAATCTCTTGAACATGGAGGCAGCGGTAGTTCCGGTCCACAAGTATTGTTCGGATCCATATCCTCGTTCGCGAAGGCATCATATTCATCTGCTAGGACATATATCTTTAGGATGTTAGAAAATATAACACCAGTACTTGCAGTATTGAATGATAATACCCCTTCCACACTATGCAGCGGATGGTTTTCATCGCGATCTCGATGTATCTCCCCTAGTACCATGCGAACTACTTCAATAACGACGTTCAAATTTTCAACCGGTGAACCGTCCAGCTTGAAACGCGGGCCAATGGATTGAAGCAAATCATAGGTCTCCAAGAAGTGAAACAGTCTGTTGTTTATGCGCTGGGCAAGATATTTGGCGGCGACCTCAATATCAGGACAACGATCAATATTAGAGAATTGGAAAGGTAAAATTAGATACTGCCCAGAGGAAATTTTGCCGTCCTCAACGTCTTTGTGGATATCGAGATCCTCATCCAGACATTAACATCAGCGCGGTGCATACCGAAGGGCCTAGGATAACGTGCTTACCTTGAATAACCTTTCATACCTGTGGAGAAACTCTACTCCATGGAAGTTTTTGAGTATACTGACAGTCAAAGACTTTCCAAATCGCCGAGGTCGACAAAAGAGCTGCGGACTCCCAACCTGCTCGAGCACAGAGATGAATCTAGTCTTGTTATAGTAGGCTAACCCAAGGGGTTCCCTAAGGCTCCCGAAGTTTGACCAGGAGTGGAAAGGAAAGCCGATCAACGCGCCATTCACTACAAGCCTAGAGTCTGAAGGTACAGTAGAATAGGGGCGGCAACTTGCGAGAGCAACCTGAGAATGCCAAAAATCTGAAAGTGTCGCAGGAGACGGCAGACCAAGTCTGCTGTGACGACAGCGCAAGTGGATTCGCGTGAGGCCAGCGATAGTTGCCATGTGGAAATTGAGAAGCTGAGAATGGGTAGTTAAAGCTCACGATCGAGGAAAAAAACCACGGAGCGAGATAGCCTGTCAGACGGAACTTTTTTTCGCTCGCGGAAAATGACGGAGTCCTAGGGTGGAAGGCAGAAATCTGCCTGAACCACAAGCCAAAAAACGGGGATGCAGAACGACCAAAGTTATATCCACTAGTGGCCCTGCCAAGACGGGAGCTAATGCAAAGCGAACGTTACGTCCCACATGGGCGAGCATCCACTGTTTGTTTGTTTGTAATCATATTGCATTCGGCCGCTTACAACCATGGCATTTAAATACACTTTATCCCCGGCACTTCCACTGCTTCCAAACCGCGCCTCCCCTTCCACTACCCTCCCCCCTTGTTCTTCACCTACTCCTACCACACACAACTCAACTTAATCCTCATCACTGGAGCTATCCACTGTGCTCGTAATCCTACAGCTGCCTTCTTCGCCAATTCACAGTTTTAAGTTTGAGCTTACCGACCGACGAAAATTCTGGGAACGAGAGCACTATACCACGCCCACCTCGGACAAAGGCATTGGATGATACCCTGGGCCCACCCGATTGATCATGACGCACCTGGAGCCATTCAATCGGATTCTTCAATCGATCGGAATATTCCTAACGCGTCTCCGTCATCACTAAAGACACTAAAGTAACGAAATTGAGCTAGAAACTCGGTGGAAGAGGAGAAGTAGTGTTCGGTTCGGGACGGGACGAGACGAGATTCCAGCAGATCCCGGGACACCTCGTCCCGCCATTGATTATATCTCGCCGTTCCGGGACTTGAAGTGAAGTGCCCGGGATATCTGGTCTATATATTGTGTATGGGCATACTGTCTGGGCAAAGTTCATAGTGCTGTCGATCTTGCTCAACCACTGGCTAGTCTCCTCATCAGCTAATTCTCCAGCTCTGGCAGCTTCAATGATGCAAACCTCTGAGCCTTTAGAAGAAATGGGGTCCCGATGCAAACACAACACGGCGGAATGACCTTGGTCAGCACTCTTGGCCAAAAACCCGGTCATGAGTCACCACTCACGGTGTCCTGGGATATCTCGTCTCATGCCGAACACTAAGGAGAAGGCTCTGTCAAAGCTTGACTGTGGCTGGTAAATTGCGGGGGGAACTTGTCTGCTTCACACAAAAGCATGGGAATGGCCTCCCAGATGCTCAAGCAGTACTGGGCACTAGATGACCTATTTATGTGGAATATCACACCATGGACCAACATGTTGAAGCCCATATTGGAAATTTCCTCGACGAGTGCAACGTTGCGCTCAGGGTATCCGGCCTCGACAATCGAGAGGAAGGAATCCCCAAACCCGTCTAGAAAGAAATATATTCAAATTTAGAGCTCGTACTTGAGCATCTACTTATTTTATTACGTCGGTCAAAGTCACACTTTGTTTTGTTTGTTTTAATCATACTGTATTCACTCCAATTAGAGTATGACAGAACCTATTCTCCCCTCCGCCTTCGGGTGAGCCGGCTAGGTGGCGGAGATCCCCTCAAAGTCACACTCGAAGTACCACTCCATGGAAGTGCGTTTGGGGCATGATGTCTGCGACTTATTGTGTTCCTCCTTCTCGAAGCCTAGTGAGGAAAAAATATCAAGCTAAAATTCTGCAATTGAACTCTACACTGAAATACGGTGATCGAGATGGGGAGGGTGATAACGGGGAGGGCGATGATGGAGAGGAATAGCTTCGTCGAAAAACAGTCTCGACATCAAAATGCGAACCGAGTGGTGTGAGTACTCCTAATGCTTTTGGTTGACTGCCCGGAGTAGGGGTTCTGACGGTGATTGTGGAATGGCGAACGCTCTGACCGCTTGGCTTGTGGGGTGTTTAGACGGCCATTAAGGCTAGTAGCGAACTACCTTAAACCCACCAGTATTCTCAGAAAAAGGATATGGTTGTGTAAAACTTAAAGGCTGTGTATGAGGTTGAAACCTGCAGTGCTGTAAAGTCTATAATCGCAGGTAGAGATCAATCTTTTGCTCTTCTTTTACTCGCCTATAACTCACCCAAGATCCATGGGCTTTGCCCGGAGGTTTGTGTTAGAAACTTTACATTAGCATGGCTGAAATTGAGGCATATATACAACGACTGAGCGCTTAGCTTAGATGGTGCTAGAATCACCAGGTGTTGTAAACGCTGGGTGCAGGTTCGAAACCCGCAGTGCTGTAAACACTGGGTGCTATGGTTTAAAACCTACGACACGCTCAATCTTTTGCCGGCTCCCCGCTTTTGCCCATTCACATTCTAGCTCAAATGCTGTACAAGATGGTGGAAACCATTGTATATACAAGAGCTGAAAACTTAGCTTAGCTGGTGCAATAAACACTAGGTGCTGCAAACACTGGGGTTCGAAACCTCCAAGACAGGGCGCTCAGTATACGGGCTCAAAACCTCATCGTGCTATAAACGCTACTTAGACTACAGGTTTCAAACCTGTCTCTTTTTAGTCCTGCTTTTGTCCTTCGGGACCCAGCTAGGCTTTGTACAAGATAGTAAGAGAATACTACATGTCAAGAGCTGAAGACTTAGTTTAACCGGTGCAATAAACACCAGGTGCTGCAAACACCGGGGTTCGAAATCTCCGAGTCATGGCACTCGAAACGTCAAAACACTGCCCAGGCTCAAAATCTCATGGCGCTACAAACGTTGCTTAGACCAGTTTCCAACCTATCTCTTTTTGGTCCTGCTTTTGTCCTTCGAGACCCAGCTAGGATTTGTACAAGATGGTAAGAGGACACTATATGTCAAGAGCTGAAAACTTAGCTTAACCGGTGCAATAAACACCAGGTGCTGCAAACACGGGGGTTCGAAATCTCCGAGTCATGGTGCTCAAAACGTCAAAACACGGCCTAGGCTTAAAACCTCATGGCGCTACAAACGCTACTTAGACCGTTTCCAAACCTATCTCTTTTTGGTCCTGCTTTTTGGTCCTGCTTTTGTCCTTCGAGACCTAGCTAGGCTTTGTACAAGATGGTAAGAGGATGCTACATGTCAAGAGCTGAAAACTTAGCTTAACCGGTGCAATAAACACCTGGTGCTTTAAACATCGGGGTTCGAAACCTCCGAGTCATGGCGCTCCAAACGGCAGACACCGGCTCAAAACCTCTGGCTTAAAACTTATATGCATGGCGCTACAAACGCTGGACCACGGGGCGGGTTCTAAACCTCCTTGGCCAGTGCCGTTCTTTTGCTTTGGTTTGTTCTTCAAGCTACAGCTTTGGTCTTGTATATACAAGATAGTAGGAATCATTACTTATTCAAGAACAGATAGCTTAGCTTAGCTAGCGTGGTGCAATAAACACCATTCACCAGCTGCAGGTGCTGAAAACATCAAGTTCGAACCCTCCACGTCAAAGGCGCTCTAAACATCAGGTCGTCCAATACCGATCGGCCAGGGTTCGAAACTCCATGACACTCTAAACGTCAGAACACGGCTCAACACCTCAGTTCAGGGTAGATAATTGGTTCCAAACCTCCAGGGCTCACTCTTTTGCCCTCCGAGATTCAGCTAAGCTTTGTACATGAAGGTGGAAACTACCGGAAATGCAAGAGCTGATGACTTAGCTGAGCCGGTACCGCGGTATAGTGCAATAAACACTGGATTGCTAGGTGCTCTAAACACCCGAGGTTCGAAACCTCATGGCACAAAACCTCATATCCATGGTGCTACAAACGCCAGACCGTGAGTTTCAAGCTTGCAGTTCCCTCACTATTTTGCCCTGCTTTTTCTCTTCGAGATCTAGTTGAGATTTTGTACAAGATGGTAAAATCATCGCAAATATCAACAGATAGCATAGCTTAACTAGTACAAGTGCAATAAACACCAGTTGACCAGGTGCTTAAAACACCGGGGTTCGAAACTCTGAGTCATGGTGCTCGAAACGTCAAAACACGGCCCAGGCTCAAAACCTCATGGCGCTATAAACGCTAGACCGCGGGTTACAAAACCGAGGTGTCCTGTTTTGCTCTCCGGAATCAAATATAATGTTGTACAAGATGGTGGAAATCAATGCATATATCAATAACAGGTAACGTTGCCTAGTCGGTGCAATAAACACCAGAGCTTGCTGCAGGTGCTGTAAACACCCGGTTCGAAACCTCATAACCCTCTAAACGTCAGGCTCAAACCTCATGGTGTTACAAACGCTAGACGAGAGTACGGGTTTCAAACCTGTAGTGCTCACTCTTTTGTCCTGGTTTTGTTCTTCAAGATCCTGCTTTGGACTTAAATAAGATGGTCGAAATCATTGCATATACACTTGAGCAATAACCGATGGCTCAGCAGGTGTTACAAACACCAGGTGCTGTAAACACTGGGTTCGAAATCTTGCGGCGGTATAAACGTCAGATGCTATAAACATCAAGTGCTGTAAACACCAGGTTCGAAACCTTGCGGTGGTATAAACGCCAGATGCTATAAACATCAAGTGCTGTAAACACTGGGTTCGAAACCTTACGATGGTATAAACTTCAGATGCTACAAACATTAGGTGCAATAAAGACCGGGATTCGAAATTTCATGGCGCTGATAAACGCTAGACCACGGGTTCAAACCCTGTAGTGCTCTTTCTTTTGCCTTTGAATTGACAGACAATATTTCTACCCCTCGAGACATCTACCCACGTATCAATTCCCAAAATAGTTGTCACTCAGGTTTCCTTGCCACAAATCTCACCCTAATATAGTTGACCCACATACCACCGTCTTCCCTCCTCCCAACACTCTCGAGTACATTTTCAACCTCCTCCACAGCCCCCTCTCTTTCATCCACAGGCAAACACTCCAACATCTCAGCGGCAAACAGCCTAACCCACCCCTTTATCCCTCCACCTTCACCAGTCGTCAACTCCGTCTGCCTCAATTCCGTCTCCAGAACCTCGACAACGAACCCAGCATCTTCAAGCATCGCCCGAAACCCGCGCTCGCTACCAAACCACCACGGTGCACTCTCCCTCGCCCGCTTTGCATCAACACCCCGGTGGATCAGCGCGCTGATCACTGCAGCATGCACCTCCCCAATATTTCCATGCGCCCCGCACTCGGCAATGAATGCACCGCCGGGCAGAAGGAGATCGTAACAGCGTGTAAAGAATGCAGTGCGGGAAACAGGCGTGGTGCGTAGGATCCAGTGTAGAGCTGCGTTGGAGAAGATTTTGGAGCACTGAGGGAGAGAAGGAGGGAGAGACAGTGCTGAACTTGTAAGATAGGTTGTATTGGAGTTCTGTGGGCAGGCTGCGATCATGGATGGTGAGGAGTCAATGCCTGTTATGGATTTACAGAAGGGGGAGAATGTGGACGTTAATACGCCATCTCCACAGCCTATGTCAAGGAGCGTGTCTATACCTGTTAGTGAAGATTCGAGAGAGAGGAGAAGAGGGGGGGAAAGAGTACCGGTGGGTTGGAGGTTGAGCAGGGAAACAACCCGGGTAGTAAGCTTCGAAACGAAGGGGGCGACAGTCGTGGAGTAAGTGTGCGGATTCCAGTTGTCGGCGGCCATTGTGGATATTGGGGGAGCTCGAGAGGAAGAATATACGGGATTATGGTGAGTATTTAAGTACTTGGTTGACTCTCGCTTGAATTGGGCGGAAACACAAGTGGGGACGGAGTATTGGAGTGGGGCGCTGAAGAGTCATGCGGACGGTACCTATTTTATTTTGGGATCGCGGTCGCGGAATTTTGTGGTGGTGATGTAGTTGTCTCGAGTGATTGATTCCATGAAGAAATATGCGCTCTATTGGTTTATGAGGATGGCGTTTTTGCGTAGGGCTGTCGAAACTTTTTGATCGAGGCAACAAGACAACAAGAGTATTGTCTCCCTCTTCAGTCATTAATTGACACTCATAACCATAGTTATGAATATTAATCTTTGTATCTCGAGTTCAGATGCTATTAATAAGAGTCCTGGGAACAAGGGGTCATACACCAGCCTGGGGCGGAATGTAGATGTTCATGCCTGAATGCACCATACTATCGTGCATGAGATAGCACAGGGATGGTCTGCCACATCTCTTGATACCAGTGGGCAAAGGATGGAATCTATGCAACGCTATTTTAGTACTACAACCCCACACGAAAGCGCACTTATATTTATCCGGACTGCCGAAGAGGATTTCACAATATTAGATATATTGCGAGAGATTTTGGTTGGACTCATCACTCGCGACCGTCTGCGATAGGTATCTTGTCACTAGTAATTCTCGCGCCGTTCCAGAGAGTTGCCTATTCTGGGTTAGTAAAATATCTCTATGCTGATCGTGAGGGAGTTGGTGATTTGATACGGAATTTTTCATATAAACTAATGGCGTACATCTCTTCCAGCTCAAGTATCCGGAAGAAAGGGTGCGCCGCTCGCTAATGTTTTTTGTTTGATAGTGATGGAACGTCCTAAATTCCTGTTCTGACCCACCGCCTGTAAGAGTTTCTTGATTGACCACATTTCCAGTGCTGATTTGTAAAGGGCTTTCACATCTTCCTTGACCACCACGAATTGATTGTTTAGGTCCTACGAAGTGCGGTGAGAGTCCAACATGGCATCTGCAGATCCCATGGAGAATATACGGGAGGCTATGCTGGCAATGTCAGGTTTTCTAACGATAATAGAGTAGGGCTTAGGGTTACAACATCAATTTACAGTCAAAATAGATCACTCGGAATAAACTTGGACGTCTGACAGGGGGATAGTCTTGTGTCGAGTTTGGCTTAAATATTTCGTGTATAATTTGCTTGGACCTTTCGTAGAATCGGGGTCTGAGGCTTCGTTTCCGGTCTAGGCAAATATCCGACGCGTGGTGGAAAGGACTGCCGATGTGTCGCTGAAGATCGCAAAAACCGGATCCAATTCAGTGAGTAGATGTCATAGTCTCGAAGTATTTTCTATTGCGTCGAGACTCTAGATGTCATACACATACGTAGATAGACTTTGTTAACTCAGAAGGAGGACAATTCCATTCTCTCTCTGGAGGCAGCTTTGCCGCATGCAGCAGCTATCAGATTATATCCTCATCTACATGTCAACTGAACTCGAACAAATAGCAAAACTACTCACCTACCGCAAGCCGGCAGCGCAACAATAACTGGTGTTTGCCATATGCCTAGTGGGTGATTTGGAGCATCAAGGTCAAACGACACAAATGGCTTTTGAGAATGTGGACGACTAGAGTTGATGGCTTCTACGCATAGTCCATAGAGCATAAGGGCACTGGCAGGTGGGCGTTGGTGATGATGGATGGATGAGATTTGCACTCCTTCACCTTCTAGAACATGGTCATTCTCAGATTTTTGCGTCCCCGAGTGGACAAAAACCAAACATGGATCCACTGTCTGGTTTGGCACTTCTCCAGAATTTCGCTCTTTATGTACCGTCTCACAATACACGCAGATAACGCAATATGGTTCCTCTCCTTTTCTGAAAAGGAGAAAGAGAAGCAACTTTTGGATAAGATGAGCGTCGAAAAGAATTTCTCTAACCCCAAGAGGCTTGCAGATATTTCCGATGAGGAGCTGAGCCAGTATCGGGGAGTGTTTGTACCCGGAGGTCATGCGCCGATGGGAGTGACCCAGAACTCGGGAGGATCTTGAACCACTTCCACAATGAGGGAAAGCCAGTATGTACCCACATTTCCACCTGGAAAAATACCCGGAGCTGAAATTGGACATAGATAGTTGTGATCTGCCACGGCCCTATCGCACTGCTGTCGACGCAAAAGCAGGGCGAGAAGTTTCAGTATGATGGATGGATACAAAGTAACATGTTATACGAACAAGGAGGAGGTATCGAATGAGCTTCTCTGGGGAGAGAGGATAAGAAGGGTTGAAGATGCACTGAGAGAGGCCGGGTGCATAGTCGAGACTGCGGCGTTGCCGTTGTTGCCGAAGCTTGTTGTGGACCGGGTGCTTGTCTCTGGCGAAAATCCAGCTTCTGCGGACCAGCTTGGAGCGAAATTTGTGGAGATGCTAGAAAGGAAGGTGTAGGAAAGTGGGTTGTATAAATTCGGGTTGTCTCTGTCCATGGATAATCGATTCGAATTCATGCAGTAATCCGCGGCAATAAACGTCATTGACATGCTGAAGAAGAAGACATCATATACCATCAAAATATTCCACATATTGTAGGTTTTCATCTCAGTACCGGTACCTTGTGGCAGTTTCTCAATCTTTAATACCTTCAACTCAGGAGCGATAGTTCCAACCCCAAGTGCTAGTTCTCATGGCCAGTGATTGTTCTAGATAAGGAAAACGACGAAACGACTTCCCGGATAGCTAGAGCAGGCCATTATCCTATTGTTGTATAGACAATATTTGCTGCAATTCGGCTTTCGGAGTCGTTGAAAAACTGTAATTTGAGTGATATCCGATGATACATCTACTGAAATCTTCGTCGGGATCAAGTGAGATCAGCATATATGGTGTCAGCGTTAATTTGATGGTAAACAGGGTAGATTGGAATATCAATCCCGGTAGCGATATTGATTTATCTACAAAATCTGGATGGAGGCGATGTTGAAGGGGTATGAGCGCCAAGACCGGCGTCCAATTGCTGTTCGGCTCCACCTCCCAGCGTCCCATCCCTTCTGCAGCACTCGACCTCACTTCCCGCTTCGCCCTTCTCCTATCTGCGCCTCACTCGACCATCCCTCACATCTCCCATAATATCTCCAAAATGCTCCCGACAGATTGCTCCTGGGTCGATGTTGCCTTCCCCCTTCCTGCCCAGATCAAGCTAAACACCTCTGTACGCGATGCTATTGGTACCGCCTCAAACAGCCTTGTCACGAGTATTTCAGCTAGCTAACAAAATCCATGCAACAGCTCAGGATCCTAAATATCTCACTCTCTTCAGTGACATCGGTAGCTATATAACCTCAATCCGGGACAGCGTCGGAAACGAACCAGCCGCAAAGAAACGAAAGCTCGACACACCCAGCGCAGGTGCCTCTCCCGCACCGCCGCCCCCACCTACAAAGTCCACCACCACCGATGGCGCTGTCTTAACGGTCGAAGGAATAAGCTTCAGCGTGCCACAACGGAAGAAGTTCTCGTTAGCTTTTACGGGGAAGGGCGTCAGCGCCGTTTCAGTGGCGGGAGCTGTTGAGTTTGGCGTTGACTACGACAATATTGGTTCGCCACCTCGCATTCCCTCCGAGTCCGTGATAGGAAGCTGATTCTGCCAGATTATGTATGCTGCCTCCCCGTTCCAGACAAGGCGGCTCGACAGTGGAACTTCTGCATTTTCCCTGTCGGCGCGGATGGCCTCCCCGGTAGCTCCGGAGACGCTCTTGTTTTTACGATCCCCGATGGTGCACCCAAGACAGCATCTGGCGACGCGCTAGGAGGCGGATATGACACAACTACCTACCGGACCCTACTAGTCGATCTTTTCAATAACTATCTCAAGCCGAGCAAGGCAAGAATCTCGGCGGTCGAGGAGCCAAAGGAGTCGATTTTCTTTTCTATAATTCCGCAGAGCCACCGCAAGGGTGAAAGGGCGTTCCATATCAAGGCGCATCGGGGCAGCAAAGAAGGTTATTAGCAGCAGTATCCCACCTGCATGGCGTCCACTGGCTAATATTTAATATCTAGGGTATCTTTTCTTCCTCCAGCGCGGAATCCTTTGGGCTTTTAAGAAACCACTTGTCTACTTTTCATTCGGAAATATCGATTCTGTTAGTTATACATCAATCACAAAACGAACCTTCAACCTATCCATCAAAGTGCAGGAGGATCGCGGTGGCGCCGATATCGAATTCTCAATGATCGACCAGGAGGACTATACGGGCATCGATGCGTACATCAAAGCTCGGAAGCTTAATGATGCATCCATGGCTGAGAGCAGAAGAGCAAAGAACTTCAATGTCAACGGCAAGACTGACGGTGGTGACGCGGAAATGGGAGGGTTGGGCGAGCTTGAAAAGGCGCTATTTGATGCCGAAGACGAGGAAGAAGAGGATTATGTTCCTGATGGCCAGGATGATGATGAGGGTAGTGGACACGATAGCGATGGGGGTGGAAGTGATGAGGATAGCGACTCAGACGAAAATGGCGAGATGGAAAGTGATGGCGAACAAAGTGTGGATCTGCAGGATGAACTCGGATCTGAGATGGAGGATGTGGAACCTGACGCTCCCAAGCCGAAAAGAGTTAGGAAGGGTAGAGTGTGAGAATATCGCGTAGGAGGTTGTGCGATAATGGACGCTGGCGAACAAAAGTAGCAATTTTTATGTTTTGTGGGGTAGCGGGTTGGCTTTTTCTGGTCTTGGGTCAGTGTGTATCCGTACTTATATTATCTGGTACATCCACAAGTCTGTGCATCGTCAGAGAAGGTTTATATGGTTATTATACGGAATAACCATCTGTATTATCTAGAATAACGATGTTTATGCTGGATAACGCTGTTTACAACTAGTAAAAGTAGCTTAAAGCAGCTTTTCTATATCACCCTCTCACCTTCACTAGCCTACAATCCAATATCTCCGCCTCGTTCCATTCCTTTCCACCGTCGTTGATAGATCTGCCAGGTAGTGACAAAAGCTGCCAATAGAGGAAGAGCTTGTGGAAACAAAAACAATTGAGAGAGCTATAATTACAGTACATCGCTACAACGGTCATGAAGATTGCAGAAGGTTAATTGGTAGAGGGCGGTTATGCTACGTAGTTCCTCTGAATTCATCTGATCGTGAGATGTGATCCCCTCCCACCAATTGCAAGCAGCTTAAGTTATCAACCGGGAAAATTTCCCCTGCAGTACGAAGTAGTTTGTAGACGGCTTTAGATACGACGGTGCTGCGTAACCCGCCAGCAAAAAAAAGCCGTCCACAGACTATCGTACAAGATGATTAAGGACATTTCTTTTAAGTGCTGATGACATACTTTAGCCGGTACTACAAACACCAGGTGCTGTAAACTCCGCGGGAGGGACCTCAGGCGCTCTAAACGCCAAGGCACGGGCTCAAAACCTAGACTGCAGGTTCAAACATGCAGTGCTCTCTGTTTTACCCCGCTTTTTCCCTTCAACATCCCTAGTTTAGGTCCGTATAAGATGGATATAAATCATCGCCTATGCAAGAACTGATCGCTTAGCTTAACTGGTGCAATAAACACCAAGTGGTGCTGTAAACACCGCGGTTCGAAACCTCATGGTGTTATTAACGTCAGGACTTGCATCAAGTGCTATGAACACTTGGGCGCTCTAAACGTCAGGACATGGGCTCAAAACCTCATGGTGCTACAAACGCTACATTGACTTCTAGTGCTCATTCTTTTGGCCTGTTTTGGCCTTTGAGATCCAGGTTAATTGAGGATATCTACAAGGTGGTAGAAGTCGTTGCATGTTCAAGAGCTGATAACTTAACTTAACTGGTGCAGTAAACACCAGGTGCTGCAAACACACCGGGGTTCGAAACCTCATGGCGCTCCAAACGTCAGAACACAGGCTCAAAACCTCATGGCTCACACCTCCCCGCGTTACAAACGCTACTCAAGTAGACCGCCGATTCAACCCCGCTACTTTTTGTCCCTGTTTTTGCCCTTCAAGATCTGGCTTAGTTTTATACAAGTTCTCCTTGAGATTAGGAACTAGAAGAACGTTGTTGTAGTCATAGTCAATAAAAAAATGTTCGGCCACGGATCGTGACCGAACCGCTACGTACGGGGGGGATATCGTACCGCTCTATTGCGTCTGCGACGTCTAGTTCCAAGTTGGTGGAACTCAACGCATATATCAATAACAGATAGCTTCGCTTAGCTTGCGTGGTGCAACAAACACCAGCTGCAAGTACTATAAACACCGGGTTCGACACCTCATGGCGCTCTAAACGGCAGGTCATCCATCAAATGCTGGGGTTTGAGGCCCCAAGGCCCTATAAACGTCATGTTACAAGTTCATAGTGCTATAAACACCAGGCTTCAAAGCTTCAAGGCGCTCTAAACGTCACGCAAGTAGGTTCGAAATCTACAACTATTTTTGAGTGCTCAATCAATCTTCCTTTGCTCTTTTTCCTATCTACAGGAAGATAAGAAGTTGCTCGGAACAGATGTTTTTCTAGAATGTGGAACTGGGCGCCCACCCTTGAAAACCATAGGGGCATAGTACTATCAATACCGGGTGCTGTAAACACTGGGGTTCAAAACCTCATGGCACTAAAAACGCCAGAGTGCTGGTTCAAAACCGACGGTATAACCTCTCTCTTGCTGACAGTTCGAGTAGCGAGGCTTCTTGCTTGTGTGGTTATCCCTAATTCACACTCGTGCGTATCAGCCAAGCATTTGCAGGGTTGGATCAACATCGGGTAAGACCATTGAATAAACAAGAGCTGATAGCTTAGTTTAACCGGGGCTGTAAACTACCAATACTGAAAGTGCGGGTTCGAAACCTGTAGTGCTCTAAACACTAGTTACTGGTTTAAAACCTGCGATGTTTTTTTTCCCGCTTCTTTCATGTCAGTGGCTTGAGTTGAAGGTTTATATACATGAGGCGTGCTGCTTGATTATATACCTAGTTATAATTCAAACCTGTGCCAGCCAAAGCGTTCTGGGGCTTCAGAGTTTAGTAGACTGTTAGATTAGGAATTCAGTGAGCCAGGGTACTAGTACCGCAAGATAATTGAATGGATAAGAGCTGATCGCTTGGCTAAGCTGGCAGAACATGATCTTATAACTTCAGGTGCTGTAAACACCGGGTACCATAAATACCAGTGTAGGTTCGAAACCTGCGGTGCATCCACTCTTTTTTCACCTTCTACCTTGCCGAGGACCCCCAATCACAGATAGCCAATGCGACGGGTATGCACATGGGAAGCCTGGTCGTTTGGCGTATTTGTTCCCTCCTGTTCGATCGCCCATTCTCCAACAAGGAATAAGCCCCGCAGTAAGGGAAACGATCTGGAAGCTTTATCTTGCTGATGGACTGAAACTCTTGGATGTTAGCAGAACTATGGAGCGTCAATACGGCTTCGGTGCAACGTACGTCTGGGTATCCTCAATATCCCGTGCCAGGCAAAGCAGTTTTGCAGGCTCGAATCTTGGTGGGCCCAACATCCTATAAGACTACTGAATAAAAAAGAGCTGATCGCTTAGCTTAACTGGGGTTGTAAACTCTAGGTGCTATAAACGCCATGTGCTACAAACGCTAATTGCGAGTTCGAAACCCGCGGTGCTATAAATATTTGGCGAGGTTTCAAACCTGCAGTGCACGAAACACTATGTGCCATTATTTTGGCTAGAATCTCCTTCTGAATCAGGAGATATTGTTAATGGATCATCATCGTCCAAGTAGTCCCCGGAATTTCGGTGACCGGATATGATCTAGAAAAAATTGTCTATCGATAGTATGTACATAGGCGGCCATTCGTAGTGTTTGTCCTGGGCCATGATTTGTTTTCTCTGAATCGTACATCCATCTCAATACTGGCAGTGATATGCTCTTCATACTCTAACCAGTTACTCGATATTCGTTTCGGCTGGAGCCACAATTGTTATATCCTTTGACATCAATGCCATCTTTATCATAACTAAATGCATATCTGGAGCTGCATCCTCGAGCATTCAATGCAACGTTCATGCCCGGAATGCTCGGGTGATCAACAACTGAAGTTTGGGAAGATGCAGGTCCAAAACCTGCGATGTTCTTTTTCCCCTTCTTCTCTCTTGCCAGTGGTCCTAGTTAAAGGGTTTGCATGGGGTTAAGTGTTCTTTTCTCGCGTACTCTACCTCGTTGCTTCCTTTTGTACCAACCAAATTGTCTAGTCTTGAACTATTTACTGGCGTGCTGAGCCTTACCGGTATCCCGAGCTAATAGCAGTCAGCAAACCTACCTAGGTGTGCTGTCGGTTACTTCACCTTTCTCATTCTGTGCAGAACATCATACTGGAGGGCAAAATACGGGATTACCACCAAAGTGGTTCCTCTGGCTCCTTCCAGCGCTGCGCATATCAAAAATGATGTCAACTTTCCCGTGTTGTGTGCATTGGCGCTAAGGTTGGTGAGAGGTCCTGAAGAACACTGCTAACAAGCTCTTTCTGAGCTTGGCATGACCACTTCCATCCCGCACCGTAAACCATGAACATATCCTCCTCAACCTTCTCTTCCTCGCAAGGTTCGGAGTCCAGACTAGGCTAAAACTTCGCAAGACCATCGAATGAACAAGTGCTGATCTCTTAACTGGTGCTGGAAACATCAGGTACTGTGAATACTAGTGCAGGTTCGAAACCTGCGGTGCTCTAAATACCAGATGCTGTAAATGCTGGATACGGGTTTGAAACCTGCAATGCTAATTATTTTGGCCTTCTTTTGCACGATCAAAGCCCAGCAAAACAGGATACCCCAAGACCATCAGTTGACAAGTGCTTGTTTCCTGGCTTAGCTGGCAGAGCATAGTACTAGAAACACTAGATATTCTAAACGTCAGGTGTAATAAACACCAAGTGCTATGAACACTTGGTGTGGGTTCGAAACTCTCAGTGTTTGTTCTTTTGCCCTGTAGTTGGCGGTGATATTCTGTGCTCACGTGGGGAACAAGGTGCAACCGCGTAACTGTTGTATGAGGCGTCAAATAAATCTAATGAGTGAGTTGAGCGGTATGTATCATCGATATGTCGCTATCGTCGAAGGTGAGGCTTGACCTTTGTGTATCGAAGATATTGTGCCATAATGCCTCGCGGTGAATAAATTTCTATATAGATACTCAAATTAGTCAACTTGATCAGCTCTATTTGCTGCAGTTGGAGGAAGTGTTGTTTGCACTTGTTGGGTTGCGGAAATATTCTGTCCTTGACAAGAAAACAAAGGAAGAAGAGCTGCAAATGGGTACACAGTAGGGACTGTATCGACAGGGGAAGATGTCGAAACAAGGTGTGGCGTGCAAGGATACCAGTGCGCTCTACTTATGGTTGGGGACAGTGAGGTTGTGACATTCGGTCTGGGCCCCTAAAAATTACCCTTTATGATAATTATTTGACAAATTATTATTTGTTTTATGTATTTTAACCCCCTAAATTCAGCATATGAGGCTCAATTGTTGCCCAATATGGTAATTCCATTAAGGGTCACATGGTTTTGCATGTATCATGACCCCTGAACCCCTGCTTGGGAGTGATATTTACTAGGGGCTCCCATACAAAATGGGAAAAAACCTGACTTTTTGAAATTCCTTTCCTCCACAACCACAACCAGGAAAAGTAATTAGACTCTGTCAGGTTGTAAAGAGCACTCAAAAGAAGCATGTAACAGAGAGTTTTTTGTTTGGACCTTTTTTGGTGGAGTAAAGGTATGCTAAAGTTGAGGCTTAAAATGCTCCAGGTTAAGGTGTCCCCAACCATACCTACTTAAGTACTTAAGTATTGCTAGTTCACCGATTTGCTTCTTCCGCATGGTCTCTGCCCAGACCCCATCCGACCTGTTCTCTTCGTCCCAGCCTCTCGTTGCCAATAACAAATGAAGCACACGACCTGCTCTCTTTCCTAGGATTCGCCTCACTCAACAAAACCGACAATGTCTCGTACTCAGACTCTTACCTTGTTTCTCATTGTCTCTACTCTCGCTCTGCCTTTGTCATCCAGTTACTAGCATCTCACAAAGTGCTAGGGAGCCCCAGCACCAGCCGCCAGATATCTGCAGACCGGTCAGACCAGCTGTTGCAGGCCTGGGTCAATGTTTCACTGGACACCCTTAGCACAGTCGAGCCCAGTTCACCCTCATATCTGACCGGACTGGCCGCTTCGGAACACTGGCTTGGGCTAAAAATTACCGAGGGCTATTGTACCTGCCATCAAAGATAGTACACTGCCGGCCGCTGACGAATATTTTTTTTGGTACGGCAGGGTCCTGACATGTAAATTTTCCAGTTCAATATGTTCCAACCCATACGCCAGATTTCCCGTTGGCCAATGGGTCGACCTATAGGCAAACCAGTCAACCATTTGGTCTATGGGTCGACCTGTTGGCCAATGGGAAGACTTGGAGTATGGGTCAACCCATTGGCAAAGCAGTCAACTCTTTGGCCTATGGGTCAATTCACTTGCCAACAGGATGACTTGCATTGACTCCTTTGGGGCATTCGGCTTCTCCAGAAAAATCAACCAATTTTTGCACTCACTAACTTTCCCATTACTGAACGAGGTCTTTGTTGTTGCTGCATTACTCTCAACTTGAAGATATGAGAGGAATCTCTGGCAGTAAGAATGGTACTGAGAGCGAAAGTCATTGTTATAATTCCTAGTAGAGTTGGAGGCACAAGATAGCCACCGTGATGACTTGGAAGTAGGACAGTTGTGATGATTTGGAAGTTCAAAAGTTGGGAGAAATAGTGCTTCACTGTGCCTTCCCAACCTCCTCCCAACATCTTACTTGGCCCTTCGATTGGCTCTGTTAGTTGGCATATCTGTTGACCAATTCACCAAGATGACGATTTGGCATATGGGTCGACCAGTTGGCCAACGGGAAAATTTGGCGTATGGGTCGGAACAGATACGTTATGACATATATTACAAATAGGATAGGTGATGAGGTGATAGTTAGACTTGAGTATATCTTAGTTAGTGGAGAGAGAGAAATTGGGTGGAGGGCAGTTCTGGCCTCGTACTGGTTGAGTCAAAAAGGATCCAGCTTGAAAGCCACCTGTGAAAGATTAGAAAATATAAAATTGAGCCTTCCACTGACATACTTCTTCCCAATTACAGGCCCGCTATTGCATGTTTTATCTAGTATAATGTCCGCCTGACGCTGACTGATATATATCTGATATTTTCAAGTACGTACGCCCGTCCTGATAGCTGACGTACTATCCTCGATGACAGGTACAGTAATCCAAAAACCATAAGGGTTCTTTCCCAAGTTATCTGAAACGCTATCCGAAATTCTTCATCACCCAGTGCTAATTGTGAACTAGATAGGCATGATTACATGGAGTTTTGACAAACCTAGTTCAATGATACCATATCCAGCGGGGTGCATTCATGATTTATCATATATTACCAATGAATTGCCAGAAATCCCTCCGCCCACGAATGGTCCAGTGATAACAAAGTTCATTGAAGTGGAAGAGGCACTCGGGGTAGCGGCGCCGTTGTTCACAATGCGAATGAATGTCTATTTAATAAAGTTCAAGCTACAGTCAGTCGACCCTTCAGTTCGGTGGATCAGAGAGAGATTAATACTGCAGTGCAATACACATGTGAGAGATGTATTATCACGATGCGTGCTATTGAGAACGATCCCGGATTATTTGAGCGTGGTTGGGTATTCAGGCTCGTGTCTGTGCGTAGCTCTAGTTTAGCACCTATCTTCTGGACAAAGTCCGTAGCACTGCTCGCTTTGACGGAATCTCGCAAAAGAGCAAAAGAGCAAAAGAGTAGGTTCTGAGCCTGTGACCAGTTGTATATACGTTGATTTCAGCTACATATAGTAATGTCAAGTTACTAGTACATAGAGTATGCAACGTCCGAGCAACATCATTGCTATATCTTGCTAGGACTGGGTTACCGTCTCGGAAAAGAAGAATAAAAGAATGACCTTGCAAGTTTGAAACCTGCGATCTTAGTAGCGTTTATAACACGGCAGGTTTCGAACCTTCATTTGGCGTTTATACCAATTAATTGGTGTTTCTAGAGGGTGGTTAAAAAATATTGAGTAAGTGGTAGTTAAGTAGTATAATAGATATCACCACCACTGTAGTCCCGGAAGCAAGTACCGAGACACCGAAAGAGCCTCAGAAACAGTAAGCTTCCGAAAGACGTTTTTACTCACCAGAGGTCTGATCCGCTTCCCATGTTAATACGTATGACAAGCGAATTTCTATGGTAATCGAGTCAGTGCACCGTATGTATAAATCGGCTAAAGAATAGAAATAAGGGCCGTAGGCTGGTATCCAGAGAGCATCGAATGCTCCAACTCGGCATCCCGTAGATACCTTGTGTGGTCGCTTCGGGGGGCAACTGTATACAGTCAATGAAAGTCTCCGCATGGACTCTACGGGTGCACAATGCATTTACGGCAGGCGCTCCGAGGTTTTGTCAGACATCCGCCCGTTACACCGACTCTAAGCTCGTGTCCCCAGAGATATATGCAGTGTAAACATGCTAATTGTTAAATACTCTCCGCGCTCAAGATCACCTGTCAATGTCAGTATCCTCGTTGTCTGATGATTTTTTCTGCAGATAGTGGTTGATTTCAATGCTCGTTCCCGTCAAGGTAACCAACCATTCCAATCTGGTCCGCAATTATCCCAAGTCCCGTAATGTGTCGCTAAAGAGAGACACAGAGCAGTAGTTAAATCCTCCTACAAAATCACGTGTTCTCGGTGACACTATCATACAAACTCTTCTATTTAAAGGAGGGGGTTCGCAGTATATGGGGCAACTGTCGCCAGATCTTGGGCCGTTCATTCAGAATTCCCTTGCAGGTCCTATCGGAGGTAATGGCTTGATTTGAAATCTGTAAGTAATAACAGCCGTGCTATGTATATCTTGGCTGCAGTACCCCGGTGAGTATTCCTTGCATATAGTGCTGTTGGTGTGCGATATTCACTTCGGTAGATAGGGTTAAACACTCTATCTCTCTTGGAATCCAAGTGAATTAAATAGGAAGGGTAGCAGCTGTCAACCCTTGAATAGAGGGGAAGACATAGGAATTGATATAAGTAACCTCTCGGTCGGACCCCAAATCCGTTCCACTACCGCAACATGTCTGACACGAATGACTCCCAGCAGGTTAAGAATGTTGGGTATGAGCAAGAGCTGGTGCGGAATCATAGTCGATGGTGAGCCTTGTTGAACTTCATGATGGACTGATATCAATAATGAGAATCAAATAGGTCGTTACTGGAACTGGCGTTTATTATTCTGAATACATGGGTTGCGCTTGCTGCGTCGTTGAACCTTGCGCTCCCGTCGGGAGGGCCGTCAGTCGTGCTATGGGGACTTGTAGTATCCGGATTTTGTAGCGGGTGTTTGGCTGCGAGCATGGCCGAGTTTGCGAGTGCTTATCCTATGTGAGTTGTTCCTTCCAGAAGTGTAATATTAGATGCTTATTTTCGATGGATGCAGTGCGGCAGTAAGTCTTGATTTCGGGAATGGTGTTACGGCTTTGGGGCTGAATGTGTGTAGGGACAGTATTATTGGGTTGCTATCGTATCGAGTTCTGAATGGGCGCCAATTCTAAGTTGGGTATGCGGATGGGTCAATGTTGTCGGATGGGTATTCAGGGTAGGGGCGGTGGGATCACTCGCCGCTATCATAATTATGGGAATGGCATCCACGATGAATCCTGTAAGAAATTCACCTCCTCGGCTGATGTTTGTTCATTGCGGTTAACTGGGATCAGACATATATCATGGAAGATTGGCATATCTTCCTTGTGTATATTGCGCTTTCTCTGGTAGTATTTTCCATCAACGCATTCGCCAACAGGCTCCTCCCTTCCATCAACCGAGCCGCTCTGTTATGGTCGCTCATCGGCTTCGTTGTAATTGCCATTACCGCCCTAGTCTCTGCAGCTCCGAAATTCCAAACCGGAAACCTTGTGTTCGGTGGCGTTATTAACAAGACTACATAGCCAACGGGACTTGCCTGGGTGATTGGACTTCTCCAAGGCACTCTTTGGTCCGTCTCCTACCCCGCAAAACCGGCACCCACCCGAAGCTAATATTCCCTCAAGTTTGATAGGTTACGACGCTCCTGCACATCTCACCGAGGAGATTCCGAATCCCGCCAAAAACGTCCCGCGGACCATGGTCAGCTCTGTGATCATGACTTCTGCCTCCCGCCTTGTCTGGGCGTTTGCTCGTGACGGAGGACTCCCGTTTTCGCCGTGGTTGGCAGTTGTACATCCTACATTCGGGGTGCCGTTGAATACGTTGATGGTGACGCTTGGGGTTGTTATGGTGTATGGTATGTTTGTTCTTTGCGGGTTCGGCCACACTCAATTCGTTGGTGTCGGCCAGCATCGTGTCACTGGATATAAGTTATGCCTTCCCCACATTTGTGAATATGGTGGGAGGAAGAAGGAAGCTGCCACAGGACTGCCCATTTAAGATGCCAGAGCCAGTGGTATGGGTGGTAAATACAATTGGCGTGGCGTTTGCATTGGTGACGACGGTGTTGTTTTTATTTCCGCCTGGAGGTCCGGAGGTGACGAAACAGTCGATGAGTATGTTCCGCACTTGTGATTGTTATGGAAGCCACAGGACGTGTATGCTGATGAAACTAGACTATACGGTTGTGGCGTTTGGAGTCGTGATTGTAATTGCGATGGCGGATTACTTTTTGGAGGGGAACAAGAGGTACAGAGGACCCAGGATGCCAACGATCATGGAGGTTTCTAATGAACAGAGTAAGATTGAGGCTAAAGGGGAGTCTTCCGCATAAAGGATTCTTTCATTTGATTCACGAGTTTGAAACCGCGGGTCAAATTCTCACATTCCATGCACTTTTCTGTTCCTAGGGTGGTGGGTTAGTGATATTTATAGTGGTAGCCGTTTCAACTATTCGAAGTGCTTTTCTTTTGTTCGATGACCCTTCATTGTGTCCACTTCCATTCTTCCTCTCAATTCCAATCCAACCGAGAAGGCAACAATCAATCCAACCTCCCCATTCAATCCTTTCTTTTGTTTCCACACGATCCTTACAGAACCAAAAAGCACATACCTTCATCATTAATTACCGCCTCTGCCTGCAACATGGCGAGGAGGTACGGTAAACAAGACGCGCGCAACGCCATCCTCGACCTTGATAATTACGATGCTGATGACATGTTCGTGAGTGCTATCATACCTTACATTGTTTTACTGCCATTTTTTGCTAATATCGTCTACATTGAAGGCGGATCTCGGAAATCATCGTCATACAGATCTACCTCTATCTGGGCTCGTCAATCTCGCGGCACCGCCTGCGCCCGATGCCAAAAAGTTGGGACCTAGCGCAGCTCGCATTGCTGCAAAGAATAGTGATATATCTTCTGCTTGGGGTGGTTAGTTGTCTTTTTTCTCTAAATATTGCATATTTTCCCGCTAATTCGCTTGTCGCAGCTCTCTACGACCCCGAGCTGGATGAAGATCGTGACGATGGTCTCGGAACAGGACAAGTTCATCGGTTGGGGTTCAACTTCCGCCCCAACCAGAACGTTCTGAGTGGACGTGGACGTGGCCGTCGTACTCGCTCGATGTCACCTAGAGGGCGTGCTGGGCGTGGACGCGGTCTCGTTGATCCCGGTATGTTAGGAATCCATATGGGCACTCATCCTCCCAAACTTGCGAACACTCCTCGCTTTGTGCCTCTTATGGCTACTACAGGGGATCCATCCATGAAACATATTCGTCCCTGTGTGTCAACCCGCGCTATGGATGACATGGCTGCCCCTACCCTGTCATACGCAAGTGGCTTCAATGCTCCTCCCCCGAGGCCACCCAGAGCACCCATCCATGTCAATGCTAAGGATACTCATGTTGGACAGTATGTTCACCCTCCTGCTTGGCTCGCGTGAACCTTTATTGACGAACTTGATAGTTGGTGGGGTGGAAGACTCACTGTGAATAAGGATGTTGATCAATTCTTTTCGCCAAAACACGCATTACAACAAGCGCAAGCTGCTGAGCAGCAGGCCTCAGCAGGACTTCGCAAGAAACCCACCATCTCAGATGCGGGTTTCAGGTTGGTTCAACGTGGTCTTGATGCTTCTAGGTACGCACCAAAGCAACAGGAAAACATCTCACCCCCCCAAAATATACCTAAAACCACGGCGGCCGACGACGACGACGACGACGACGACGACGATTGGGTGAAACCTCCGCCTCCACCACCACCCAGAAATTTCATGACTCTCGCTGAACACAGGAAGTTGCCACTTTCAGCCGATTCAACTCCTAAGGTGAACTTCGAGGTACCTGAGCATAGCAAGGGACAGGGTATTCCTGCTCTATCAACACCACCTCCTTCACCTTTCGTCGGCCACGACAACTCATCTGAAAAGGGACCCGAAACGTTGGAAGAGTTCCAGATTAAGATTAACGAGCTTGAGGATGCACTTGGTAGCGCAGGGGTATTATTGAGCGTGTATAACGAGGAGCTCGACGCGATTACCAAGGAGGAAGCATCAATTTTGCAAAAGCTTGAAGCTGTCCAAGCCACCAAGAGAGGAAAACAAGAACGTGTCACTAAGCAGCAAGCCTCCATGAATGAAAAGGACCTCATCCTCAAATACTTGAAAGAGCGGAGAAACAAATTGGTAGCGGAAATGGTAAGACTCCTTGCTCTGATCGATGGGTTCATGATAACCAGCTATGCATCAGGAGCGCCTTCGTGTCGAAGCAGAAGAGAAGGAACGCCTTGCAAGACAGGAAATTCAAGAAAAAGAGCGTCTTGCTAAAGAAGAACTTGAAAATGAAAAAGAGAGAATTCTACGGGAGCAGAAGAACTTAGCAGCTGCACGCCTGCAAGACGACTTCATAAAACTTCAAATGGAACGAACCAAGCAGTTTAAGGAGAAGCTCGCCCGCGAAGAAAGGGAAAAGAAAGCTCGGCAAGAGGAATTGCGGAAGGAGAAGGTGCGTGTCGAGGGTGAACAAGAGCTGCGACTCGAGAAGGAGCGCTTGGAGAAAGAGCTTCTTGAGAATGAACTTCGGGAAAAGGAAATCCTTGAACAACAACGTGCTGAGAACGAGCGTCTAGAACAGGAGCGAGCCGAAAAACAGCGTTTGGTACTGGAGCAAATCGAAAAGGATAGACTCGAACAGGAGAGTTTTCTCGAGCAGAAGCGCTTGGATGAGGAACGTCTCGAGCAGGAACACATCGAGCAAGAACGTGCCAAAAAGCAGCGTCTCGAGAAGGAACGCCTTGTCGCTTCTCCGTACGCCCAAGCGAAGAAATCTTTCGTTATCAAGCCTTCTCTAGTCTTCTCACCCCAACAAAGGGATGAAGTCCGCGACGGTGAAGCTTTCAAGTTGGCTAATCCTATTCGACCCGAGACTGCTGATGACATCAAGTCCTTTCCTTTCAGGGTTAGGATTATTCTTCGTCCAGTTGTCGAGTGGGTCCTCCCATCTGGTAGGTGCTCATTATTTCCTGCTAACCACGGGTGCTTAGTTCTGACCCCTTGGAATTGGCATTTAACCACACTGATCAACCTGGTCAGAAGATTAGACGCACGTTGATGCAGATGCTTGGTCCTGAAGATACTAAGTACGTGATGGGGCTTGATTCATGTGCTAACTATGTTGATGAGGTTACGCATCGCTTCTACGGAAAGATGGCGGCTATTCTTGGTAGCCGTTAATTGGTGGCGATTACTCCGGTTTTTCTGTTTGTTGTCATCAAAGGCTTTGGTTTGTAGAAGGATTCCAGAGATATTAGGTAGCACATAGTGATCTATATTCTCAGTGGAATTAATACAAAATCGCGTTGTTTTCTGGTTTTCTCCCTCTCATATTCATCTTTTCATTCTGAACATAGTATCTGGATACTTCCCTAATCGTTTCCTTCGCAAATAGATAAGGAATAGGAGAAGGAGTGTGAGAACGGATGAGGTAAAAATAGGGAGACCTTTATATGATGGGAATGTCATTCGGATATGTTTTAACTTCTTCCTTGCACTCTCTCATCATGACTCCACAGAAGACATCGATTTGCTTCCCCTTCTCCCATATACACACGTGAGGCAAACGCAGGGCTGGAGAGAGCAGAACATGGAAGGGAAAGGAGGTGAAGTGGGATTAAGGTTGTGCCAAGTCAGGGACTATTATATAATTAGAGCGGGTGGTTCCGGTCGGAACAGGGGTGAATTGGTGATGTTGTGTAATAGGGGTTAATTGGAGCTCCGGAGCGACAGTTCCTACATGTTTGGATTGGGTGTTGCAATTGTTAGCCTTCAAAAAGGTATGTGGGGAACAGTTGAACAGAATAGGTTGATAGATCATCACACCGCCCTGGTACATTCCTTCGCGAGTGGCCTCTCACGGCGTGTGAAAAGCTTTCATATAACGTTAACTGGTCATGAGTATGATGGATCTACAAAGGTTGATATCAACATACCAGTAGCATCTTGAAATCACACTTCAATGGCAGCAGCAGCAGCAGCAGCAAAAAACGAAGAACGCAAAAACACCACAACGAAACCATACTTTTCTACCAGCAGTGTATTACCAAGTACCCCTATCCCCACCACTACTACCCATCTCTCGCAATGCTGGGTCTTCTCGACATCCACAATCAAAACACAATAACAATTTACATGCGCATATTCATACCACCACCAGTGCTACCCCCTCCACGTCCTAGCGTATTTCCATTCCATGCTCCATGCTGAGTACCACCCCACGCCATACCCGTTCCGCCTCCACCGAACCCATTCATCCCCCCCATTACCTGTGGGATCACATCGATAACTCCCCCATGGTGCTGATGTGCCGGTGCACTCGAAGATCGCGGCGCCATTGCCACACCCCCGTTGACAGGCATTTGGCCAATATTGCCCCACCCTAGTTGTTGCTGTCCCGGTATTCTCTGAGACTTAAGGTTAGCCGCTTGGGTATTAAATGGCATCTGATGCTGAGGCATAGGATATTGTTGTTGCTGATGCTGACGAGTTACGGGTGGGGGAGTAGTTGTAGGATTGAACTGTTGAGGCTGCATGCCACCGTGCGAGTTTTGCTGTGAGAACCCTCCGCTGGAACTGTAGGATGACTGCATTATTTGTGGCTGAGGGAGGTTTGGGTTGAAGCTGCGGCTGTTATGCATCGAAGGAGGTGATTGGGTTGGAAAGTACCCATTCTGTTGGGGATATATAGGCTGCTGGATGGGTTGTTGTTGGTGTGTTGGAACGGAGGGATATCCTCTATCTCTGGCAGTGTTGAAATTTGGGTACGACCTACTTGGTGGTAGTGTGGAATAAGGTGGAGTAGAGGGTGTGAATTGTGAGGGAGTAAAGTTTGCGGCTGGGTTAAAGTTGGCAGTTGGGTTGAACCGCTGTTGGACGTGGTTTTGGGAAATTTGGAGCGGTGGTTGCTGCTGCTGCTGCATGTTGGGTTGCATAGCAGGCTGCATCTGCATTGGCGGCTGCATTGAGTGCTGCATCAATGGATCATGGTATCCCTGTTGTGGATAATATTGAGTCGGAATAGGTTGTGTCATAACCGGATAGAACTGCGACCGGCCAGAAAAGTCGTCGTTTTTGTCTTGTCTTCGAGACTTTTCTTGTTTTCCCGGCGGGGGCGTATCTGGAGGCGATTCCACAAAGTCTTTAAATATTCGCGCACGAGCTTCTTGATATGCGGCTTCCCTTTCCTCCCGTGTAGTCTTCGAGTTCGAATTTGATGTGGCCACCGAATTATCGTTATCAGATGATGTTTCCGATCCAGCTTTTCCAGGCCCTTTCGAAGAGTCCCTTGACGCTGAACCTCCCTTGCCTCCACGGCGCATGATTTTGACAGTAGGGAGCGTTCCATTTGAGACCGCTTTCTGAATTTGTTGGGTGGCAACAGGCCAAGCAGAGAGGAGGGTAGCAGGTCTAATTCTATCAGTCTTGTAAAATATCCCACAAAGCTGAGACTCATACATTCTTGCAGCTTGGCCACGAAACATCCGCACCGACGCGCCGGATGAGTCTACCACGTGTGTGAGTCGATAATACTCGGCCATTTTGTGTGCTAGTAGACGATGGTATGAATTTATCGGCGGCATATCAAAAATTTCACAGCTACTTTTCATGTTAGCGCACCGGCGTGGCGGACCATGGTGATCCAGAAAACCTTTTGTCCTCGATGAACGCGACAAGATCTTTTTCTAACTTGACCACGAAGATGCGATCCCGTGGGTTCTCCAGCGCATCTATTAGACGGGGATCTGGGCGGTCTACCGGATCGCAGAGCATAGTCTGAATTTGATGAGAGAATGGCTCTTCGTCTGTCTGGGGAGAAACTACTATGACGGGTGAAGACCGATCCGAGTTCTCCGACGATGCACTGATGGAATCACATTTTTGGGCCAGTATAATAGACGAGTTCGAATGGTTTGGTAGAATCGAGGACACGACCTGTAGGGTTAGCAATGCACCCAGAAGATAAATGTTGGTGAGGTTTACCGTGACATTGTCTGAAATAGCCGCCGCCGCACGTTCTAGATCTACAGATCCACTCTGGCCTGGTGTAGAGGCGTCGGTATTTATTACTATCGACAGATTTTCGAGCGAAGTTGTGATTTTGGAAGTCTCATCTTGAGCAGAATTGGAATCAGTAACTTGGGCGGCTGTTGATGCATCGCCGGCAATGTTGTGTATTGTTCCGGCACCAGCTTCGGTGGCGGACATATTATCGTTTAGAGAAGGGTTGCGATCGGTTACAGCGTTCGTTGGTATGCGGGAACCGTCCAAAAGATCTTTCGCATCCATAAGCTGTTGGGGGACGAATCAGTGGTCGCTCGAGAGTGCGAGGGCGGAGAAAGGAGTTTACCTATTGAACCGAAGGCAGATGTAAGAAGGCGCAACGAGTGCAAAGTTAGAATGAAATGAAGCAGTTGAATATGGAATTTCAGACGCCAGTCCCAGAAACGAGGATGAACGAGAACGAAGAACGATCGAAAGGAAGCGATTGGAGAGTGTTAGGCTCCCGAGACATAGTCCTAAGCAATAACTGACATTTGCGCACGAAGGGGCAAGAGGGTCTGGTGGTCGAGGGAGAAATAAGGCTCAACCAATCGGGGGCACAACAGTGTGCGGTGAGATTCAGTTCCGGGGTGTTGGTTTCGCGTGCGTAGGAGATTTCCTTCTTCGGCCCGGGTGAAAGCGTTGGTTTGTGGCAGCCTTGTGGTGGGTGTGGATGTGGTGGTAGTCGTGGTGGTAAGTGCGCACTGGAGCCGGCGGGTAACAGTCTTGCTAGTGGGTGTTTCGGGGCAGTGGGGGTCTTTCCTCCGAGATTTATGGACACAGCAGGAAAGGAGGAGAAGAGGAGAAGAGGGAAGAGAAGGAGCTGGCGGGCCGAGAGGGTTTTGTCAAAGTGATGCTCTCTGCAGCCTGACTGAGATTTTTGGCTGCTCGGACCATTCACGCATTCATTCACTTCTCACTTCTCACCTCCCTGATGTGAGATTGCTGTGCCAAGCCGATCTTCCCACGATCGAACATCAGAGAGAAATGAATTCAACATCTCACTACACAAGCTCTGGAGAGAGAGCAAGCAAGTGAATGGATTCTATTCTGACTCCATTGAGCCATTGGTGCCGCATAAGTGGCACCGATTGATCGAGTGATGGGGCTTTGGCAGCTGCCAAGGAAGTCGCTGTTTCAGCTTGCCTTACAGAATTCCAATCACAGCCATTCCAATCAGAGCCAGAACATTAACGGCCCACCTCGTCTCCGAAATCTTCTGCTCTGCTCCCACTCCACTCTGCCCGAGCCCGACAATAGTTGTTAATACTATCAACATTCTCTTCACCTCTCGCCGGCGGCATCTCAGTGATCATATGCATCGTTACCGCCCTTATTCTTCTTCCGCGTCCTCCTCGAGAGCGACGCCTACAACCCGCTGCCAAAAGTGTCTGAAGCTTGGTAGGCCTTCCACAATTGTGCTCGTTGCATCTCACTTCTCCACCACCCTGCAGCCCTACTCTCCGCCATCTCTTTTTAGGTCCTAATGTGTGATCAGCGCATCTCAATGGTTTTGCACCCTAGCTAATAAAGTTTCTCTGTGAATAGGTCATTACAGCTACGAATGCAAGGCAACAACCCAAGACCGCCCTTACATCTCGAGGCCGTCGCGGACTCAACAACTTCAGAATCCTAAGCTCCAGCAGAAGCTGACTGAGGCCGCGCCTCCGGAGGAGTTTTCTTTGACGAATAGGAAGGGAGTCGCGGACAGTATCCTCAAGCAGAAGGAAGTCGAGCGTGAGCGCGAAGGGCGGAATCGCAAGCGGAGAAGGGATGGGTTTGCGCTTCCATCTTCACTTGTGTTTAGTCGCACCACGCTGATCAGAGTCTAGCTCGGCATCGCCACCACCACCTCCATCTGGCTCACGAGCTCGGAGTCGGTCCTCATCTGTGAGCTCATATTCCTCATACTCCAGCATATCGCCGGGCCGCTCTCCATCGCCCCCCTCTCGATCTCGGGTCACCAGGGACGCAGCGGATCGACGCAGATCACATAGCTACTCGAGGAGTCCGGATCACGAGCGCTCTGTTCGTCGAAAATTCCGCGACTCGCCTAGCCCTGGCAGGAGAGGTCGTCGCCTAAGTCCAACTGATTTCTCTCGACGAACCAGAAGTGCATCCAAACCCCGTCGAGTTAGCGCGCCCAAGAGAAGACCATCGCGATCACCAATTCATACCAATGGTAATGGAAGTGCAGTCAGGAGAGAACCTGTCAGCCCACTACCACCGCCAGCACCACCAAGAGCGCGGTCTCCCAGCCCGTTCACTCGCCGGCGTTTGATGACAGAAGCCATGCAAAGGGGTGGATAAATGGCATCGAGTGCCTAATTCTGCGATATTCGTCAGAGGGCGAGTATCGGCGAAGACTTGGCAATGTTGTAGATGATTTTTACGGTACCTATACGGAGAACGGAGTTTGTTGTACACTTATACATACTTAAGACTTTGTTACTAGGAGTTCTCTTGTCTGGGGAGACCATTCCCCGTCTGTTTGTTGTCTGTAATAATATACACCTGTCGTTACACCCTGAGATCCCAAAAAAAATAAGAAAGAAACGAGCAATGAGACGCTAACCAAACCGCCGTGAGCAAATGGTGTATCGTACAGAGACGCCGCAATATTCTTCAATCTTAAGCATCTACTCGTCTCCTTCCACGTCCCCATCCAACTCGTCCCCTTCCTTCTCTCTTTCCGCCACCATCTTCGCCAAATTCCCTTCCACACCCTCTCCCTCCTCCTCCTCCGTTCCACCTTTCTTTGCCTTTTGCTCCTCAATCCGAGCCTTAATCAACTTCGCAATCGCCATATCGGTCCTCTGATTCAAGCGCTCCAACTTCTTGTCGACATCTCGTTTCAAATCCCAATTCGGCCGCTTTGGTTGCAGATTAAATAGATCTATCGGCTTATCCTCCTTCTCTGCTTCTTGGCGCTGCCGTCGTGTTTCTTCGGCGATTACAGCTGCTGCTTCTTCCAGTGTTTCCTGATCGGCCGACGGGTCCGAGACAAAGCCCATTTTGGGAGCTCGGTCTTCGATGTCATAGTTGCGCCCCGAGAGGAGGTGCGATACATCTTTTGTGTCGGAGGCTTGTGATGTTGGTGCGGCTTTGTCTTCGGGGATGCTGGATGATGGTGTGGCTTCGGCTTTGCGTTTGAGAGATTTGAGTTGCGAGAGGCGTTCTTTTCGCGCGGCAGCAGCAGCATCGAGGGAGGCGGTGGACATGTTGGTATGGGTAGAGGATTCGAGTTTGATGGTTTCCAGTGGTGGGTGTTAGCGTTGGTGAGCTCTCTGGAGGTCAAGAGCCCAGCCGCCAAACTTTAAACATCCGGGTAAGCCCGCCAGGTTCCCGAGGATCGGTTTTTTTTTTGGTTTCCCCGAGAATCCGTTTTTTTGCTCTATCACTCGTTGGGGAACGATCCATACCACCAGCGGTTTGGAGCGGCATATACTTCTCAATCGGATGAAATCTTTCATCCGCTGTACCAGCAAAAATGTCAGTGCGGCGGTGCCTCCCATATCGACATTGCACAGCACCTCGCTGCGACATCCACTGGTACTCCCGTTCCTTGCTCCGGCGGTCTACCATAGCACGGTAACAACGAGGAAGTTCTCGAATGGCCGAAGGGGAAATGCGGAGCCATGTAAGCGTCTATGGCTAGTTATGGTTTTGAGGAGCTGAGCTGATTGTGACTCCAGTAGCTCCGGGATGGAATAAAGCCTTAAATCAAGGCGATCTAAGAACGATACAAGGAGTTCGGGCACGACTTGAACACGATATATCAGACACGGAAAGAAGAACCGATGAACCCCAAACAACAGTTCCAAACCGACCCGTTGAGTTCTCACGGAAGGTTTATTTTACGGACGAAGAGGTTGTAGACGCCTATGCGAACCTACGAGCCGTGATGTCGAAGCATGAAGGATACGATATGTCATTAACAGCTTTAACACAACGCAAACGGCGCCTCCCGAAATATCTATATGCGGTTATTCCGGATGCTATAGCAGGGGTGGAACGGGAGATACAAGCCTTGGAGAATGAGATTGAGATGGTTGAACATGATAGGAAACACCGGAGGCAACATCGATACAGTGTGCGGTATCTACTTGACAGAGGCCGGAGTATTGAAGCTATTTCCAAGCAGGTTCAATCGCTTTTCCCATCGTCCAGGAGCAAACACTTTGAACTATGTATGGCGTACTTGATACACTACCAACGCCTTTTCCGCCTCTCTGCTACCGTCATGGAAGGGTTTGTAAAGAGTCATATAGCGCCTGATCCGAGACTTATCGGAAAGGTGTATCATATGTTGATTGCGGAGCGGCTCGCACCTTTCGAGGACGCCGATGGCAACCGGAGGAGACGGCAAAAGATGCAGAAAGTGGCGGGAGAATGTACAGAGTTGTTGCTGCGAATGATCGCACAGACAAACAGGGGACAAATCAAAATACCTCAAGCAGCACTGTATCTGCTAATAACTAAGGCACCGGCTTCCATACTCGCAAATCTTTATTGGAAGCTGGTGAACAACCAGATATTTGTGAAGCAGTTCACAACATTCCATTTTACACGGCGCCTATCACTTCCTGAGCCCATTACTGGGATTTCACATTGGAAAGATGCACAGAAGATTCTCCGTTCCATGCAATACAGAGAGTACGATCTCAGCGAGGTTCCAGCAAAGAGCGCCTTTTACGGTGTCTTGTACCAGGCAATGCGTGCCAAAGACGCAGAGGCTACGGAGGAGATGTTGAGACTCATGGCGGAATGTGGGCTCGAGCCGGGAGTCGAGGTTTACAACATGCTAATGGCACGGGCCGCTGAAGAGAATGATGACGCTGCTCTCCAAAGATACTTTGAAGCAATGATCGATGCCGGTTATGAGCCGAATATGATAACTTACTCTATCTCACACGCATTCCATAAACGCCATCGTAACGAGCGTTTGTGTCAGTCAGTAGTAAGACAAGCTCAAGAAATCGATGCTAGCCTGAACCTCTTCCTGGCTACAGATATCCTGCATTCCGCCGTCCTGAGAGAAAAACCCTACCTCGAAGTCTTCCAACAGTTCAAATCATTGTTCAAAGCCAAACTCTTGGAGGACTTCGGGATCGCCCCATTGCGAGGTGTGACTAGAGATATGACTACGGAAAGGCGGAAGATGGCCCCGGATAACGTCACGCTCGCAGTCATGGTTACCTCGTACTGCAATACTGAACGTATCATCTCCAACATCTGGAGCCTCTACAAGCTGTACCGACAGAAACTCACCGACAAAACCCCGCCTAACCGGACTCTCCGCCAAATGCTACTTATCAACGGATCCTACATCCCACACGCCATAATGCTCGGTCTTGGGAAACGTATCCAGGGTCTTCCGTACGTCGCCGCCGTCCTTGAAGACATGTTGAAACCAAATGCACCCATAGAATCAGATGTCTTCACGTGGTCCATCTTCCTCAACTTTTTGACCCGCGCGGGCCGAATGGATGAGGCGGAAACAGTGATGAAGGTTATGCGCACGCGGGGACACGATCCTAACACGGTTACGTTCACCACTCTGCTGAATGGCTACGTGAAGAGCAATATGGCAGAGACAGCGGAGGAAGTGCTGGGGAGAATGGACCAGGCTGGCGTAGAGACGAATGTTTATACGTGGACAGCATTGCTACACGGTTACGTCAAGAATGGGGATAATTGGAGGGCGGGAGATGTTTTCAGACGCATGCTGGATGCGAGTGTGCAGCCAGATGAAGTCACGTTGCAGGCGGTTAGTGGAATCACAGATAGAGGTATCTTTGAGAAGGGGCTGGGAGGAGATTGCGTGGATGAAGAAGGGAGAGTTATAGGCCGCGTGGAGGACGTCGACCAGCAAGAGAGTGTACTGAAAGAGCAGGGCGCTGATGATTGGTTTGATGATGATGATGAGGGTGGGCCGCAGTTGCAGGATATTATGGCACGGAGGCTGTGAGTTTCACAGAGGGTCTGTTCGAGCGACTGGTTTATTGTTGTACATATACCTTAGAGCGCGCGGATAAAGTTGGGTTCGGGTCATATCCAGTTACATTTTGTACAAACGCACGGTTGTTTTTATCTTTGTATATATTTTGAATTTCCTTGTACATATCCCATATCCATTTTGTATAGAGAGGTAGTAAGCAAAACACTAAACTTTTGTTTTATCCCCTCCCCCCCCCCCCCCCCCCCCCCCCCTCCCAACCCTTCATTTCATTCTGCCCTCCTCATGACGTATCTCACACAGTATTCAAACCTGCAAACCTCCTCTTACACGCCTCCTGCAGCGCGACCAACTCCTTCCTCTCACTCGGATGCATCCTTACACTCTCATTGAGCACACGTGTAGCCGTCTCCAAAGCCCCCGTATAGTTGCGTTTATAGTATAGTTCCTCTGCGACGGCCTTGAGTTCTAGCGCCGCGTCTTTTGTCTGTCTAGCGGTTACGGTGGAGTTATCCGGGAAACGGGAGGGAGGGTGATACCTGGGATTGTAAAGGGTTCCAGGTGGATTTTTGGTGCTGAAATTGAGATTCTGTTTGTTGGAGCTTTGAGGCGCGGGAGGTGGCTGCGGATTCGTCTTCGGAGGAGGAAGAGAGACAGAGTGAGAGGAGGTGGTTGTCCATTGTTAGGGTGATGGCGGGGTGTGGTGAGGTGGGGTTGGTTTGTGAGGTGGGGGTGGTAAGACGGAAAGATACACCTGTCCCTGGTGTCCACTATACTTGAAACAGAACATCTGCCTGGTTCCGCCGATGCCCCGGGTACTCAGGAGGCTCTGTGGCTTTGTAGAGTAATGTACTTGCTTTTTTTTTCTCCAGACTAGGTATTGATTCAGAAATGACAACAAACATGTTTTTTCTATGTTGGGGATTTCCTCATTCGTATTCACTCTAGGTGTGCTGGGAATAAAGAGCCGCTTGTCAATGATATCGCCTAGCAACGATCTTCTCGGATCCAAGCCCCTTGTGTGTCCGCCTCAGATAGCCTCGGTTTTTTACAATTTCTTCTTCCCTTGTTGTATGATGTACACGCTCTTTATCTACTATGGTGCTTGTTGTACGAATTTCTGCCCTCCGAGGCAGAACCTGCATTCTCGGATGAAAACAGTGCAAGAAAAGAATCCGATGGTAACAATCGACGATATACAGACAAAATCTAGTCCGCATCGTGAGTGATAAGGCTCGAATCGAAGGTTTGTTTGTTGTAACGTGGGCGACGACGACCCCCACAACGTAAGAATCATCATCATTATCAGACCATCTCACTACAGATGGTTGGTCGGCTTCAACCACCCCCCCCCCCCCCCCCTCCAAACTATCCTCTTTTTTTTTGGTCCTACGTGGATGTAGTCAGAACTCTTCTGTATAAAATCGGGAACTGAGATAGATAGGGGTATGGATATCATTTTTCGACTTGATTTCGTTCCAGCGGGGGGGGGGGTGGTATTGGCCACCCTGATGCGCATAAATGGATGGTCCGCACACCGCCTCACTGGCAGGACGCCGGTCATGAATGGGGCATGCCGTTGTACGCAGCGGGTTCTGAGGTTCAGCTCCTCCCATCCCCATCATGTTGGTAGGCAAGAACGATTGCAGCCTGATTATTGTCGTGGCTTTGTTGTTCTGTCAGCTTCTTGCGGTCCATGTAATACGAGAAAGAGGGGGTGGTTGTGGTTGTGATTGTTTAGTAGACGAGCAGCACGTATGATCAATTACTGAAAACAACTAGAATTATCATTTCACGAGGACAAAATAAATCGTGATCGACAAAAAAGGCTTGTACTCTTGAATGGATAGCTATTGGTGTGGTTTGGTGCAGGGCGGCGAGGGAGTGTGTGGATAGGCTAAAAGGGGAGGCGCTAACCGCCGCAGCCGTTCCGTCTCGAGGTACTCTCAATCTCATCGTGGGTTCTCTGGTTGCACTGCTCCCTTCCTTCCTTCCTTCCTTCCTTTGTTTCGTTCGCTACACTCACTGTCCTCGCTTCAATCCCGACCACCCATCATCCCCCATCCCATCTCCCTCTCCGCAACTTTCCCACCCACCACCACCACTCACTCTCACTCTCTCTCCAACAATCGCCGCTGCGCCGAAAACGAAATCCCACTCTTTCATTGTTTTCATCCTTATCGCCGCCCACAACATTCTTCCTTTTTTGTTGCGCATCAATTTGTCGCGCGCGCCGTCTTTCGCTATAACCAGCGAAAGAAAAATAAAAACACACCTTTTCACGCGCACCATGGGAATCCCATTATGGCGACCCCCCACTCCTCCCACCGATCCGATCCTCTCACCAAGCGCCTCTCACCGGCTTGCCGTCCGTCGCCGAACCGCGTCTACACGTCCCCGTCCACGTGAACGGAGCTCGCACACACTGTACGAGCTTCTCCGGGGCGGCAGCGGCGTATCATCCTCCTCCTCTTCCTCTGCCACCGTAGCGTCCTCCGAACACGCTCCTCCTCCTCCCCCAAACCACGGTCGCGATCGTCTAATCACCAACCAGATCTGGCGGGAACTCCACACACTTCCATCTCCGCGGGTGGGCAGCAGTCGGTGGCGCACGCAAGCCGCACGAATGGAGGAGCTAGAGCGCCAACGCGAGATTGTGCGGAGAGAACAGAGGGAACGAGATTTTGCGCTGTCGTTTCAACAGTTGGTACCGGGAGAGCGATGGAGAGATGCCGTCGCTGATGAAAATGAACGTCCTCCTCCACCTCCGGCTAGAAGGTCTATGCTCGATACCCCTCCGCCACCGCCTCCCCCTCCCCCTCCACCCCCCCCTAGGAATTACCTCAGCTACATCGACGGATTGGGGGATCGCGATCGCTCGCTAAGGTTTGTTCCTCCCTCCCCCACAAATCCGCATAATACTAACAAATAATAATAGCCCAGACCCAACCCCCTCCTGGGCCGCGCTACTCCCAGACGATCTCGGATTCGCGACTGCGTGCGATCTGTGGGATGAGGAAGATGCGGAGCTGCTAGGGCTTGGACTGGGCCTAGGCGCGGGAAGCATTGAAGAGGCACTTATGGAGTTCCGGAGAAGACGGGAGGAGAGAGAAGAAGAAAATAGTGGTGAGGCACGGAGAGAGGCAGCATATGCAGCGTTTGGAGAAAGAATTGGAGCTACTGCTGCGGGGAGAATGGCGGCTGGTGGAACTAGGCTGTGAAAGCAACAGGGATTTTTGGTTTTTCGCTTTTTTTTTCTTTCAAAAAATACAGGCTCATAGCTTTAGTGAGTCTTGATGTATCCTTTTTCTTTTTTATTACCTCTTTTATATCTTCGGTGTAAACTTGGGTTCCTTTTTTTCTCTCTTCTTTTCTTTACACACAACTTATGTGGTTTAACGTTTTTGTTTTCCCTACGCTTATGGGCTGGTTGGGGAGTGACAATTGGATTGGCGGGTACTGGTCACGAACAACCCTTTTTTTTTGGGGGGGGGGAAGCTGGAGCTTTCTTAACTTACATCATACGGCATTTTTTATTATCATTATAAAAAAAAGTTGGAGAAAGTTGTGAAGGAGGTCTAGGGAGAATTGATGATGGATTGGATGGATGGTTATGTAGTTTTTTTTTTTTTTTTTTTTTTTCTTTCCATGAGAAATTATTCTATATCGATGGAATGAAGCTTGAGATGTTTTGAAGAGTGACAGAAGCGGCGATGAGTACTGAGTACCTTATCCCGCGGAGGAAGCCCATCGTACGGCGTTTGTCACCCACCCGATTGCCGCCGGATGGGTGTTTTCCGTACCTACATGAGATTCAAAATATGGAAGCAATTGCAATTGGGCGAAAAGACAGTCGGGCGATATTGCGGGTTTTCCAGCCGATAGATGAGTAGACATCGGATGATATGTTGATCTTCACACACCCCCAGTACCCCACCGGTCGGCCCGCTCAAACGATCAACCTCACTACATATACCCATGTAGAGTACGAGGTTCTAATAGGTACTCTGATGTACTGAGGTTTTCACCGCAGGTTATTGAGGCTGAGATGGTGGCAAAGTCCTAGCGGGGGGCGGTCCACTACGCATGGTCACGCAAGATCACTCGCACATCATACTTCATCAAAAATCATCGTTTAAGTTAATTTTCCTATCGATATTCAAAAAACCAGCCATTACATGGCAAAACCCTTAAGTTATTCCTCTAACTCTCATATCCCTCAGCACTATCATAATTTGCACCCGTAGGTCTCCCCGCCGTAATCCCCGGGATCGGATTCCAATCCCTATACACCGGCAGTCCCTGGGGGGTAGTAGGATGCTCCACAATCGCAGACGTAACCGTGAGCTCCACACCCTCTGCCGTACTACGATCGATATTATCGTGGGTTGCGTTCATCTATTCCTTTTGTCAGTAATGCTTTGTGTATTAGAACGTGGGAAACGAACGCGGTGGATACGCCAGTGCAGGTTCTGCTTCAAGTACGGTTCTACGGCGTCGATTTCAAGCGACCCAAGTTCGTTGATACGTTCCAGAAGCGCGCTGGTCAAAGGAACGGAACCGGTTACCATTAGGTTGTTTTCGGCGTTTTTCTTACCTGTTTATGATTAGCAAGGAAGGGGGGAAAGGGGGAGGGAGAGGGGTACAGTTCTCGCAGCCGGTTCTGGAAATGTCGTTTGCGAATACGTGGGTGCTTCCGACTAGATTTTTATCGTACGGACGCTGAGTGTAGTCGGCTGTGAAGTCCCCAATGAACACGTGTACCACGAACGGCCCGTTGAAGCTGTACTTTGGAGCGCGGACGTTGGCGAAGTATTCGCGGTGAGTGCGGTCTTTGACGATTTTTGAGACGGGGACGGTGAGGATGTGGTCGGTTGGTTTTAGAGGGGGGTGGGAGTTGGCTGCGGTGGCTGCGGCTTGGAGAGGGTTTTGGGCGAGGACTTTTTGGGCTGCTGGGGCGGCCGCGGCGGGTTTCTTTTCGACGGGGGGGAGGGAAGAGGGAGGGGTTGAGGCTAGAGACATGAATGGGCTTGCGGAGGAGGCGAGGGAGACGCCGAAGAGAGAGCCGGAGGTGGTCGTGCTGGCGTATAAATTTTTCACTGTCGCGGCTACCTTGGTTTTGAGCTGCTCGCGGGTTACGCCCGGGTTGTTCCATTCGGCGAGTTCGGGGTAGGTGTAGCCAAAGGCTTTGAGGTCGCGGACGGCATTTGAGTCCCAGTATTGAGAGTCAGTTTTGTGGAATGGAACCAGTGCTGTTTGCAAAAAATGTTAGTATATAGGACGGCTAGAGAGATGTGGGTATCGACTCACGAGTGTTTTCTTCCTCACGTTGGTTCCGGCCGGTTCCTGGGACCCACCAGTGGATTGGGTGGTTTGTTTCAGCGTCGTCTCCAAATACCCAGTTTAGGTCTGCATCTGGGTGTAAAGCCTGCCAAAGCGCGTACATTCTGTCGATGTTGCAGTGATGTAGCCAGAATATCGGATCAAATCTAAAATTTTGCAATCAGTACCGTATAGAGAAGTTTGGAGTATCAAAATACGAACCCTGCAACACTTGGATCACCCTGAAAAAATCACAGATTAGCAACTTACAAGTTCTGGCGGGATTTTTCGGGAGCTTTTTACCATATGTCCATTGCCTCCGATCCAACCGTGCAACGAATTATGCACAGATTCGATGGAGTCATAATCGGACGACCTTCCATTCTTGACCCATCTATCGTTTGAAAAAGCTGGGTAAGTCTGCAAATGCGGTAGGGTGGATTATCAGCATACTATCTTTTTCCCCTAAAATGTGGGAGGTTACATACAGGATATCTATTCTGCTCTGCGTTCAAAAGATGATAAATTCTCTCTCGAATACTGCATGATACATTTTGTTAGCCATATTTTCTCTCTGGGAATACCACTCACTTAATCATAGTACCCCTCCTTCCACCAAACCGATCCTCCATAGATCTCGCCTGAAGAGTCTGTCCAATATTCTTCAAGTAAATATCTTGACTCTCAGTTGCATTATCAGACGCTGGGTAACGAATTGTTTGTTTCCAGTTCCGGTAATTCGACTCTTGAAATTCACTCGTGTTTTGGAATCTGTAGCTGTAGAGTGGGTTGGGGATTGTGACTCGTCCATTGGGTTTGTCAACTGCTATGTTCCTTTCCAGCAAGACTGAGTTCGGATTTGGTTGGCTGGCCCAGTCCCAGTATCTAGGAAGAATTTATTACATGTTCTGTAAGAGGATGGGAGGGGAAAAACTCACGGGATTCTAAAGGTCGATGCAACCTTTAACAGTTGATCGCGCTTGGCTCCGGCCGGAAATGACCGTGCTACTGCTTGCACATCGTCGTACAGAACTTGCTCGTATCTATATTTCATGCCTAGTCAGCACAGATCTGTTTAAGAAAGCAGGGTGGCAATATTTACAGAGCCAAGTACGGACGATGCCTAGTGTTGTCAAAATCCGATTAGCCCACTGCGCCTCGTCTACCCCGGAACCATGAAAACCTACCAGGTTAAGAATAAGACCTAAGATTTCAATTTAGCCCTTCCCTTCTTTCACCTTGGGGGGGGGGTAAACAAACACTACTATGAGTACAATAACCACCAGGCTTTCCTCCCCTTGCATCCGTCTCGCCATCCCAGGGTTTATACGGTTCTCCATGAATACCCGCAACCTGGTACCAAGACTTAGGGTCACTCTGAGGACGAGCTTGCATGCGCTCAAGGCCGAGGAGGAGAAGGTTTTTGCGGTCAGGGTCTTGGAGGTAGGTACTGAGTTCTAGACGGGCGGGGGTTTGGTTGTTGGGGCCGCGGCCGCCTTGGACGCCGTTGATGTTGATTTTTTTGGTGGCGGTGGTGGTAGACATGGTTGCTTTGCTCTTTGTGGGAATGGGGAATTGGGGAATTGGGGAATAGGGAAAAGGTGGGTTGGTAAGATGTGATAATGGGCGGATTGTAGAGGTTTTATAGACGGTGTGTTTCCTAAATGTTTATGTTTATGGTAGATCGACGATGCGGTTCACCAAGCTAATACGGTATGTATGATATGAGCTGATGGAATTAGAAAAATCCCGCAGCTGAAACGGGGACATGTACGAGTATAATTACAAACAATGAGCCAGGTCGTATGGGGTTTCCGTGTTAGTTGAAAACGGCATATACGGATTTGAACGTGCAACATCACCACCATCATCATCATTATTTGAGCTGAACAACACCCCCACAGATAAGCAAGAAACAAAGTACGCCCGCTCATAACAGCCTTAAAACCGACCGCCCTGACACATAAGGTTGTTATGTACAGAACGGAAACACAATCCCCAATCAATCTCACACACACCACACACATACCTCCAATTCGGGAATAAATAAAACCCCAGCCCTATGGGTGTATGCATGGAGCAAAGGAAAAAACCTTGGAACTCAGCCCTATAAGTTGTGAAACACCGGCAGGTTTTTGCAGTTGCTTACTGCCGAGACAATTTGGCATAAACCTGCCCCGCTATTATGATAACCTAAAATACTAAGTGAAAGTTACAGTGCATTGACCAAGAGCTGACCGTCAGCATTGCAGATTCGAGAGATCTAGATTTTCATTCGATTCATTGCATCGTGGAGGCGAAGTACTCTATCTAGAAAGCTGGAGGGCGGGGTGCAGGCAAGCAGTGGTACGCGGTGGGTTTAAGCTTGGAAGTGAAGTAACATCCGGATATACTAAGTAGAATACACTCCTCAATTCATGCAAGTAAGAAGCAATGCAGCAATAACCAGGTCTGCCAATCTCGATGGAACGAAAAACCGTATGCATATATGTCTATTCCAGGCTACAAAAACGCACGTTGTGGAGAAAAAACAAGTTGGAGGATGCAGGAATTAAACCGGGACAAATAGCAAGCGTTTGAGATGCTGCACTGCACGCTTACATTTTCTTTGTTCGTAATTATATTGCATTCGAACTCGGGCCGTGACATATAGGTGTAGCTGCGAATGAGAAATTGTAACACCCCCAAGGTTTCTGTGCTTAGATGTTGTGTTTACTACCTGCATCATTCGTTCGATACTATGGTAACAGAAGAGAGTGTAATCAAGACGGATCCGGAAGGCCATACGAGAAATATGCGTAGAAATGTTATGGATATCAACTCGAGTTCTCTAGTAGAAGCAACTGTCTACAAAACCGGCAGCTCGCAGATTACGAGGATTTACCGGCGCGGCCCGAGAGCGCACCACCAACTTAACCTAACCCCGCGATCGACCCCGCTTCTATGTAGCAATCGATAATCGCAACCTTGACCTGACATCCATCTACAATCAAACAAACATCAAGTATATCGATTCTGCAATCTGTAGTCCATCAGAGAATCACAAACATGCAAGCACAGGTCGATTCCTGTATCCAATCCACCATCGGTTTCTCCTCATCCCCATACCTAACCCTATCTCTCCACTGAACCACCTCTCCAGCCCGTTTCGAAACAATCCCCCCTACGCACCGCCTCCTAATCTCCGTCGCCGGTATTCCGGGAAGTGGAAAAACTACACTCGTATCCCGTGTCGTCCGTGGTATCAACCAAAAACTTGGAGATGTAGTAGCCGCTATGATTCCCATGGTTTTCCTCGCCCCCCCCCCCCCCCCCCACCTCCTTTTTTGTAACTATACTGAAAGAAGTAGGATGGATACCACCTGACCCGCGCCGATCTCGACAAAATGCCCGATCCCGCACATGCCCACTTCTGCCGCGGCGCGCATTGGACGTTTAATCCCGCTGCGCTCGCGAAGCTGGTTAAAGAGTGTAGAGAACCGATTGGGGAGACGTTATTTGCGCCGAGCTTTGATCATAAGGTGAAGGATCCCGTGGAGGGGGATGTTTTGATTACGCCTGGACAGAGGTATGGGAATATATGTGTGTATGTGGATGCGTGTTATAATTAAGTGTGTGCTACAGAATCCTTATTTTCGAAGGGTTGTACCTATCGCTTTCGGCCCCGGAGGAGTGGGCGGTTGTGTCTTCCCTCTTCGATGAGCGGTGGCTTGTGGAGGTGGATGAGGATACGGCGAAGAGGAGGTTGGCGAGGAGACATTTTGAGGCAGGGATATCGCAGAGTTTGGAAGATGGACTAAGGAGGGCGGAGGGGAATGATATACCTAATGGAAGGTTTCTTTTGGAGAATAGAGTGGAGTTTGATAAGGTGTTGAAGAGTGAGGAGGATGAGGGATGGTGAGCTGTGATGGAAGAGGATGCAATGAAAGTAAAATTAATATAATATCTATCCAGCAGCCTGGAACGATTAAACGTTAAGGTTAGATTGCGGACTAAATAATCCGAAGAGTCGTCTCCCACAAACTATCACCATAAAGCCCACTCAACGTTCAACGGGGATCCGTAAGGTAAGAGATCAAAGAGTTACGGAAGATACGATGGTCTACAGATCTGATCTATCCAGAGTACAACACGAAGGACTCCAAGATGTGTAGCTTTCTCTCTAAATGTTTCCAAAGCACTTTTTGTCTCTCTAATATCAATGCACAAGCCCACAACTCCTTCCACAAACTTCACAATCTACCAAGTGATATCACGTGACCTCAAACCGGAGCTCAGGCACTAGCGAGTTTAGCCAATAAGGTTGGTTGCATATCCCCAAAATTTTCAGCCGCAACAGGGTCTCTAAACCCTACAAAATTCTGCATCCCAGCCGCCTCTGCCTTCGACGGTGTCAATTGGGAGTTTCGGCTCTTTTTGTTCTCCACTTTCGCTCCTTTGCCCTGAGGAGAGGATCGCAATTACACCAATATGCAGTTCACCAGATTGTCCCAAGCGGCGCGCGCTGGCCGATCATTGGTAATTAGTTATCTCAAACGCCCATTCGTTTGGAAACCGCTCTAACAATTGTGCTTCTAGAGCTTTCGCCAGCTCCAAAGACGAAACCTGGCATCTGTATCGCCAAATACCGCCACCGCACGTCCAGACATTTGCCCTCCTTACTCCAAACTCATCCAAAACCTCTCACAGGTTCGCAGAGTACTTGGCTCCAGCAAAGGTCTCACGCTCGCCGAGAAGATCCTATACTCACATCTCGACAACCCCGAAGAATCATTGGGCGGTCTCGGTGGAAATGTTCGGGGAGAAGCTTACCTCAAGCTCAAGGTCGGCCGAGTGGCAATGCAGGATGCATCCGCGCAGATGGCGTTACTTCAATTCATGACTTGCGGACTCCCCAAAACCGCTGTACCGGCATCGATACACTGTGATCACATGATTGTCGGAGAGCGGGGTGCGGATGTTGACTTGCCCAAAAGCATTGAGGGGAATAAGGAGGTTTTTGACTTTTTGGAGTCGGCAGCAAAGAAGTATGGTATCGCTTTTTGGGCTCCCGGATCCGGTATCATCCATCAGATTGTGTTGGAGAATTATGCGGCGCCGGGATTGATGATGCTGGGAACTGATTCACATACTCCTAATGGTGGTGGTTTGGGTGCTATTGCGATTGGTGTTGGTGGTGCGGATGCAGTCGATGCCCTTGTGGATGCGCCTTGGGAGTTGAGGGCGCCTAAGATTCTTGGTGTGAGATTGGAGGGAAAGCTGAACGGATGGGCTACTCCTAAGGATGTGATTCTCCATCTGGCTGGAAAGTTGACGGTTCGTGGAGGTACCGGCTACATCATTGAGTACCATGGACCTGGTGTCGAGACACTCAGTGCCACTGGAATGGGAACCATCTGTAACATGGGTGCTGAAGTTGGTGCCACAACATCGCTTTTCCCTATGACCCCGAGCACGATTGCCTACTTGAATGCCACCGGCCGCGCGTCCGTCGCGGAGGCTGCGACCCAGGTCAACCAGAAGCATGATTTCTTACGTGCTGATGAAAATGCGAAGTACGATGAGGTTATCACCATCAACCTCTCCGAGCTGGAGCCCCACATCAATGGTCCTTTCACCCCCGACTTGACCACGCCTTTGTCAAAGTTCAAGGAAGTCGTGAAGGAGAACCAATGGCCTGAGAAGCTCTCTGCCGGTCTTATCGGATCATGCACAAACAGTTCTTATCAGGATATGTTGCGCGCTGAACACCTTGTCAAGCAAGCCGAATCTGCAGGTCTGAAGCCCAAGGTTGGCTTCTTCGTCACTCCCGGAAGCGAGCAGATTCGAGCTACCCTCGAAAGAGACGAGACTCTTGAAGTGTTTGAGAAGGCTGGTGGAACCGTTCTTGCTAACGCTTGCGGTCCATGCATTGGCCAGTGGAAACGTACAGATAATGTACAGAAGGGCGACACCAACGCTATTTTCACCTCCTACAACCGTAACTTCCGTTCCCGAAACGATGGCAATGCAGAGACTATGAACTTCCTCACTTCGCCTGAGGTATATCCCTTCCCCTTCATCCTCAACCGCATATAACTTTGCTAACCACCTCACAGCTTGTCACAGCCATGATCTACTCCGGCAGCACCACCTTCAACCCAATGACCGACTCCCTCCCTACCCCCAATGGAGGAAGCTTCAAATTCTCCCCACCTACCGGCCCTGAACTCCCCTCCAGCGGCTTCATCCCCGGCAACCTTGCCTTCATGCCTTCCCCAACCACCGCCCCTTCACCCTCAACCCCCGTCGTCGTCTCCCCAACCTCCAACCGCCTCGCCCTCCTAGAACCATTCAAACCCTTCGGAAACTCCGACCTCAAGGACCTCAAAATCCTCTTCAAAGTCAAGGGAAAATGCACAACCGACCACATTTCCGCCGCAGGCGCATGGCTAAAATACAAGGGCCACCTCGAAAACATATCAAATAACACACTTATCGGCGCCATGAACGCAGAAACGGGAGAAGTCAACGTCGCATACGATTTCGACGGGAAGTCAATGGGGATTCCAGAGCTAGCACGGAAGTGGCAAAAGGAAGGGTTGGAATGGTTGGTTGTTGCGGAAAATAACTATGGAGAAGGATCGGCGAGGGAACATGCTGCCCTGCAGCCTAGGTACCTTGGTGGTCGTGTGATTCTTGCGAAGAGTTTTGCGAGAATCCATGAGACAAATTTGAAGAAGCAGGGGATTGTTCCGTTGATTTTTGCGGATGAGAAGGATTATGAGTTGATTGGAAGTTGTGATAGCGTTACCACTGTGGGACTACTGGAGATGTTGAAGAATGGTGGGAAGGGGGAGGTGAAGCTTGAGGTTACAAAGAAGGATGGAAAGAAATGTACTATCCCGGTTAAGCATACGTTCAGTAAGGACCAGAGCGGGTTTGTGTTGGCTGGTAGTGCGTTGAATTTATTATCCAAGAAGGCATAAGGGGTTTTGTTTGGGATCGATCGGGCGCAGGGAAATGATATCCAATATGTCTGGGTTCTTCTTTGGTTTGGGCGAAATATAGTACGTGTTTTTGTCTTTTTTTCTTTTTCTTTGCCTTGGTTTTTAGCTTGGGGGTGTTTGATGCGATTGAGAGTTCGTGTAAGGTTCTAGAATGTGGTAAGTGCATGCGCAAGTTGGTTTTAGGTACTGACCATGACAAATTATGGTTAAGCTTCTCCATCATTCGGTGTGAGGCTTCGTATTCTGATAACACCGTTACTTGAGCTGTTGATAGAGTGTGGTTCTGGGATGGAAGTTGAAACATCTCGCAACGTGAAGTCAATCATCTACTAACTACCCCATCCAACATCAAAGAATACAAAACAAATTATCCAGAGAACTCAGTTCACGAGAAAAAATCTAGGGAAGGGTTGAGATGTGGATGCCCCATCATGATCAGCTTGATGAGAACAAAGAAGGAAGACTGAGGTTCTTAATTGTCTACCGTACAAATAAAGAGAAAAGAGCTGGCTTATATACTAAGAAGAAAACACACCTAACCCAGAGACCCGAGTGCTATCTCATGTGGAGCTGTAGACCTAGGCTTCGTTGAGCTCACACCCGGAACTAGCCACTCGGTCGAAATAACTCCACCACTGATACCAGATCTCTATACCTAGTGCCTCCGGCATTCACAGGAACTCCTTCGGCCGAACTCCTGTCAACACAGCTCTCTATATCACATTCCACGGTACTACTCAATTGAATAAACACAATAACATCATATTTTGAAGCCCCTCATCCGGACGCATAACCAATTCTACAAATCATATTTCCAGTACTCATTTCATATAACCAGAACGAATTCGAAACTACGAATCGCGATAATGCGTCTTTTTCCCACGTGCACTGCACCGCAATAATTCCTCTTTGCTTGCCGAACAAGCGGGTCGACCGACTGCATCTTGATATCTATTAAAATAGACATTTATTCTCATGGTAAACAATGACGTCCCTATCTTAAGAGCCTCAACCACGTGTAAGATAGATCGTGAGTGTACCCAGCTGGGTATGGGATGACTGCACTGGGCTTGTCAAACTCGAGATGATTGTTCTTATTTAGTTCATAATTAGTGCTGAGTGATGAAGGGTTTCAGAAGTGATACTTAGGTAGTGAGTTAGAAAGTGGGACATCTGTTAGGGTACAATCTACTGCTCAAAATAACTTTGGAACCACCGATGAAGACTCGCCTCCTCTTCTTCGCCCTTCTTGATTTTCCTGTTCAAGATCTCGGCCTAGAGTCTCCCCAACTCCACCAACCTCTCCTTCAACTCCTTCAACTCCTCCCGTGGAACTCCTCCTGGAACGTCAGGAACGAGAAAGTGGAAGACCATACTGAACACCGCTAACGCACCACCAAAAACCTTCAATATATGTTAGTTGGTAAGAGACCTATGTGTGACATGTGGAACTCACCATTCCTAGATATCCTACTCAACGACAATAACTGCAATGTATCGTCAAACGGCTTTAGATAGCTGATAATGCTGTGACCTAATTGCTGAACATTTTCTGCAACGTGGTTGGAAGTAGAGCCGTTGACCGTCGAGGGAATGTGTGTCTCGGATGGCTTGACAAACACTTTCTTGGTGGCTTTAGTATTTACTGGCGAGATTGAAGGAAGGCTCAGATTGACCGCCCGGCAGTCTACAGATCTGTAGTCCGGTCAGATCCGGCCGGGCTTTTTGAAGGCCGCCGTAATATCTGAACGGACTGACCGGTTGGGAACACTGGAAGGGGGTCTCTGGTAGCTTGACTAACACCTTAGGGCTGTTGGTGGCGTCGGGGGCCACCAGTGAGGAGTTTGCGAAGAGGAAAGTTTTGACAACCACCTTAGAGCTGATAATACCGAAGCTGGATGTCGAAGGATGAAGGAGTAAGTACTACAGATTTGAAGCTGGTAGTCTAGCATTTGTAGCACCATGAGGGGTTGTGCCCTGGCAGTGTCCTGATGTTTGGAGCGACTTTGACTTGAAGGTTTCGAACCCTGTGTTTGCACCACGTGCAGCTGGTATTTATAGCACCATGCCGACTACTATACCCGTCACCAAGGATAGTACACTTTATTGTGCTGAGTTTTTTTCAATCTTCGAATACTCAGGAGTGGACCAAAATTGCAATAAAATTTGTTAAGTACACTCCTGACAGTTGACGTACTTCCTCGGTGACGGGTACAGTAAGCTATCAACTCCTGTATATGCCACCACCACCTTTGCCATCTTGTACAGGACCAAACTGGATTTGAAGCGCAAAAACTAGACAAAAAGAATGTGCACTGCAAGTTTAGAACCTGTGGTCTAGCGTTTGTAGCGTCCGAGGTTTCAATCATGACGTTTAGAGCGTAATGAGGCTTCGAACCCGGTGTTTATTGCACTTAGTGTTTGTAGCACTTGCACGACTTGGCGTTTGTAGCGCCATGAGGTTTTGAGCCCGTTTGAGGTTTCGAACTCCGGTATTTACAGCATCTGTGTTTATAGCACCACGCCAGTTAAGCTAAGTCATCGGCTCTTGTATATTCCATGGTTTCCACCATCTTGTACTAGTACAACGCCGAAGCTGGATCTCGAAGGGAAAAATTACAGCAAAAGAATGAGCATTGGAGAGTGGTCTAGGAGATCTAGCGTTTATAGCGCAATGTATATGGGGTTTTAAGCCTGGGATGTTTAGAGAGCCATGAGGTTTCGAATCCCATGTTTACCGCACTTGCACAGCCTAGGTTTCGAACCCGCACTCGGCATTTTCAGCATCTGGTGTTTATTGCACCGGTTAAGCTAAAGTGGATGAGCGATACAATGTGTGCTGTATACCCCATCTACTCAGTTAGTGAAAAACCTAAATGACGAAGTTTAAAGTTAGATCCCCCAAGTCTAGATCTTGAGCTCATGAGGAAGAGAGGTCCGAAGTAATGGAGATTATGTGTGCTGTGGCCGCCTATGCCTGTCCTCTTCGCTGCAGAACATGAAGAGATTGAACTTAGATACTCCAAACGGCTGAGTAGATCGGTTGAGTTGCATGCAACCCTGAACGGACATCAATAATACAGTTTCTTGTTTAATATGTTTTGAGCTTTTCGCTTAAGGTTGAGTTCCCGCCAGCTTCTCTCAGCGTCCTAGCTCGCTGGTGTTATGGTTAATGAGTAGATAGGGTAGGTCGGTCAACATTCGCCTGAATATAGCAAACAATTATCCACATGGTGAATAAGGGGATTTCAATATTACTCTGAAGGGCTTTTGGGTCTTGATAACACCATGCATGTCTTGGACCGGTAAGAACTATTGATGTACAGTGTTCTGGGCTATACTAGACATATCCAAAAGAAATTTCAGGCCAAATATCGATCACCACATTGTATCTGATCATTGACAGGAGGCCACATACTTATGGAAGTTAAAAGTAGTCAAAAGTCAAAAGTGGGTCTCAAACGACCCGAATATTACATCAAAATGCATATGTAATATATGTAGTCATATCCAGCCATATGTTTGCTTATGCCTCAATATATATATACCTTCATACACGGCTTTTTCGTCCGTTATATTTGGGTGGCGTCGAACATAACGCCTATTTTTGACTTTGACCACTTTTTCCTGCCATACACACTCGCTACGTATATATTGCGACCGATTGGCGAACCTATCCGTTCGTGAGCTGGATAGACCAGTTTGCAAAATTTCTGTCCAGTTTACGGGCTTGAAATCAGTTTGCGAACTGGTCAAAGTTCACAAACCGACCTATCCGGTCCGCAAACTGGCCTGTCCATTTCAGATTGCAAAGTGTGTGTCCATGATGCAAATTGCAGAATGGCTGGCTACCTTTCATGAACTCAGGTCTCCAGCAACATATGCCAATCAGTACATGTATGCACCACTCTTTACCCACTACCACCTCTGGTTTGGGATTGTGTATTTTCACTTCAAACATCGCTGCCTTGCTGCAAACCCACTCCAGTGCGGAGTGCAAGGTCCGAGGAATATACAATCACTTCTTCATCTCACTTCTTTTGTGAGTGAACTCCAAAAGATTTACTTCAAATTTAGCGAGTTTGCATATTTTCCTCCCAGTTTTTGAACTGCCCATTCAGTTCGTGAATGGGAAACGAGTTTGTGTATCGGTCGGAACACTCACTCGCAGGAGGGCCACTTCGCCACATTGTTTAGCCGCCGATCAAGTATCTTTTGGAGTTACTGCCATGTTAATGCGTACCTGCAACTAGGGTTTAGAGTGACAGCACAGAGTACGTTTTTAAGATGCCCCCTCTACGGAATTTACACATAAAATATATTTGATCAGTAGAGACGCCTGCATTGGTTGCCGAGAATATTTACCGGCAGTCTCGGCTATCGATGCGCATGTGAGAATGGCCCCATCCAGCGATTGGCTGAGAAGGAAGATGATTGACGATTCTGCAGAGTTGCGAAATGGATGGGTTGAGTTTGCGAGCACAAACTTCCATCGCACACAGCCTCCCACTGGCACGATTCGCCTCGTTGTTGCATCTGTCCGCAATTCGTGGTACTATATCTGGACACTTGAGACACTAGTGCACTTCATTTGGCACGGCGTTCTTTATACTGCGGTGCGGCACGGGAACCTGCTGGACGTCGCATGAAAGTTATGGAAGCATGGCCTTGTCTTGACCGCTGGTAGAGTACATATAGAACTCTCTGTCCGCACACGAGGTTTGTTCTCTTTCACCGCCATCTTAACTGCAAAATGTTGCAGTGTGATCAGTGTGACCGATACTTCGTCAATGATCATGCTCTCAGCCAACATTTGAAGGCAATGCATCTATGCCACTGCTCTCCATGCGGCCGAACCTTTTCCTCCGAACAAGCGTACGAGCAGCATATGGCCTCACCCCAGCACTCGAAATCATGCAACTTCTGCACCACCAAGTTCCGTATAGAAGACACCCACGCACTTAATCACCACCTCAAGACCTCACATTCCCATTGCGAACCCTGTAACCGCACCTTCGTCAGCGATACAGCCCTGCAAGCACACCTTGAAAACTCCCCCCGCCATGTCAACGAGTTCCACTGCAAACCCTGTAACCGCACCTTCGTCAGCGATACAGCCCTGCAAGCACACCTTGAAAACTCCCCCCGCCATGTCAACGAGTTCCACTGCAAACCCTGTAACCGCACCTTCGTCAGCGATACAGCCCTGCAAGCACACCTTGAAAACTCCCCCCGCCATGTCAACGAGTTCCGCTGCAAACCCTGTAACCGCACCTTCGTCAGCGATACAGCCTTGCAAGCACACATTGAAAATTCCTCCCGCCATGTCGACGAGTTCCACTGCTGCTCTTGCGATCGCGACTTCCGTTCCATGAGAGCGCTTGAAGACCATCTCCGCGATGTTTCCCACGAGGCTGTCGTAGTACGCGAGGACTACTGCGAAAGCTGTGAAAGACAGTTTCGTAGTGAGACCGCGTACGAAATGCACATGGCATCGGTGGTGCACAAGCCTGTCTGCGAAGCCCTCGACTGCCGGTTCTGTGGAAAGTCCTTTGCGGCGGTGTCGGCGCTTGCACACCACCTCGAGAGTGGGGGCTGCGGTGGAGGGGCAACGAGAGAAATGGTGGATATGACAGTGATGGCGGCGGATACTCAGGGGGTTGTTGTTGGTGATGGAACGGTGGGAGGCTATGTTGAGGAAGATGCTTCCGAGGAGTCTGATGATGAGGATGGCGGTGTGGTATTTACACCCGGATCTTCGGGAGCACGGTCGAGGTTTCTGACCTCGCCGACACCCCACTCGTTGAGCACCGCACTCATTCCTGCACATCCTCTTGCCTGCCCCCTCTGTCCGCCGGATAGAGGCCCGTTTGTTGATTCCCGCGCCCTTCAGCAGCATTTGGAATCGCCTGTTCATGATTCCAAGATATACCATTGTCCGACGTTACTCGGCGGCGAACAGCCAAAAAAGGAATTCTCAACGATAAGCGCACTCCTGCAGCATTTGGAGGCAGGTGCTTGTAAAGGAGGAATCAAGACTTTCGAATCAGCGGTCGGATTCATGACGATCAAGTTGAGGGAGATTGGGTTTGGGGGTGTGAAATTGCTTCAGCGTTAGAAAGGCGGGAAGGGCAAAATCTTAGATTTGATTGAGTATTAATCAAAGGTGATAAACTGGGGGATAAGAAGATATATTTCATTTCACATACGGGTTTGCTTTAACGGCTGGGCGGTATACTTGAATGAATAAACATTGTTATTTCCGTTGTGGCTAACCCGAGAACATTATCAATATCATCTGAATGTGACCTCATACACTACTAGTCTGGATTCTCTCAAACCTCGCAGGCTCGGTCATACACCTAATTTTCTTCAACCTTGTTCCATTTAAAAAAAGTTAATCTCTATCAAGGTAGCAAAAGAATTTTGACAAGAGGGGGATTCGAACCCCCGCCTCTTTCGAGACCAGAAGGCTACCCTAATTGATACCAGGGAAACTTTTCGCTTGAGTCTGGCGCCTTAGACCGCTCGGCCATCTTGCCTTGATGTCTGAGGATAGGTTTTTACCACTCATTGGCAAATTTTCTCGAGCGTTGGTGGGACTCACCAACGACTTTACCATTATCAGTCGTCATCAGGGCTGATCAGATTTATTGCTTTGACAATATTTTCACGAGATACGGCGCAGCGCTCTAGCCATGGAAGTGGATGAATGTAACCCTGGTACTACATTCCGAGAATATCATCGGAACGCTGATGGTACGTACTCGTCAAGCCTATGTTGACCATCCTTTGTGGAAAATTTAGTGCCTCTACAATGAAAGCCAATGACCTGAGAATACAGAAAAACCCAAGGCAAGTACTCTATAGAACTGAGAAAACAAGACGTTGCTCAATTCTGTAAACCAAGTTCTAGACTACAATACTTTTATCCGAGTGCGCCGCTATGATTCACAACCTGCTTGTCACATTCCAATCCTCGTTTTCTCTTCAAACTATTCAATAGATTCTAAAATAACAAAACTTGCTTCAGAACTTCCTCTCCTACGTAATCAATTAAACACAATATGCGTGTACTTCTCTAACACATCCTTGACGTCTTGCTTTTCCCCCCAATCCTCGTCACTAGGCACCTCAATAACCTTCCCCAAATTCAGAATCTTCACCTTCCGCTCTCTTCGTGCCAACACATTTGGATTGAAATACACCGGTGCATCTTTCGCGCCCCACACCGTCTTCTTCCCCAATAATTCCTTCCAATCCCACCCCACATCCGCCTTCACACTCAAAGAAGCAGCAAAGGCTTGGCCAGGGTTCTCCACCACAAGGGCAACCGAACAAACCCCCGGAACTCCGTCTTTCGCCATCTCATTTTCTGCCACCGAGAAAGTGGCCTCATCAGATTCGAACACCATTCCTTTGATGGACGCATAAGCTTCGGTTTGGAATTTTCGAACCTGAGTGCTCGATACCGAGCTGCCCACCGTCACCGATTGTGACGGGGACAACGCAATTTTGGCACCGATAGTCTTTGTCACCGTTTCTTCGTTGTCTGTCTTCACTCTCGCGCTGCGCACCGGCTTGCTGTTGGGATACAACGCTTGTATTGCAGGCCCAAAATCGTCGCGTCTGTCCGGGTCGAAAAATCGGACCTTTATTGCGGCGCTTTGGAATCGCCGTTTTATAAGAGAGGAGCCAGTAGGAGAGGCTTGGAAGAGGAACGTGAGAGCTATGAGGCAGGCAGGCTTCCCGGAGTAGCTTCCAAGGACCGCGCCAGAAACCCGCGCTTGGAAATAAATGTTTCTAAGCGCTTCCGACATTATTAGCTCCCGCGGATCTTCATCCGGAGTCGGAGCCGGCTTTGAGCCCCGTGTTCTGCTAGCTGGACCCCGGCCGAGGTTCTGAGTGGTTGCGGGTGTGAGTGGTATGTTGATGTCCCAGGATGCATATGGATCATCTTCCTCAACTTGGCTGGTGTCTGACAAGGCATCGCTATCATCAACTGGAAAAGAGGAGTCCGAGTCTTTGGAAGGCGGGGTTGAGATGGGGACGATATCGCTAGGCGGACGCGCAGACTCATCGTCGCCGTCTGAGGAAGTTGATGGATTGATCATGACTAAAGAATTCAGGTATAACTAGATATTCGGTTCTTCACACTTTATGGACTAGCACGATAGATTTTGTGTGCTTTTATACCAGGGCAAATCGAGAGGGGATTAGGCATCTGTTTCCCCACCATTGACGTTACACAGATGTATTCTTACCGGGCCTCGAATGAAACGCATTAGTTATGTTGCATGATCGCCAATAATTGCCAAATTCTGCTGTGCATGCGCGTGCCCGAATGAGCCGAGAAAGCCAGAGAGGGGAAAGCTAGACGCTCACTGCGCATGGAATGAGTTTCGGTGCAACATCTCAAACACCCCCGCTATACCAGAGATCCATATAAATTTGAGCTTCTCTCCAAGTACATCTCTGCAAGTTACATCCAATTCGCCGGAATGGGTCAACAACCGCCCAAACAAGGTCGCTACGAAGGACACAATTCCTCTCTGTACACAACTCTTGACGCCGCCTCAATCGAGGCCCTTGAAAAGGCCATCTACCTCAGAGAATCAGGCCTCTTTGCGTCTGCTCATCAAATCTTCGATACGGTCTTGATATCTTTGAAAGATGTACCGGTTGTTGCTATTGAGCATGCGGTAGTATTTCTCAAACAGGGAATGTTTGGAAAAGCCGCCAAAACTCTCGAGAGTGCGATTTCTCAAACGAAGGAGGAGGGGATCGAGTATAGGATCTGGAAGAAAAAGAGTGGAGAGCTGCCTCTCATGAAGATTTTCCTTGCTTATTTGCAATTTTATACCAAGGGCACGCTGACAGGGATTTTGGAAGAGGCGGAGATGATGATCCAATGGCTGAAGGATGTTCCAGTGGAAAAATACACCGATGTCCAGGTAAATATGCATATTCTGACTCGGGTATCTGGATAGAACGAATCATAACCACCAAATTGTACAGGTTCACGCCATCCAGAAGTATTTGCTGGGAATTCATAACGCCGCTAGAACTTCGAATTATGTGGACGATCCTAAATATGGTAGCATTCCCAAGCCTTCAGGCAATTCCGGCAAAGTTCCATGGAAAGGCGTAACCGACCTTTACCATTCGCTCTTGTCACAAAAAAGACACCCAGAAGCATACGCATTTTTCAGAACGGGAAGAGCGTTTATCCCGTACAAACAACGTCCAGCAGCTCTAGAAGCTCTAGTGGCTGCTTGCGAGAAGGCTGTTGCGGATTCGCCTGACGATTATAAGTTTCTGAGAGTGTACGGAAATGCTGTTTTCTTTTTAGCAGAGACATTGATACCTTTGGATGAGAACGTTAGAGCCGAAGAACAGATCCAGAAGGCAGAGGAACTGTTCAATAGATGTCCCAACGATATCGAAGAAAGTCTCCAAGGCCTCACAGCACATTATCTCAATGCCAAGTGGCTACGGTATCGCCTTACACCAAAAGAAGACATTGACACAATTTGGACAGAAGGACTGATGTTACTTGAATTATTTAAAAAGGCTGGCAACTACCTTCGCTGGAGTCAATGTGCTACTCCAATAAGTGATGCTGCATATTCTTTTCTGTCGGAGCGGAACACGAGCGAAAAGATGCAGGAGCTTCGGCCTCTTCGGATTGAGCGTCAAAAAATTCAAACAGAAGTCATGTGTGATCTGGAAGGAGTCCTTGAAGATCACACATATTGGCTAATGCATGAAATGCGTTTTCTATCGACAATACAGCCCAGACTGGAGTGGTACGAGGGATTCTTTGAACGATTCAAAACCTTTGAACTTCCGGATCCGATGCACTGCGCATACAATGCAAAGAAAATGGCCTACGACAGGCTTGGGGACACAGAAAAGTCTGCCATGTGTTTGGAACAACAGCTCTTGTGGTTAGAGAAAACACAAGGATACACAAAGCCATGTGATAGCGATCACTCCCTAAAACAGGTTCCACAGAACGGGCCATTTCATATTCATGAGGATGATCAATTGAATATAGAATGGTCACATGCCATTTCGGTCTCTAGGAGTATAAAGGGACCAAACCATGCCTCTCTCCATCATTTGTTGAAACACATGCAACGCGATCTTGTGGGTGGACTAATAACAAATGGTGACATCTGGCAAATATTATATCCAGCCGGGTATGAAAGGAAGAACAAGCCGGTACCCCTACCGGAGTCCGACGACCTTGCACTTTATCTCAGCACCACAACACAGTCCGAACTTTACGATTGTCTATATGGCCCACCGACAAATCCCGTCTCAACAGAAATTTGGGAATTGCGACAATCGATGCTAGATGAATGGTTTGAAAAGCACAGTGGCTCAAATTCAGTTTTGTGGAGATATTTAAAAGTGTCTATTCGTAAGCTTCGAGGCAGATCTCTTCTGGATATATTTTTTGAAAGCGAATCTTCCCCGCAGCTTCACTACCTAGAGGCTGGGTTAGAAAAGCTGAGAGAATGTGTGGCCATAATTCCATCGCTAGGAAGAATCTATCGTGAGAATGCTGCAAGTTCAGAGGATAATCTTCGGGGATTGATCGCAATGTCTCAATGTCGCGCATTACCATTTACTGGGGAACCTTTCAACTCGGACAAAAATAAACGCAGAATTGAAGAGGCATATAAAATTGTGTTGGATATTGCAGACAATGAGACAGGGCTATCACTTAATATTGCTTACTCTCGCTGGCTTTATTTACTCATTTCAGGCCTCGCTTGCGCACGAAGGGCATTAGGATTTACGGGTGTCGCAGATTGGCATCTTGAACCTATGACTAGAATAAGGGCGGTTGATTTGGCGACAGATAGCGCTCGGTCTGGGCTTGCTGTTCAGGGAGTTACAGAGAGCACACTGGAAAGCCTAAAGATGCGCGAAAACATGACACTACAAGTTTTCCAGGATGCAATCCCTCAGTCGGCGATACAAATCCTGAGAATTCGGATTCTGGAGGACGACAGCAACGAAGCCTGTGTTGAACTGTGGGAAATTCTACAGAAAAATAAAACAAGGTAGGGATATATTTGTTCAAGACAGTTATACTAGTATACCTCACTAACCGTAAACTAGAAGCCTGATAAATATGATGGGACTAAACACAGAGATTCCTAATAGTATTATCGACGGCCTCGATGAAGGGTCCCGCAATCTCCTAAATCGAGAAGCCAAACTCCTGGAATCCGTCAGCTCCGCGCCGTTCGATGAACGGTACCATCTTCGATATAAACTCAAAGAAATGAGGGCAGAAATGAGGGCTCATGGCGAGGCCTTAGCAGCTGTTGTGGATTTGAAGGAAGGTGTTCCGTTGAAATTCAGTGACCTTGTCAGCCTCATTCCGCAGGGAGTTGACAAAAATTCCGTCGTCTTCATTGACTGGTATATACCTAATGAGGACCACTTTTTCTCGTTCAAATGCATATCTTTCAACATTCTGTTGGTGGCAGCAAAAGCCGGTGAAGTCCCAGAGATATTTGACACAGGGGTTTGCTTGGAAGATGTGTCGACGCTTGTTGAAGAGATCATCCCCGATCAGCTGGACGAGATTCGTGGCAACTTATATTTGCAAAAGCTGAACCCGCTTGTAGCCCCGCTTGGAAAGATTAGCAAACCAGACGATGTTTTGGTATTATGTCCTTCCAGGATCCTCCATCAGATCCCCTTCCATGCACTTACTGTCGATGGTGAACTTCTCATCAAACGAAACCCGATTGTTTACACGCACAGCTTGACACTTCTACGCTACTGTTATTTACAAACTCAGCAACAGCAACAACTGAGAACACCACCCCCATTACCCCAAGACTCGCAGTTCTTTACGTCTCCTTGCGGCCCGGATGTGGATGGCTGGCATCTAATTGAGCTTGCGGAGGTTTTGGGGGCGGATGTGGCAGTTGGCTCCGAATCAACGAAGCAAACGTACCTTGAAAAGTCGAAGACAGCCAAACTTCTTCACTTCTTTGGACACGCGGTCTTGCCAGAGGCGGACAATCCGTTGGATCATAAACTGGTGTGGAGCGAGGATAACGACATATATCTCACAGCGAAGGAAGTGTTTACCCACACCTTCAATAAAGCCTCACACGTTACTCTGATTGCTTGCAAGAGTGGCCGCACCAGGCACGCCCTCGGGGATGAAGTGATGGGACTCGTACGGACCTTGCTGCACTAGGAACGGAATCTTAAGCTAACCCGAGAGGTAGGTGCCCGCCTTATTGCACTCCGGTGTCAGCTCGACTGTCTCAACCCTCTGGGATACTGACGGCGAAGTTGGTGCCGCCTTCTCTCGTTACTTCTATGAGTCTTGGTCTACCCAGGCAGGAGCAGAGCGGTCATGCATCGATTTAGCCCGGACTTTTCAGAAGGCTGTTTTGAAATTGGCAGTGGATAGAGATGTGGTGCCCGATGATCCGAGGTTACAGGGAGTTGGTGGTCGAGGTGGTACTGTGAGGTTGAATCCTCCGATGTATTGGGCTAGTTTCATTTTCACGGGCTGGTGGATGATAGATTGGGAGTCACATGCTGTAACGGTTTTTGGGGATGGTACGGTAGAAGTTAGATAAGGTGTACGTACTTGAAAATATTATCCAAGTTTCAGCGTCAGAATGCGACTGTACTTGTGATATAATGTGTCAGTGCGAGGTCTACATCTAAAAATTCATACAAATTTATTGTGTAGACTTATATGGGTTTCTAAGCCCATTTCTATGGTACCTGTGGCTTTTCATGATCGCATTCAATTCGATAGATGTCAGAAACATTCACCTTAAGCTTAATGTAATGTTGGTGCTTAGACAAAGCTTGTACCTCGCAAAATATCTATCAGAATTCCTCTATTAAGAAAACTACACGTCAGGAGCCGGTAGTGTAACATCCCCAAAAACCGTTAGAGTATAGCACAGACGAGTCGTAAGTATTAAGTAATTTATATTTAACTGCTTGTTCCAAAGAGTGCGACTTTTGCAGCGCCGAGATCCTACCTCAACTCTAGCTATCCCGAACATCCATGACCACCTGCCCCTCCTGCTCCAACCAACCTCGCAAAGAAGAACTCCGCTACTGCAAGCCCGCCCACAACCGCAAAAAAATATCCCTATAATATATATCAGCACCTACCCTTCCATCCTCTTTTCGGAACCACTCACCGCAACGAAGGTCATAGTAATCAACATGACAGCATACCCGACGGTCGCCGTAACAGCCGTCAACACTGCCCTCCCGGCATCTCTCCAGAACTTAAATTCCTGCGCTCCGTCCTGGTCCGCTTTGCTGGAGCCCCAGCACCGCGCCTCGAGGAAGGTACGCAGCAAGATGAGACAACGGAAAAGCACCGCGAGGAAAAAGATGACAATAACTGCTGCCACAAATTCTCCGGTGTTTCTTGGCTGTAGGGCGTTGAAAAGAATCGGCGTACCCGCGTACTCGGACTGGAAGGTCATTGCCATTCCCCCAGTAGCTCCGCCCTCGGAGGAGGCGGCAGCGGCGGAGTAGCTACAGCCACAAGCTTGCGGAGTTTGATGGAGGTAGGACGACATTTTTGGAAGCGATGATGTTGTGGAGCTGGTGGGGGTGGTGGGAGCTATTTATGTTTATGTTGTGGATTAGAATTGGGGCGTGTTGGGTGTTGGGAAGTTTTAGGTTTGTAGTAGGAGAATTGAATAGATTACTATTATAGCTGCTGGAGCTATAGCTTATCTTCATACGATACTTTTCGAGTTGAGGGTGTTTTCCTCTACGGTGTGGCACCGGACAGTCACTTTCGACCGTCACTTCCATGCCGTCACTTCTGACTGTCCGAACACCCACCACCTATTTTAGTTGAGGAGGCGCAGAAATCGATTAACAAGAATCTATACACAGCTTCTCCACAACTAGCTGTAGTCCAGTGGTTTTGAAAATAGGGCAAGGAGTCCTCCCCTCGCTCTGAAATCGGAATTTACACTTACACATAGCTTTTTCCTTAACTTCACGCATGAATTCAATGATGTGATAGCTATTGGTGAGTCATAGTAGTACAGAATGCAGCTCAAGGTGTTTGGGAGATGTAGGTCCATGCAACTTGGGTTTAATGTAGTGAGAATATAAGGTTGGTATGAGTGCAAGAGTACACTTTTGAGGAGTAGAACCACAGTAGAAACCCCCTCTCCGCCTCTGCAGCCAAACTCGAACCCACAGCACCATTCGAACGGCATACTCCAGTACGGTGCCCTTTTTAGCATTCAAAATAAGTGGCGGATGTTCGGACAGTCAGAAGTGACGGCATGAAAGTGACGGTCAAAAATGACTGTCCAGAGTCCAGCCGTTTCCTCTATAAAAATAGATGGCGAGTGATATGCAGTGGTCTCCCGAGCAGATTACGATAAGCAGAGTTGCTTGGCTGATACCTCCTCTTTAGCTCCAGTCACATTATTTGCTGCGATGTTACTCTCTCAACCTTTCAAACGGGAAGCAGACGGACCCAGCCATACGTCGAAACCGCGCTGGAAGCGCGTCGACAAGGTCCAAAACTGTGACAACCATCGAGTGATCGTTGGTGCTTTTAGGCATCAATGGGTTAGGGTCCGGCGGCTACATTCAGGACACCATTGATCTCGCGGAGCATGACCGCGCTCTCACTTCTCTAGCGATTAACGTACATGCATACGAGCTAACTACCTATCACCTGGGTCGTGACACCGTTCTATCGAGTCCGTCTGTATACCTGGTATAAATCTACTCCTCCTCGACCGTCTCTCCGAGCCCAAATAAAGTCACTGTATTCCTCCACGCAGCTTCGACCACATCCCGGGCCTCAATTCCCTTAACTTTCGCAATAACAAGCGCAACATGGCTGATAAGCGCCGGTTCATTCCTACTCTTGACAAGATTACCCTTCTTGAACCGTTCCTTCTTCACTGGCGGTGCACCCGGTATCGTCGGCGCATCCTCTTTCAAAAACTTCGCGCTTGCATGGCTCGGGCGTATCTCGCACCACGGGCCGTCGGTCTCTAGCATTAGCCTATCCAGCGGGATCTCCTTCACAACCTCTAGATTCTCCTCCGTCTTGAGCGAGCACCCGTTGACACCCACATACAACCCTGCGTCGACTAGTCTCCGCATCTCCTCCAGTGTCCCTGTGAACGAGTGCACCAGTCCTCCCTTCAACCTCTTCAGCCTGGGGAAGAGCTCGGCCTCAAAATCCTCCGCCGCCGCCCTTGAATGCAGAAACAGTGGCAGGCCTACCTCCTCGGCAATATCCAATTGCTTCGCAAAATACTGCCGTTGTATATCCGCAGGACATAGGAAGAGGCGGTCATAGTCGAGGCCGATCTCGCCAAACGCCGCAACATGTGGTGATGATACCGCGAGATCCCGCAGTGCGGAGAGGTACTCGTCTGGTGTTATCGGTGGGTGTCGCGAAGACTGTATCTGCTTTGCATTACAGGGATGCACGCCGACAGTCGTGAAGATGAAGCCCGGGTGTAACTCTGCAAGTTCGATTGCGGCGCGGGACACCTCAAGATCTGACCCTGTAACTAGCAACTTTTTACAGCCAGTGTTCTTTGCGCGGGCGATGACGTCTTCGAGGTCGTTCTCATGGACCTGGAGAGGAAATCAATATGATGGGAGAGAGGGGAGGAGACAGGAAGGAGTGCCTCTTTGCCATGGTAGACACCGGTAAATATTGGGTCTGTCAGGTTGATTCCCACATCGATGTATCTTGGAATATAGTTGTCTGAAGTGGAGGTTCCTGTAGCAGTAGTGGTAGTGCTGCCTAGAACGGTGGTGGAAGAGACTGGGGTGTCTGACACGGTCATGATTGTTCGAATTCCGTTGCTATGGTATAGTGAGGGTGATGGAAATAGAGATGGGGATGGGGCGAATTTAAGAGAGAAATGCGCAGGTGGCGGTAGCTTTATAAAGCGAATGTGGTTGACAACAAGGCGTGGGAAAAAAGGTACCATATCTTAAAATGGACTGACGAGGTTGTCGCCCTACGACTTGGCGCGGGGTGCCCTAATTCACGACATCGCTCACGGCCAACGCTCGGGGATTCGAGGACTCGATTTACTCTAGAGCAGCCACCAGTGGGTACCAGAAGCCTGAAGAGCGGATCAAGCCCTCTCAAATCATATTTATCGATGCATTCATATGCAACCACTCGAATTTAGACGCAACTACAGTAAACTCTACGGCTTAACTTGGAGATCCGTGCTCGTTCGGGCTAGGCTTTCGCTAGGTATAATAGGCGCATAGTAATCATAATCAATCGCAAACGGGGAGGGGACAAACAGATGGGGGTTGCAAGCTTACCCCGGCGATGCAAGTTTATCATCGCTCTCATCGTTCTTCAAGAAGAGAAGGCGTCGTGGGAAGACGCCGTCAATGAGCGGAGAGAGTGCGAAGAGATCAACAGTTGCATTGGACCAATTATCTAAACGATACAGTCCGAATGACTTGGTGAAAATCTTCGCCGGCAGGTTCTTCTCGCGTGCACGGGCATAAAACTCAACGCGGTAAGAGTATAATCGCCCGGTACATCTGTAGGCGGCACTTAGCATCCGACATCTCCCACTATGTACCTAAGAACATCGACAGCCGTTAGATATCGATCAAACCAAAGGAAAAAGGAAAAGTACCATTAGTTCGACATTGGAAGGCCATTTCAGTCTTTGTTGGCGGCGTGTGTGAATGAAGGCGAAGGAATTTACATGTAGATATCTTTGTTGGTCTTGCGACCCGGGTTTCTGGGAATCTACCTTTTAAACCCTGTTTCAACTAGATCCTAGTGTATCGATACAACTGAACCTGGTATACCCAATTTGGGTGGGGGTGAAATGAGAGTCTGCAACAGGCAACTTAGTCCAAGGTTCTCAAGAGAGCATGATTGCTGCAGGTGAAGGCAGTCTAGGTGGACGGCCTTCCCAATTCGCAGCACTTTACCGGGGAAAGTGAAGGACAACATAGGCATAATCTATAGAAGGGCCTGCAGGACGCAAAGGAGGGTGGGCTCCAGAACAGTTTGTGAGCATCTTTTGTTAATGGTGGGTGTACTGCAAATATATCGTCGATTGAAGACATATGATGCAAACAACTGACGCAGTCGCTGTCTGATATGTAGGTTGCTAACACGGTTGAGGCGCGGCTCGCCTCACTGAGGAGATAATGGAACGGGAAGACGCACCCTGTCTTAGCGCTCGATTGAGACAACTCAGTATTAATTGCACGCTAAATTATGCCGCGCGGTGTAAGGTACGAGTATTTCAATCTAGCCGTCGGATAGTCGAAATTGGAAGGTTCTGAAGAGTATTGCTGGTGGCGGTTGGCAATAGTCGTGTTGGGGAGGACCATGTCTTCGATAAAATAAGGCTAGAGGTTGATCCTCGATTACGAAATTGGAGGGCTAGATGTTGTAAAACTTACCGCCAATTCTTCAGCATCCTCTTTTCTCCTGGCCTTTCTCAAATGCATGTCTTGCTCATACTTCGAGAATGCACCAGTTTGACTCTGGATGTCATTGACTGGCCCAAGCAAGCAACCGGCCCAATCCATTGCATTGCCATATGCAAGAAAGAAGGGGTGGGCTCCTTTGGGTCCATTTTCAAATCAAGATAGAGTAAAAAAAGAAACATCGGGACATGCCCATTATTCAAGTTGGGTGATCCCCTCTCTCATAAGAACTCATGTTGTTCAGCCCATACTGGAGTTAGCTACCAAGCCCTTGCAAAACCGTCTGATGAAGCCCTTTCGCCTGTGACTTATTCGAAGTTCGCAGGCGATCAGTTCGACCTGATGGTAATCTGTAGACTGTCGTTTTTCGGAATGCCGCGCTTGGCATAAACTGGCGGCAACTGGCGCTAGCGTGCAAAACACCATCTATACTGGCTGTAGATATCTGCGTTGGCATAGATATCTTAAAATACCACTGTGGTCCTAATGCTTGGATGAAAATCTGCCACCATTTGCGGGCATCTACTCTACACTGGCCATCATGAGTTGGTACGTTTATCCAGTCTTCTCTCCCCCCTTTCGTGGTCACTCGCTAAACAATCGTAAATGCTAGTTTTTATTGGCTGCGAGATATTTGTAAATCAGCCATATCATAATTCAAAGTTTGTCTCTACATACTGATAGTATTGCTACCCTAGAGGGAGTTTGTGTTTATATGTAGGCTTATCAGGATACCGAAACCACTGGTCTTATTGCTTGTTGGTGATTATACGGTAGCTTTTATAATGGTGTCACAGGAGATTTGTCGACGTGTCACAAACTTGTTATGTTGAACCTCGACTGTCGACAAGTTGAGCGATGCAGAGGTTCCAAGTGAGTGGATGGGTGTGTTTCATGAGCAAAACGTGCCACAAAACCCCTCCCCACAAAAAAAATACACCTTCGAACTTCACAAAGTATCAGCACAATATCCACATTCCAGAAGCTTGGGAGGGAAGTAAAACCGACTGATAAATACAGACCCGGAGGCCAAAAAAACGCACTTGGCCAATTTCTATCCCGGCGGTCTATGCTGGTGGAAGGCAGGGTGAGATGACGGGCTTCCAACGTAGGGTAGTGAGGGGTTATGAACAATGTTGCAATAGGAGTTGGAGAGAAGCACGGGGTCGGGATGGGCTAGCGGGAAGTCGGCCTCACCATCTTTATTCGCTTAAGTATGGTGACAAATCGGGTTTGCTAAAGGCTGTCTCAACCCAATCAAATAGTGAAGTAAACACCGCGGTCGTTCGGCGATGCCGAGGTAGACTGGGCAATAACATACTTCCTAGTAAGTAACCTTTCGGGGCAGCGAAACGTCGCGTAGCGCGTCTCCTCGCTAAGGATATGACGTCATATCAACGCGTCTTCCTGTCAAACCCCAAGCACAGGCTCCGACCGAATACTTCATCCAAGCCTACCTATAACGAAAGTAGTGTTGGAGATTCTCTAGGACTAAGGAATTTATACCACAGGACGATATGTTTCAGGATATATCTCAAAATTCCGTTAGTGATATCACATGATGTAATACGAAGTAAACCGTCATCTTACATGTACAGCGGACTGTTTCAGTGCCACTTGCGCCTCTTCGAGACCTTGTATACTACGGCAAGTCAGAATCGAATACGATCTGACGATTTACACAGTGGAGCACGGAGAATCACTCATTATTTAATTATAAATTGACCGCAAACGCAATCGCCCGTTATTCACACTAGAACTGTTGTTTATTGTGTCACGTGGCTCACGTGACTGGGATTGACTTCATCTTTGTAAAATTATGCTCGAGACTACTTTTCTAGACACTATCAATCAAACTATAGAGTTTCTTGCTTCAACAAGAACTTACCTAGGAACCTCTCGGACGTACCATCAACACGCATGCGCACGAACCTGGGTATAAGTTTAAGCCAGGGCCAGATTATACGAACAGAACACTTAACCAAAGATACACACCTGCAAAAAAGCACGCATGTAAATGCAGTTGTATTGATTTGTGCATCTCTCGAATTGTTCTCATCGGCTTGACTCGGCAATATGAATTAGCCCAAACCCCAAGCAACGACACCATATCATTGCACCACCCAGTCGCTTATTCTTATCACCATATTTGAGACCCTTATTTCTCGATCAAATAGCGCTAAGGAGCTTAACATTACTCCAGCAATGTATAACTGTTCATTTCCAGAATAAAGTTATCATTGAGTACCCTTTTGATACCCCTCGAGCTCTCGGAAGTTCCTACTCGCCGAGGGATATTTTTACCACATTACTAAGACTTAAGTGTAATATTTGCGCTCTTCAGCCTAATGCCTTCTTTTCGAATACGGTGCTGGTCGTTGTTCCCCGGTTCCTGCCATAGCACGATAGATAACCTTTGGATCGGTAGGTTGGCTCTAAGTCAATAGTGTTGAAGATGCCTCAGGTATTAGGATAAAAGAGAAAGTCTGATGCTTCCGTAGCAAAAAGTTACAGCTTTGAAAAATCGAAGTGAACTGAAACAATGGAAGTACAGTCCACTGTATGGGATAGATTCACAGACCGCGAGGTGGCGCTAATCAATGTCTGTCTTAGCCTTGTCAAATACGTCACAGGGTTGTGAGACAAAAATACTTAAGTAAACAAGTTTACGCTCTACCATACCATCAATTCATCCGAAGCATAATACGGGAGGTTTACTCCCACAAATAAGCCTGTACGAAAGGTTTCTCAAGCCTATCTAACGACTTAACAGTACAACTACTCCCAGATAGTGACTGGTCCTTCTTGGCCCTCCAGATTCACCTCTTGATTTTCCTCTCTGCCAACTTGCAAAATTCCCTCACCCGTTTTGGTGAGGAATATATTGTTATTCCCGTTGTCTTCACACAGATCTTGCTCTGCCCCAGCGAATTCCTCTTCTCTGGGCCCTTCTCTAGTCCTAAACCCATCTGTGAGGCTTTGAACTTCTTGCCGCCGTGCCCGTTCCTCCTTGCTTGCCGCCCTTGCATTGCATGGACCAGTCATAATCTCTGCCTCGTTCCGCTTCCACCTCCAGACATTTGAAGTTCCCAAACCCCCAAAATATGCTGAAGTCTCTTCCAATGTTGGCGTCCTCCATTCAAGTATCCTTCTTACGGTCTTGGCATTCTCAAATACCGTCGCAAATACGGGAACCGAAGGATTTTTAAGGTAGGCAAGGACCTCTCGTTGAAACCTTCGCGTGTATCGTCTGCGCTGCCTCTTCCGTTTTTCTTCCATTTTCCGTGGCTGGTCTTCTACAAAATTCACTGGATGGTCACCTGGAGACTCCTCGATTGCCATAGATTCTTGCCTAGGTGCGTTTGCGGAAGAGTATAATGTCACGGTGTTGATTGGAGGACTCAGTGTTGAGGCATATTCGCTCGCTACATTGACAAAGGGACTCGACGTGAGGGATTCGGTAGGGAGATAGAACCCCGCGGAAGGACTTGGTACCATGGATTCTGAGGTCGAAACTGGCATCGCTGGAGTGGTGAAGCAGGAGTGGGGGCTCGGTCCTCACCCCGGCTTGTAAGTCAATAAACTGGCCAGAACGTCAGCCCGATGAAACTCTAATAATATTCGACCCGGTCATTTCCCTTGTAGTGAGATGTATACGGTATTGCAGATCCGAATAAAGCCGCCATCGTCCCACTCTCCATCATAGGCATGGCATATGTGGGGAAGAAGATATTTTGCAGATTGGATACAGACGGGGGGTAAATAGTAATCCTATGTCATTGGGGAGGCCAACCTTATATCGCAACCAGTTCGAATATCTTACTCGAATACAGTTAATTCATATTGTTGGCGGACCAGCCAAATCTTGAAGACCCAGAACTAGAGGGGAAAGGAAAGAGAAGCACAGAAGAGACGATGCACGAGATGAAGAGGTCGAAGAGGGGTAAATGTCTAAATGAAAGTTTATCTCGAAATGTACTTAAGTAATCTAATTTAAGGATGAAGTGAAAGCTAGAAAAGAAGAAACAAAGCCAAGATACCTTAGTAATGCCTAATCCTCATCATAACATTTCTCCTCCTTCTCAACCTGTACCGCTGATACAGGCAAAAGTTTCGATTATGCAATAATGGAAAAACGAAAGCCTAGAGAGATTGTAAAAAGTCAATACTACCTAGTAGTTAATTTAGACGATAATGCAAAGTTAAGATAGAAGAGAAGCAAACAAAGGGAAACATCATAAAGTAAAAAGCGAGCATCATAGCAGCGTTGTGACGCAATGTTTTGTGGTTGAGTAGAGCGTTTTGTCTCGTGCCCAACCGCCGGTCTGCTTGTTGACCATCTGAAATAAACCCCTCAACAAGACTATCCGTTATCACCTCAAAACCCGATACTCAAAATGTCTACTCTGCTTGGATTATTCTGGAGTCCTTTCATTATGTTTGGTGGAGATATAGTCTAACTAATGACTAGTTCACTGGTAAACAGAATACATCAGTCGCAACAAAATGCCACCGGAGTCCATACAAAGGTAGTAGATATCTATCTTTCACTTTTCGAGATTTACAGCAGTGATACAGGCAGTATGTGACTTCAAGGAGAGTTCCGATATTACATCATAGAGTATCACTCGACAATAATAACTTGGGACTCGTAGCCCTGATAATCAAACTCGGAAGAGCTCTATGCAACTTCTATGAGGTAGGATGATATATGCGTCATTTCAGGAGATGGAAATAAGTGGTGTCTACAAAGCTCTGTGTGTTCCGGATTTAGAGGAACCCCCACCATTTACCTGGGTTTCTGGAAAGGATTTATTCCAGACGTCGACAACGCATCTGGCTCCCCTACACCACCGTATAGAGAGTTCGCATGAGACAATTAGATCGGGTGTGCAAGTAGTGGCCGTGGTCAGCATGCACCGGCAACAGGGAACAGACCATGCAACCCTTCGAGGGTAACAAATCCAAGGAGGTAACTCGAAAAGTAGGACTGTTTGTACAAACGCCGTCTGCCGCGTATACAATGCTCTGACTTCTCTACTTAACCCCCTCAGTTTGGCCCTCGGTCTATGGTGAAACGCTATGGACAAATGTTGCTTGAAGCCAAACACTCTATCGATTCCAGCCTAAAGGCTAAAGCGAACTGACTGTCTCTGTCGGATATAACGTCCTTGGCTAACCGGTGGAGGCTCCAGATGTGTCCGAGAAACGGCTCGCGCGGTTGCAACGTTCTCCTTAAGCGGGATGAGGAATGATGTGTTTGAAGCGGCCAACAGCAGCTAATTGGAAGAATACCCATCATAGGAAAGGCAGATTGCGACGATGAGGTCTACCGAGCCGAATCCCCGTTGAGTGATACGTAATTCCATTGATTGGAGTAGAGCGTAGCGAGACTTGACGTGCGGCTATATTGATCGGACGGGCACTCTTTGACGCAATTATCTCGGTAATTGCTTGCCAGAAGTTGCGCCCGATTTTCGTGTGCTGACTCATGGGACCCGCAACCTAGAAGTTATGGTCCGCAGTGCATGCCTTCTTGGGTCGATTGGTTTTCGTTTCCATCCGTGTTACCCTCCACCCTTCCGTGGGTAGCAGTGACTCTTGAAGCCTAGGCAGTATCTTAACAGTCATAGAACTGCCAACTCTCGAGCTCAACAAGCTCATGGCCGATACAGCAAGTTTGTTGTAGCAAAATACCCCAAATTCATTCATTATCTGGATAGTAGCCTCATTGAACCCATAGTTGACCTAGGCCTTATCTAAAATGGAACGCTACAGGCTGCAGTCGCTTCCTAATCGTCTGCAGCATTTGGCCATCACTTGCATATGAATAGTGTTGTCATAACAGCATTCACTCTCAAGTTATCACTCGCTGTCATACCTTTCTCTCTCGCATGGTCTACTTCACTCTATGTATTTACCAACCGCAAATGGTTAACGATCAAACTGATGAATGCTGCTACTGCTGCGGAAAACAAGAATGCAGCATCCGAATAGTGCGCGCAAGACTGAAAGATTACACAAACAAAAGAACCAACCTACGGAAAGAAACAACAGGATGGAAACCAATTGAACAGCCATCCCACCAAAACCAACGACATACCATCCCACCCACAAATCCCTTTTGGTACCAGGTAATAGTATGGTGAGATCCGGTCGCCAATTTCACAAGCCAGCAAAGACAAACACTCATTGTCCTATTCAACAACCAACTCCTCCATACCCGGACGTTAAATTTATCATCGATACCCAACTGACTGCCATTTATTCATTGCGCGTTATGGTTTCGTTCACAATGCATCCGAAACATAGGTTTTCATAGGGCTGCCTAGCCCTCCTCCAGGATTCCATAAGAAAAGAAATAGAGATGGCCGAAAGGTAAGGGCATGATGGTTTGGGGAGGGAGACGCCTAGGCCAAGAGAAAACAAGAAAATACTATGCAGAAGCACCCCCCTGCTGATGGCCTTCTTTGGAATCAGTCTCATTCTCATTCTCCGCAGTCTTGTCGGAGGATTTTGGGATGGCATCTGCCATCTCTGTGTCATCGGTCTTGTCCTTGCTGGGGCCTTTCGTAAGGGCTTCATCGTCCTTCTCATCCTTATACTGTTCGTCATCGTACATATCGGTATCGGAATCAGTGAGTACCTCTGTACCGTCACCCAACACGATTATACGCCCAGAACCAGAACGTATCGCATCCCGAAAGACACCATTGCTCTCCTCCTCATCAAACTCGTCGGGAATCTCGTCGTTGGATGCGCCACGTTTGCCAGGTCCTCTGAATTGGGCTGTTCGGGGTGAATTATTAGTACGAGTTCTTCGCCGGTGACTTAAAAAAGAATGGGTGGGGAGTGACATGCCATATTCCGGAGGAGCGCAGGGTCCATCACCGTCAGCGACGCGTTTTGCAATAGTGTCATACCATTCCTCCTTCGACTTGCCTCGGAGAAGACCAACAATAAGCATTGTCATATTGTCACAACCAACACCTCCGGTTTCGCTGTTTGCGGCAAGGCAGTTGTCCATCATATTCTCGCAGATTTTATGAAGTTCTTGCTTGGCCGCGATTCCGCGTCGGACAAACTCGATAACAGCCTGGGAGGACTGACAGTCCCAGATGCCTAAGACGTATTAGCCTGCCTCGCTCGCCTATCGATAACACTCCAAACATACCGTCACAAGCTACAACCAAAAACTCATCGTCATCCGAAATATCGTGAATTACAACATCAGGGTATGCAGTGACGATCTGCTGCTCCGGGGGGAGTTGTGCACTTTTCTTAAACTCGAAGTCTCCGATGGCTCTGGATAGCGCAAGATTGCCATTAACTCGTCCGAAATCGACAAATCCTCCAGCAGCTGTGATCCGTGCCTTCTCGCCTATAAGAAAGTTAGTAACATAAACTAAACCGCCACTATCAATATCACTACCTTCGTTCTGCGGCTTGTGATCGAAAGACAACGGCTTTGCTCTGCCTTTGACGCCCAGAACAGTTCTCGAATCGCCGGCATTGGCCTGAAATGGTGGTAAGTATTGGTGAGGATCATTCAAAGATGGCCAAACATACCACATAGATTTTGGTGTTGGTCAACAGTGCAGCAGAAGCTGTGCAGCCGGAAACCTCGTCTTCGTAGCGAGAATCTATCGAATGTCAAAGTCAGCTAGTTCTCATCCATTCGAGTCATTGCCGAAGCCACCTTGTAAAATAGCTCTATCTGTAGCCAAGAACCCATCTTTCAGAGCTTGCTCAAAGTTTCCGCTCTCAAATGCAGATTGTTTAGACAGTATCTTGTGCACATTTTCTCCACTAAACAACGCAACCTTATCACCTCCATGACCATCATATACGCCAAAGAAGCTTAAGCGCTCATCCAAAGTTGTTGGCTTATGCGGCTTGTCGCTATTCTGGAGATCCAGAACCGCAGCGTGTGCATCCTCCATAGAGATGCGCCAGCCTTGCATGCTGGAAAGTCCGTAAATGAGTCGCTCATCCGCGCCGCTTTCGGAGATCTAGAGGTAGAGACGAACACGAAAGCAAGTTAGCAACCCAATAGTAGTTGTATCTTTCAATCAAGGCCAGAAAAGTTTTTCGTCGGGAGTCCGAAATGTGGGGTGTCGCCGCAACAACCGGCAACTCGCGTACCCAAGTTGGAGCTCAGAAGCCGGGAAAACGATGGCCAGGTAACATACCTTCTCTACCACCGGTTCGGAAAGGGTCTGACCCATGGTGATGTGGGATGAGGCTGCTGGGCCTGATTAGATTGGTAGAAGCTTAAGGGATACCAGATTGCTGGCAGTCGAGTTAATACTTGTTAGCGTCGAAATGAAGCGGGGCACAGTTGTTGTCGCGAGGAAAAGTGGGCGGATAGTTGTGATTATGTTTGCGATTGCGGTCGGGAACGAAGGAGGCGGTGGTAGCGGAGGTAGTGATATGGTGGTGGTGGTAGTGATGGAGTTGCAGTTGGAATCGGAGGCGGGGGAAGAGGAAGGGAAGTAGAGGGGAGAAGAATAAAAGGCAGTGCCAGAGAGGAGAAGCGTTGGGGCCGAGAGAGGGTCAAACTTACTATATGATTTGACGTGTGTTCCTTAGAGAATCGGACAAAAAAATCACCGTAGAATGGAAATAAAGTGCTCGGGTGCCTAGAGTGGTTCGTTGGGAATCTTCTAGTTGTCGTTCTTGGTTCCTCGATTTTTGGTTCTCGACTCTCGTTCGCGGACACTGTCGGGTGCTTACTTGCCTCTTGCGATCTCTTCGTTCTACATGACACTACACGGAGTCCTATCGCCATCAACACCTCAAATGAGCCAATAATTCCGCAGTCGCACAAGTTGCACAGTTCACGAAGATGTCCGCTCAAATACTGTATGCCGTTCGCTTGGGGAATTTCAAGTGCGTCAACACCATGTTTTGTCTCTCAATGCTACTTGCGGGGTGCAGAGGAACTAGGTAATCAAAAGTCCCAACGTCTTCAACTTCACCATTTAAATTGCAAGCGCTTCTTTCAGTTGGCAGTACCAAGATAGTAACGAGCTGTACAAGGAGTGTAGATATTTATTTATCTTGAGTACACTTGGAGCTGATATCCCCGCCGCAAGAAGCGCCGCAGTTCTCAGTTGCTTTATTTAGAGGAAGGAGCATAAGGCACAAACTAGAATAACCCTTGCATTTGGAAGTATTGTGTTTATCGCTGCTGCCCAGTGCCCGCTAGATGGGACCAAGGATAAATGAGGTGTAGTCCATAAATACGACTTAGTGGGAGCAAAACAACCAAGCATAAGCCATTCAAAAACGAGTATAATCTCTTAACTTGAACCTTGTCCCATATTTGCGCAGTCTTCTTCAGATGTCAAAAGCCACGCCATATTTAGCCGGTTTTTGTTTTGTTTGTTTTAATCATACTGTATTCACTCTATATAGAGTATGACAGGACCCAAATCACCTCCGCCTCTGGGCAAGCCGGCTAGATGGCAGAGCTCTCACCCGCTACCCTTCGTCCCCGCTGACACAAGAAAAACATATTTAACCGGTTCGTACGGTGAAGACTGCCAACTGAGATTGATCCTGAGCCAGGAGTCTCCGTTTATCTACTACTGAATGATGCCCCCTGGTTTTATAGCATCACGAACTCCATATTCAGCATTCGATTAAGGTTGGAATCTTCCGATACTGCCATTATCATAATCCCTTCAGAGACACTCCCTACGGAAGAAACCCTTCCAACCTGGAATCTTCGCAAACTTTGCTGACATAGCTGCGGAAGAAACAAAACGACACCAATTGTGAAGGTAAAAAGATGCCAGCAGAAAAGGGAGGAGTCACTGTAAATCAGATCTTCAGTTTCGAGATCTGTCCACAAATTGGCGATCCAGTTGCGGGTGGTCTAAAGCTGATCAACGACTCTGCAATCGTAGAAAACCGGCCTGCCGACCCCGTTTTTCATCTGCATGCTTAGAATCGCATGTTTGCGGCCATCCCAACAGACCCATTGAACCGGCAAATCCCTCTTACTCTTCTGTCAACGCAGTTGCTTCACAATGGCTAAATACATGGACATAGTACCGCCTGTAGAGAGCATCTTGTGGTTTGGATTCGGGGGAAGGCATACCATAGGGTATGGGGCACGGATCAGGCAACTGCATGAGCGATGCTGTGATTGCCTTATCAATTCAAACCCAAACACAACTCAATATCTGTTTTTTCACTAATGAAAATACAGCCAACTGAGAGTATTGACTTCCGGTCCTGTCCCAATCAATTGGTTCACTAAAAATTATTCATCCCGGCCTTTGTCGTACTTGGCAGCAGTTTACAGCGTTGAAGAAGCGGGCTCTTCCACAACGCCCGAGCAAGTGTGACGTCGCCGCTGACCTTTTGATGCTAGTGGAACTCGAGTTGCTAATATTTTTAGTGGTAATGTCGGTGATCGGTTAAAGCGATAAAGAAACCGGCGAGTATCCATTACTAGCGAGACCCGGAGAAATCGATGGCTTTGTGGGTTACCGAAAGGTTCTGGAGATGTCTAAGGATTTTGTCGGCCACGGGTGATCGTGCTAATACTATAGCACGGTTGTCAATTCCGAGTGCAAGATGTTTGAGAGCACCTCGCTGTACGCCTAATTGATTCTGCCGGCCAACTTCAGCTCCATTCTGACACCATCGCGATTTGGAGAGTAATAGCCCCGTACAGTCTCCATTTCGAGAAATCCACATGATATGTACAGCTGGCGAGCCGGGATTCGACTTGTATCCACCCAAAGATCCACATTCGTAGCCGACGCCTTCATAAGTTCTCTGAGCAGCTGCTCCATCATCCACTTCCCGATCCCTTGTTTTCTGTATCGCTCGACCACACAAACTTTGTGTATCCGTGTTACCAGCTTGGTGCGAATGTAGACGGCATATGAGCAGAGCTCGACACACCCATCATTCTCCTGGCGGTAGGCGCAATATAGGCTCGTCGTCCGTTTTTTGATCTCATTATCGAAATCGAAGACCTCGTTTGACGGGAACGTATGTTTTTCGACTTGTTTAACGATGGTTAGGAGTAGTTCTGATGAATGGAGCTTTTTGGATGGAATTCTTGTGAACGAAAGACCTGTGACATCGAGACGACAGCCGGACATGGTGTTGCATGAAGTATGGCATGATTTTCAGTAGGAACGTTGTTAGTAGTGCGCCAAGCTATACCAGATGGAGGCTCCATGTCGTGCAGGGATGTCCCACATTGTCTCGTAGTTTGTACAAACGTCCCTCCTCCAAGCAACTGGGCTTCACAGTATCTTCGCTCTTTGCAATGGACCTCTTCGGAAATAGCGACAGCGAAGCTGAGCCCTTTAGTGACCTTGTCGCTCCAGCGCCGATCATGAAAGCTCACACAACACAAACTACCTTTGGACTACTGGACAAACCGATTCTACTTCACGAAGATCTTTCCAAGGGCTGTGGAGGGATGATATGGCCAGCGGGAGAACTACTAACAAAATACTGCCTCAAAAAGTACATGGGTGGGGACAAGTTGAAAGGAAAGCGAATTGTGGAGCTCGGAGCTGGAGGAGGGATGACCTCGTGAGAACGAACTTCAATGTACTGCCTTGCAACTTTCGGCGCTGATGGCGTAACAGACTAGCAATAGCCGCCGGCTGCAATCTTGAGGACAGCGAGCTGTTTGTTACGGACATGGATGCAATGATTGACCTTTTACACCGGAATGTTGATTTGAATGGCTTGCAAGGGTGCATTAATGTGCAGTTATTGGATTGGTACGTGCTCTTCCGTGGGTATCTTGCTCGGATTTCTAACACTCTCATTAGGAAGGATCCGATTCCCGAAGTTATTTCTGAAAAGCCGGTGGACATTGTCCTAGCAGCTGATTGCGTATGATTTCTTCAGGTCTTTCGCCCACATGCTAAATGGCATAGGTCTACTATGAGCCAGCATTCCCACTACTGAAAAAGACCTTGATAAACCTGGTTGGCGATAATACTGTAGTATACTTCTGCTTCAAGAGGCGAAGACGGGTATATATTCAACCTATTAAATTTCCCGTTGCCCAGAAAACTCATTACGGGATACAGGCCGATATGCACTTTGTCAAATCCATAAGGAAGCGGTTCAACATGGTTGAAGTCAACATCAAAGAAGATCCCGACTACGCGGATTTCACTCGCGAAAACCTGTCTCTGTGGGCTTCTCTGTTCATCTGATTGCCAGCACATTTAGCTAATTGTGGTGAAGTTATATCATGACGAAGAAAGTATAAATATCCCCTTAGACGCTAAGTCACGGCCATTCTATGACAGGCTTGGTGGACAGTTCTTGAGTGATTTATACATGCACACTGATCAGGCGGAAGCTTCGTTCGAATCAACCCCACACACAACCCCACAACTCCACGACTAAACCCTCACCTCCAGAACATCACTCGTCCAGTCATTAAATGAACGATAGCTCGACTCGGGATCTTCCTCAAAGCAATAATGCCCAATTTCGTCAAATCCATGAGTCGTCAAACTGGTCTTCCCTGATACCCATTCCCTCCACACCGCTGGCACATCGTAACGTGAACCAAGATACTTCTTGGAATAAAGGACCAAAGTCGGAATCCCAATTTTTCTACCCTCGGCGTGTTCCTTCGCCTCCAACGGAGCGTCAATATGTGCAGCGGCTCTGTAATCGGCGCAGCTGGCATGGATGACTGATGTTTTGTTGAAATGTTCCTTGTACACTTCCGCGCCTTGGGCAAAATTGCTCTGACTTTGCCCGGGTGTTCCGGACCAAGCTGTCAGACATTCCTCAACCCATGCCGGACCACCGGATTTCTCTATCATAGTCTCCGGTATAGGATAACGACCAGCAAGAAAAGCCCTGCGCCTCGGGTATCAGCCATGGAATTCTGACTTTGGAAATAGTTTAATATACCAATGGAAGATACTTGCAGCGTTGGTGGGGTTTCCCAACGACGTAAATTGGACGGTGATGGGTACAATGTCTGCCAGACAAGCACCGATGATTTCGAACAGTGGGTACTTGTCGATATCAAAGGCTATTCTTTGAGAGATACGTGCACCACGGTCATGTCCCAGGAGAATAATCTTCTGCTTTCCGGCCTTTCCGTCAAGATCCAGATATTTGGCCAATCCATCGAGTATGTCTCGTCCAATGGCATGCTTGGAGTACGCTTCTGTGTTACTCGTGGGCACTGATTTGGTGCTCTCGCCGTAACCCGGGATCTTAATTCTGTTAGATAAAACACATCTGGACGGTTAGTGAGGGAAAGCGCCCTACGTCTGGTATGAACAGAGGTAATCTAGCGGGGAGATATCTTGTTGCATAGCGGTACCTTCGATTTGTTCAGCACCCACACAACGAGCCAATGATTTGAGTTGATTCTTACTCCCAAGAACTTTGCGGATATCCATGAATTAAGACTGCGATTGGTAAATCCCCAGAATTTACATTTCTGACTCTCGCAAAGAGCTGTACATTTTCGTTGGCGGTGATGGTGACGCTCTCACAAGCTTCGAAGAATTCGGCCATGGTCGTATGCTGGATAATGCTGGTGATTATGTTTGGAAGAGAGCGCTTGAGCGTGATTACCTACTGTACTTATGACCCGGTCTCTCCGCGCAAACCGACTGGAAGTATTACCCGGTAAGACTGATTTAGTGAAGCATCTCTATGACGTATTTTCGGCAATGATACGACATCTTGTTAACGTGCTTGCCGAGCGGCTGAGGATGTTATTCCCTGCAATTTGTGGTGCTGGAATTGTCTAAAGCAACAACAGTATGAAACTCGTCCACCACGTCCGCCAACAACGTTGTCTGTGGCTCATGATCATAGCATCTCACTTGTGGCTTGCAAGGCTTGGCTGGTTACTGAAATAGAAGCTCCCCACGCAGACCGTGCGTTAAGGAGTTCAAAGCAAAGCCTAGCCTAACACTTAGACCATGCCTTGAAATGAGCTCTCCACCAACGTTCCAAATCCCCACTGGAAGCTCCTCTTCCGAGCAACACATCGGCGGCGGTAACACCAGCAACGACGAACACCACCTACTTTCTCGATCCTCGAATGAGTCGTCGTCGTCCGAAGAAGACCTCATTGTTGCAAGCAATCCTGACATCTCGGTTTCTAGCCGCGCTGCACTGCCTTCCATTACAACTCGCCCAAACCTTGTCAACCCTACGCCGAGAACTCCAAATCGCGTACGCTTTGCGCTTGACGATGATAGCGCCGAGGATGCGGTTGAACTTATTGAGCCGGCAGAGGAGGAAGAAATGGGATGGACGAATGAGGAGGATTATGCACATTCGGATGATGAGACGGGAGGAAGAGCGCCACTGTTAACGAGAATTGCAGCGCCCTCGGTGGTCGTTGCTAATAATCTTGACGCCAATGAGTTACTGGGCACCGACAGGCCGAAGAGCGGCGGTTTCTATGCTTTCATGAACATGGCCAATTCAATCATTGGCGCTGGTATCATCGGTAAGTTTGTCGTCTGCACATTAGCTGTAACGGAAGTTAATCTTCTGGATATGGCGTATAGGACAGCCGTATGCGTTCCGACAAGCTGGTCTCAGCGCTGGCATCTTTTTGCTGGTGTCTTTGACGATCGTTGTGCGTAGAAATCCTATGGATGGTCAAGCTAAGCGGACTGACGGCTTCGGGGACGTTGTGGATATGCTAGGTCGACTGGACAATAAACCTTATAGTAATAAACTCCAAACTGAGCGGCGCCAACTCCTTCCAGGCCACAATGCAAGCTTGTTTTGGAAAACCGGGACTGATTGCTATATCTGTAATTTCTCATCTTCCTGACTAGATATGCGTCTTGCTTTAATGCTGAATCGAAAGAAAATCCCATAGATTGCTCAATGGGCTTTGTGAGTCGTATCCACCGCCCTTTGGAAGCTTGTTTGTATCTAACGCACAGAAAGTGCGTTCGGCGGAATGATTGCCTTTTGCATCATCATTGGGGACTCGATACCACATGTTATTACCGCTCTGTTTCCAAAGATCTCGGAGATGCCAGTCCTGTGGCTCCTTGCCAATAGGAGGGCTGTTATTGTCATATACACCATGGGCATCTCGTATCCCTTGACGCTCTATAGAGATATTGCAAAGGTTCATACCATCATCGTATGTACGATCTCATATATTTACTGATACAATCCCACATATAAGTAGTTGGCCAAAGCAAGCGCATTTGCTCTCGCAAGCATGGTGATCATTGTCCTCACCGTGGTAACGCAGGGTTTCAGGGTACCCGCCAAAGATCGTGGAGAGTTCTCCCTCAAGCTATTGACCATCAACAATGGTTTCTTCCAAGCAATCGGCGTGATCTCCTTCGGTGAGTAGTTTTCCTAAGCTCTGCCAATATACAAATACTAACATCCGCCAGCCTTCGTCTGCCGTATCAACCCTTCTCTCCCCATTGCCATCACCGTCAGAAACTGACAATCACAGATCACAACTCTCTGCTCATCTATGGTTCCCTCAAAACCCCAACTCTGGACCGCTTCGCACGCGTCACCCACTATAGCACCGGCATATCCTGTGTCATGTGCCTTCTAATGGCCATGGCCGGCTTCATCACTTTTCGTGATAAAACAGCCGGGAACGTGCTCAATAATTTCCCGGCGGATAACACAATGGTCAACATCGCGCGCTTCTGCTTCGGACTGAATATGCTCACCACCTTACCGCTCGAAGCATTTGTGTGTCGAGAAGTGATGGAGACTTACTTCTTTCCTGGAAAGCCGTTTGATTTAAAACGGCACCTCATCTCTTCTACTGCACTGGTTGTAGCCGCGATGAGTATCGCTCTGATAACGTGTGATCTCGGCGTTGTGTTTGAATTGGTTGGAGCAACAAGCGCCTGTGCGTTGGCTTATATCATGCCGCCGTTGTGCTACATCAAGTTAGCGACGCGCAGCTGGAGGACCTATGTTGCCGCTGCCGTGGCGGGGTTTGGAACAGTGGTAATGGGTATTAGTCTGATGCAGAGTTTTTGGAAGATTGCACACGGTGGAGAGGAGAGCACAGGGAAGTGCATGTAACAGATGAGAACTGGGTACTTGCGTACTTGGGTAGACAAAATGGGATGCTTGTTTTTGGAGGGTTGTTTGGATCTTTAGCTTTTTCTTTTCCATGAATATTCCCTTGTACCTTTACTTTGTTTACTGTCGTTATTAAAGAGGTAGATTTTCGGACTTTTCCGGGCGCTATATCTATTATAATGTTGCACTCGAGATCCTCGTAGAAGTCTGATCATCAATCGGGATGTTCTTGAAAGTGAAGTAGGTATAGAAGATGCGAAACCGCTGCCAAAGAGGTGTGACACTCGTGGGAGATGTCGTGGGAGCCTCCAGCGGTTCGTTTTGTAATGTCCCAGATGACTATTCTTTGCCTTTCTTTCTCTCCCTCTGTTGTAGGGTTCGCGGAAGGTAGAATTTGTCAATAGTTGGAACACTGCGTCATTCAGTCGATCTCACTCAGATTCTTATGTACATACCACGTCCAGCCTCCTAAACATTTACTAAACCAAACAACCACTTGAGCAAGCACATCTCCAAGCTTCAGTCATTGCTATATCAAAAATCGTATCTTTAACCTTCGAGAAACTGGAAGTATTAGGTATGTCTCAAAATATCCACCAGTTTACTCATTGGTCAGACAATAATCCCTAGAATTCCAAGGAGCCCAGACTGCTGTACCACGATGTCTCACGATATTCCTGATCGTCCTTGGGAAAATGATCCGGATTATTACTTGAGCAAAATTCCCTCCTCTTCTCCCAAACCTCACCCTCCTCCTCGCTTCCTCGGCTACTGCAACTCCTGCGGCAACATCCCGGCTGAATCAGGAAATTCAGGGTGGTGTAATAGTATTGATGATGTACTACTAGCTTAGCTGCATGTTATGGGCTCGAATCCCAGTGCCATCCCCCCAACGATAAGTCTGGTACATTCTTAACCAGACACGAAGAGAATAGTAGGGGTTGTGGAAGAAAAGGGTAGGGGTATGGTGGAAAGGGGATGCAGGGTAGTGGTTGGGAGCTCCCCCACCTAGCCGGCTTGCTCGGAGGGGGAGGTGAATGGGGATTTGTCATACTCTATAAAGAGTGAATACAATATGATTAGAACAAACAAAAACTCCTGCGGCAACACCAATTACGACAACACAAATGCTGCTTCCGGTCACGACAAAGGTCTCTGGGCTGCGCTCAATGGTGCTTTTACACTCGATGTCTTCCATAGACGTCAAGAAATGGTGCTACAGTCCCTCACCCAGCTAAAAAACATATGAACAATTGAAAATCCTTTCTTCAAGCTGTTTACCCACATGGACTCTATCCCATGCATTTCCCTCAAATCACTCAAATTCACCGCCAGAATTCACGAAGTAGGGCAAAAGGTGCTCGCCGTGACTAGTCGAGAATGCCCTTCTACACACAACTATTTTCGAGTTCTCAAGATGTCAGAACAACCTTTATATGGCTGGAGAATGCTTTATCATGAGCTTCGGCAGCTGCTTTGCCTGCTCCCACATCCAAACGTCCTACCACCTCCAATTGCATTTGTATATTCGGACGGTGGATATGTACAGGGTATGGATACTGCTGGAGGCATATATAACCCTCAGCCCAGGGTTCCAATTTGCGGATTCTTGCTTCATTATCTTACTGGCCGTACGCTTCAGACGGAGATCACTTGGAGGAGTCATGTAAATTCTCACAAAGTAGCTTACGGCAAAAGTTGACGACGAAATAGTGTTGCCAACTGACCAACGCATTGCTTCACATCTCTTAACATAAAAATAGACCGCATCGTAAATTCTCTATTCAATTTTCTTATAAGCATTTGCTAACAGTTGGATCTTATAAAGGTCCGGGCTTCTATTCTGATCTGAAGCCAAACAATATCATTATCACAAATGCCAAAAAAAAAGTGGTACTAATCAATTTCAAGCAAGGAGGGAACTGGAATCAATGAGTGCACCTAAAGTACCTAGACATTGGGAAACGACAACGCCATTTCAATATTGCAACGAATGTTACAATAAGGGTTTACCTACTCCGCAACACCCAAAGCTCGATGAAGACGATAATGTTTTCCAGCCTCTGCTTGGGCCACAGCCTGAGCCGTGGCCACCGTACGACGCACACTTTAACGTTTGTACAGTAGTTTGGGATCAATCTCCAACAAACTCCCTCACACGTCATAACGTTCCTCAAAAACGCTAACCAACCCGCTATATGGATACTTACCTTTCTGGTCAGAAAGCAAAGGTAGCAGCAATGGTGTATTCCCTGGGATAGGTATGCAAGTGTTTACTGGAGGACACAACATACGTACCGGAGGATGTGAGCACGATATTAGGCAAGATGACGGAAAAGAATGCATCTGCGAGACCTAGCCTTGAAGAGGTGTTGGAAACGTTTTTTATGTGGGAGGAAAAAATTGACGGTGAGATAGCGGCTGGAATGCCATTGCCACAAAAGACGATGCAATACTTTGACTCGAAACTGCATGATTATAAAAATGAAAAGGCCCTAAGCAATGAGTTCAAGGAGCATTTAGGCCGTCGAAACCCCCTCGAGGGATACATACACCCGCAATTCATCCAGAAATCTCCAATGACTACTGGAGATGGTGATGATTCTAGTGCCGGGCTATCGGGGGACGCAATGAAAATTGACTATATAATTGATGCCGGTCCTGCAGGAAAAGACAATGCAAAAGATAAAGATCAAGATCAGGATATGAACCAAGACAATGGGAACCCACCAGAGCCGCAAAACGATGAGATAGATTATGACGTCCCCAATATAGATATCATGCCAGCAGGAGGCACCACCAAAATACAAATACCTATCCCGCAGAAACGAACGGCAGGACATGGAGGAATACGACTCTGCGATGAATATAGATACCAATCCCGCAGGAGATACTGCAGAAGTCGGACACCAGGATCAGGATACAGAGCAGGAAAATGAAACCTGGAATTCAACTGCAGAACAGTGGCACACCCAATCTACCAATTCCTACGATCCCGCAGAAGCGGTCTGCAGAGGACAAGGGAAAAACAATTCTGGGAGGCCTAGACGCCTAAGGAGCACTTATATGACGATTACTTGGATTAAGAATGAACCTGGATGACGAGCGAATGGTGGAAGACATTACTTATTTGGTGTAATACTGGTATTTTTTTGTTTATGGTGGACGGGTTTTGGGCTAATTATGACATTCAGCATGAAGGATTTGACGTTGCCTTGTTTATTTGAGTATTTATGATTGAGAGCGAGGTCTCATTGAGGACTACTTTTTTGTACAAGTGATTTCATCACTCCAGTTTTTTGATACAGTAACACCCATCTGTCGTTTTGGATGGGATGGCTGTGCACGGTCTGAAGCCTTATGATAGAAGTACAGGCATGTAATGAGTATCAATTATTTCTCTTTGTTCTAGACACAGTCATGATGATCACACACTCTCTGTAGAATTCTAGAATATCACAAACACGCTACAAGATCGCCGTGCGGGTATACCCGCCTCGCTAAAGCCACGTGCATCCCACGTTCTGGCCGGGCACACGACCACGGAATAATGGATCTACTTGATGCAGCCTCATCAAAGCTTCGTTGAGGCGACTTCACGATCACTGTCTGATAATACGCCGCCTCACATCACCATGCGGAGGATCCGAAAGTAACAACGGAGTCCGAGATATTGCCTCCGAAGACTGCAGCTGGACCCGTTGAGCCCGTGGAAGCAACCCGAATTCTACCGTTCTATAGTATGTGTGTTGGTGATTCACACGTATAAAAACCTGGGGGGATTTTAGTTTCGCATTCCATCCAGGATATTGAAACATCGGTCAGACATCGCAAAGTGCTGGACTTCATACAGATATCGAGATATCTAGATTTTTGTTAAGAGGGAACAAATGATCCGATATATATGATTGGCCACTTGTCCTGGTATTCCGGGGGAGATCTCAAACTGATTATGGGGAACTTCCTTTCAAAAATAACTCTAGTGTTTGATATTGAACACATTTTAGTATGATGTAATGTACATGTATACAGGCATGTTGGAAGGATTTTAGTATGGCAACATACTGTGACCGTATATCTAAGTACCTGAAACCTAACTCAACACGGTGAAACGAGATGCTTCTTTGAGTGGTTGGGGAATGTGACCTAGTGGAAACTGGAGGGCTAGAGGCAATAGTTGACGGGTTGGCAGGAATGAGTACGTTCATCGGTGTTCGGGAACGTTTGGTAACCAGCGAGGTGTTCTTTTCTCGGGGAGGGAAAGGGGGGATGGGGAGAAGACCGAGGGCGCGCGTGGCAGCAATTCGGCGAACAGAAATCTTGACAGCATGGTTCTGGAGTAGAGTAAACCCATTAGGCCTACGCAAATCTCTTGTCAAACATCCCATAAAGCTACCCCAGTTCAACAACATTGCTCAGACAATGGAATTACACTCCAGACACAAAATATCCGCCTCATTCCCTCTATAATATATCCCAGATCCAGATATCCAAAATAAAAACACCCCAGAACTCCTAAAACTCCACAAGCAAAACCCACACTTCATTTAACCCTAGTATCCAACGCCAACCTCTCGACCACGTCCAGATCACAAACCCCCTTCAAAACCTCTTTTAATGCGCGCAACTCATTCACGCCAAGGTTCACATTCTCAACATCGGTATTAGTCTGCACCCGTACCGCCGCCTGCATCGTCCACCCAGGGTCCACAAGCGTCAACGCTTCTCGAGGAAACGGGTTACCGAAGATCTCATCGCCGACTTCGTTGCCCGCCCGTGCTTCCGCCGCTTGTCCGGCCTCTGAAATCGTGGGCGGAATAAGGGTTTGGGATAGTGTGATGATTACGTTATTGTGGATGAAGCGGAAGTTGTCGGTAAAGTACGGTGCTTGTAGTCTATACATCTAAACGTCAGCCCTGTACTTAGGAGGTTAGAGTACAGGAGAAGCATACGTATATCCCAAGCTTTCCGTAAACCCCAAAACATCCCCTTGATGCGTGTTCGCGCTGTAGATACCCCTTGAGACAACGGGCTTCCTGGTGACTTCGGGAAGATCCTCGAGTCGCATTGCCCACCGCTGCTCGCGCGGCTTGTATTCGTTCGCGCCGGCAGGTTGTTTTCCATTCTCGTCCCCGTTTCCGGTCTTGGGCATGTCGACGCGGCATACAAGCTGGATGTAGAAGTGGTCTGCAGTGCTAGGTGCGGGCTTTGGACGCGTTGGGCGGTAGATGAGGTGGTGCTGGAGATAGTTTTCGGCGCCCATGCCGCTGACGCCGGCGAGGATCTTGAGGAGCTGTGGTTGCCGTGCCGTGGGAATGTAGGCATAGAGACTTAGTTCCTGGTGGGAATTGGGGAAATGTGACATTGTTGCTGTTGGGGGGTCTGTGGAGAAACTTTGGGATTTGATGTCAGACAAAGATAAGATCCGTCAGATTGAGGGTTAGGGATAACGTAGCGCAATGCCCACTATCACTATTAGTCTAGTCAAATGCAATCGCTACCCCGCCATTTACGCCACCACCGAATACTTACCTACCACCAACGGCCAACGACAATGCCGTTACAAAAACTCGCCTCAATTGCCGCGCACACAGATCGGATATGGGAGATTTCGCCTCACCCGACACTCCCGCTCCTTGCGACAGCAAGTAGCGATAGATGCTCACGCATCCTCTCTCTCCGCTCTTTCACCTCGCTATCCACCATCGACGGCGGACATAAACGATCGATCCGCTCCGTCGCGTGGAAACCCAACTCCCGCGGCGAGTCCGTGCTCGCAACCGGCTCCTTCGATTCCACAGCCGGGATCTGGCGGCGGTACGAAGACGACGCAGGCATGACCACGGGTGGGGAATACAACGACGAAGAAGACGAGGAGTGGCGGTTCGCGGTGATTCTAGACGGACACGAGAGCGAGATAAAGTCGGTGGCGTGGAGCTCGGGTGGGTCATTCCTCGCCACTTGCTCGAGGGATAAGTCTGTGTGGGTTTGGGAGGAGCTGGATGATGATAACTTTGAGACTGTGGCGGTGTTGATGGAGCACACACAGGATGTGAAATGTGTTGCCTGGCACCCGGAGGAGGTGCTATTGGCCAGTGCGAGCTATGATGATACCATACGGTTGTATCGTGAGGATCTTGACGACTGGGTTTGCTGCACACGGTTATCCGAGCATGAAAGTACCGTCTGGTGTGTTGTCTTTGAGCCCTTGACGGCGCTGAATTACGATGAGAAGCGGAATTCGAGGCTGGTTAGTTGTTCTGGCGATAAGACAGTGCGAATTTGGACGCGGGTTGGGCAGAAGGGTGTGGGGAATGATGGAAGCAGTGGCGCATTGCCTAGTATCCTTCGAGGGGCACCGGTAGAGGAGGAGTGGGTTTGTAGCGCCGTGCTGCCGAAGGCGCACAGCAGGAGTATTTACTCTGTTTCTTGGAGTCCAAGGACGGGGAGGATTGTGAGTTGCGGTGGGGATGGAAAGATTGTGGTCTATGAAGAATCTACTGATCTTTCGGGGGAGAAGGAGGATGGGCAGGAGAGCTCTTGGAAAGTCGTTGCGGAGATGGACGGTGCGCATGGTGTGTATGAAGTCAACTGTGTCTCGTGGAGTGCTAGATATGATAAGGATAAGAGGGGAGACGATGATGAGATTATCATAAGTGCTGGCGATGATGGGGAGGTCAATTTCTGGGTACTTGAATAGACATAGCGTTTGTATATAAAGTGAGCAAATATGGAGTTTAAAAAGGGGAAAAGACATGAATATAAACGGTCCTTAGAACAACTGACTCTGCAACCTGTTGCGATCTGACCGATGACGTAGCTGACTGTAAGCCGGCTGATGGTAGGGCATAAGGCACACTGATCTCCTGTACTATATATCTGGAGTCTTTCTCCTTCTTTCTCTCTTTACACTTAGTATCTTAATCTACACACACGGTTCTCCCCTCATTATTACAACACAACCAAGTTGAATCAACCGAGTGATAGTTGGATGAAGTGAAGCGTAGAAGCAATTGTCGGAGAGTGTAGAGCGGACCACCGTGGTCCGTCTGTTTCCTAACCCCAAAATCCCGAGTGGTTCATCTATAAAGTGGTAGTTGAAGTGTAACCATAGGATAGCCCTGGGCTTCTCGAAATTGTACAGCCTTTGAGTTCTCCCGGCGCCATTCAGCACAGTTAAAACTAAAGCAGAAGCTGCTCAAGCTGTTTGTTCTTATCACCCTAGAGTATATAACGTGAAAATGCCTATTAGTTAGATAGAAACTTATGACGTATATACACTGTAGAACTCCCAAGAAAATGATGACCCAAACTCTAAACCTACCGAGTAGGTAAAAGTGACTTCAATTAAGCCTCGTCTCCTGCCTTCTCCAATCTCATCCCGCACTTTAGGAGTGCAGCCTGGAACTCGTCGAAAAACCCCTCACGTTCCATACAGACCTTTCCTATTAGCCCCACCAACCGATTTGCCATAACAGCATTGTCATCCTCCAGGAACATCTTCTCATGTTCTCGTTTCGTTCTCAGCATGTTCACAATCTTGGTCTACCCCTCCATTAGCCACGCAAATCTTAGGGAGGTGTGACAAACATCGACTTTTCCCCGCCTTGCGATTGCCAGAGAGTCCAGTCCCAGCTCTTTATAGATCTCTTCCAGCTTCTCTTTATCCCCAAGACCAGTCAGACCCTTATCGTAAACCCAATGACGGAGCATCGCCACCTCATCTGGATTGAGGTGGTACACCTGCCACCACAGATCAGCACCCGACTAATAGGGGTGGGGTACGTAGTAATCCAACAATGTACCTGAGCCCGAGACTCCTCGGTGAAGCTGAATTTCTCCATCTCAGCTTGCGTGATCTTTTTTCCCTCTTCGTTGGCTTTCTCCAAATACGCCAGCTCAAGACGGCTCCGAAGCTGCGTCCGTCGCCGGGAGACAGTGGTTGTTGGGGACGCGGAAACGGTGATCTGTTATATAGCATTGGATATGGAGCTTGAAGTCGGGGGGGGGGAGGTGATATGTTACCAACCTTGACATCTGAGCGAGGCATGGCTGGAAGAGTGGATCTTGTGTGATAGATCGCAGGTGGTACGTTGTGAGTCCGTTTGCTTGGGTGAGGGGTTGCAGAGAACGAATGGTGATGTGAGGGCGCGTAGAGTTGGTTGGATAAAATCGACGTCGCACAAACACGATCACACGTGAAGGTGATAAACTTTTTTTGGAGAGTGAACTGTGATAATCGTATCACTTGTCTGTTATTATTATTCTTCGTTCTCCTACATTGGTATCAGCTCGAAAATTGAAACAAGCATACGAAAGGTGACGTTTGAGGCTTTTGATTTCTCTGCTTCTTACAGAGTATATACCCTAACCCTTGGTAGTACGAACCTTATGCTGTGCCCCTGCTAAACTCCCGGTGTGACAACTTGTCTGACAGCTGCAGGTACTCTACTTCAACGCATACAGATATTTCCGTGTTGTTTTCAGGCGAGGCTGTTACAATAGATGCTGATGTATCAAGGCTATCAAGGCTCTATATATACAGTAGGCCTGCGTACGTATGCGTACACGCTCATCTATCATAATCCCGTATCCATATGCCTTACAGCCCTACAGAGGCTTGTTAGCCCTACAGAGGCTGACCACCTAAGTATACATGTAACAGAGGCACTATGTTGAGCTCATGGAACTACATTGACGGGTATGGTTTTCCACAAAATGGTATTCAATACGGCAGGCCCTGTCACCTTCGCCGAAGTCGAAGCATCCGAATTAGTGTGCGAGATACTTAGCGCACGGCTACTACAGCACTTGCCGCCAAAACTGAAGATCGTCATATTGTACTGATAGATGAAGTTGGGGCGTCATTATATCAACTTGAAGACCGATACCTGCGCTGCAATCTTGCCATTCTACCCCAACCTCGCCCTCTGTACCAGACATCTCCCATTTCTAAAATACGCACTTCGTCTGGAAAATTGAGGATACCTATCCCGTCCCAACGCTAGGGCTACCGGATTCTCCGTCACCTTCCGAGTCCTAAGGGTAAACCCTTAAAATTCCCCTATCGAGCCGAAGTGAACTATTACCCAAAAACCTTCTGCTTTCAACTTCTGGTAACACTTCTTGGTGGTCCTGTGTAGGGGAACGAGGGATTGGAGGTATTATTTGACGGATCCAGAGAGGTGATGGTAAGACATTCGTTATAGCTAATTCTTACGGAGAAAGTACTAGCAGTACTGGGGTTATTAGACTGGACGATAGGGAATGTAGTTTTCACGTCTTATGCTTACTTTATGGGTACTGTTGTTGCAATAATGAGGGGAGAGCCGTGTGTATAGATTAAGGTACTGAGTGTAAAGAGAGAGAGAAGGAGAAAGACTCGAGATATATACAGGAGAGTAGTGTGCCTTATGCCCTATCGGATGCCCTACAGTCAGCTCCATCATCGGTCAGATCTACATATGCAACAATTGTTTCAAAACGGGGTGCGGGTGATATCTGGTGGAGAATACAGTATGTCGATTGTATTCCGCTGTAGTTTCATTCAAATGATGTAGGATGACAAGTGTCGGGGGTCAGGCTATAATCTAGATCCCTCGGCCTCCGCTGTAACATCCACTGGAGACACTGTAGCCTTCACTAGAGCTCGAGACCACCTCACTGCAACACCTAATCCCCGGGAAGCTTTAAAAACTCTGCTACAAGCTTAGAGTAAGCCGCGGGCTTTTACATACCCTATGAGCTCTCCTAGACGTTCGTCCTTCCTTCAAGCTTAGTTTCAGCGCGAGTGAGCTTTCGTGAAGCAATATATTGAAGAGACTTTTAAAATTTCAGGGCCCTGGATGGATGGATGGATGATCAAGATAAGATTTGGACCTAAGCACCAGCGGAGGAGTTCTAGGGGCCTTGGATTGAATGACGATTGGTTAGGCTGCTTGAGAATTTCACGTTGTCGAGATAACTCCAATAGGCAAGTTTTATGTCGGGAAACCTCACGGCCTTAAACATCAGATGTCAGATCCCGAGGGTTGTACTGTCTGAAACGTAAGCGGGTCACGAAAGAAGTCGCGGAAGAATGGTTCAGCTTGACTGAGGGCTAGTGGACGCGATTGGGTGGGCGGGAGCCGGCGAGAACGACCGAGAAAAAACCTAAGACCTGACGGGCGGCCAGCGGAGGCGAGGAGAGGAAGGCCGGGGCCGACCAAGCGATAGTGGAGGCGATGGCGGCCAACCTTGAGTTTAAGTTAGAAGTTTAAGTTTGAGTTTGAGTTCGAGCCAGAGCCTGGGCCAGAGCCTGAGTATGAGCCAGGACCAGGGAGGGAGCTCGCACCCAAGCAGAGGAAGTCTGGAGCGAAGGAAAGGAGTATATAGGGAGGGAGTGGGCAGACAAGCAGCGGCTTCAGCATCAACTCACCCACCCGCACCATTGTTTAGTTTTATTGGTTCAGACTCTACACCCAGTGAAAGGCTTTCGGCCCGAAACGAGAGAGTCCAGGAGGAGTGGCGGCCGCACCGGCGACCTCCACCCCCCCGAAGCGGTAACATCGCTGACACTTCGTTTCTGCGTCGTTTTTTCAAGTTTGCCTTGTTTTTGCCGCGTTGCTTTCAGTTCGAAGATTTTGCAAATGGTTCTGTACGTATAGAATAACACTCGGAGGGAAGAGCTGGCCCACTAGGTAAGCAAGAAGAAATCCATTCCATAATCTACCCATATCTCCTGTATTCCGTATCACATAAACCAACATATCCGTCACCAACCATCTCAGAAAACCCCCGGAACAACCGCCTTCCTATCCCTCGGCGCCTTATCTCCAAACTTCTTCTCATACCACCTTTTCCCCTGCAGCGCCCGCGGTCCCATAGTCGCAATCTCATTCACCACAAACATCGCAGCGGGCAAGAAATTGACCGGTCCACCACCAGCAATCATGAATCCCGTCCACTCGACCCACTCAGAGAAATACTGCCTCCACATCAGCCGGCCGCATCAAGTGAAGCAAAAAAAAAAAAAGAGTAGAAGAAGCTTACATGCGGAAACCAGCAGTACGCAAACAATCCTCCTTGTGGGATTTTATACACCCTCTTCCCGTCTTCACTCATCACCGCTGTCTCTCCATCTTTCACCTTATTCCCGTCGCGGCGGATATCCCGTAGGATCTCCTCGTGGTACGCGTTCCCCCACAGTCCTAGCAGGAACATAGCGCTCCCGACCGCAACTTGCCACAGCGGTACTTCCTCCGCGCTTCCGTACCCGCCCAGCCACCCGCCAATCGCGGAGCCGTTGACGAGGTTGAACGCGATCGCGAGGACGAAGACAATGGCATGTGACGGAGACATGGACGGGTTCCACAGTGGTGAGAGTACCGACCGGTGGAAGTAGTGCGTGCAGTACAAGGTTGTCAGCCAGATGTGGGATTTGGGAAGTGCGTTGCCGGCACGCGTGGGGTTGCTGTAAATCGTGAAGAGGAGTGTAGCGGGGGAGACGAGCTCTTGTAAGATCCAGGCGGTCTTGCCGTGGATGTTGAAGATGGAGGAGATGCTGGTTTTGCCCACTGGATAGAAGTCGCTTAAGAGCTGGATAGGCGCGACCTGGAAGGGGGGGGTCAATGGGTGCGAGGAGGAATAGGAGAGGTGCGAACGAGAGTGAAATATCCCCAGTAACGGAGTATCAAGCTCCAGTTTTGGTGAGTAAGGGGAACGATGCCATTGCTACGCAGGAACTGAACTGCGGTATTGACGGAGGCTGTGAGAGTATTAACGATGTCCATTGGTAGTGTTGATGATGATGTTGTGGTTGTAGTTGTAGTGCTGAGGATGAGTTTAATCTTAAGTTTGAAGCTGTAACTCGGACGACGACGTCCTGTCCAATCGCATCCTCCAACAATGGATAACAAAGAAATGCACAGCCTCCTACCCACTCTCCGCTCCACCCTCAAATCCTTCGCCGCCTCCACCTCCACCTACCTCCGCATCCACAGTACCAACCCCACCTCGCCATGCCAACATCTTCACATCCTCGACTCCTCCTTCAACCCACCCACACTCGCACACCTGACCATAGCGCTCTCTTCACTCCAATCCACCTCCGCTTCACCCACCCGTCTTCTTCTCCTTCTTGCCACACAAAACGCCGATAAACCCGCCGTACCCGCATCCTTCGAAGACCGTCTTGTAATGCTTCACCTATTCTCCGCCTCCTTCCCCAGCACAACCGTAGTCGACATTGCAATCACCAAGCACGCGCGCTTCCTCGACAAGAGCATTGAGCTGGCAAAACACTATCCAGTCGCCGAGCAGACGTTTTTGATCGGCTTCGATACGTTGATCAGGCTGTTGAACACAAAGTACTATCCACCCGTGCACACGCTGTCGCCATTAGACGCCTTTTTCGCAAGTAACCGCGTGCGCTGTACATTGCGTGATGGAGGCTGGGGAGATCGCGAGGCGCAGCGCGAGTATATGGAGGTGATCCGGCGTGGGGAGAGGGAAGCAGACGGGTGTAGGGGGGAGTGGGCGGAGCGAATTGAGCTGGTAGAGGGAGCGCCCGAGAGTATGGGAGTGAGCTCGACGGCTGTGAGGGAAGCTGTGAAGAGGGGAGATAGCGAGGCGTTGGATAGGTATTTGACTAAGGAGGTGAAGGGGTGGGTGTTGGAGAGGGGTTTATATGCGTAGACAGTGTCTATGGTAAGATGGAGGGCACCAGGAAGGAGCGTGATTGTTGGTGGACATTGGTGTCTTCTGGTAGTGCATACCCGGTTTTGTTTTACTCATGTCTAGTCACTCAGCCTTCCGTTATCTAAATCTGCACGCCTTGTCCTTTGCTTGCATACCGCGGCTCATCAAAGGTATGTGTCAATGGAGCAAGTACAAGCGGCAGACTACCACGAGAATGCGCAGCAAAATAGGATGCACATCCTGCTGTGCTACTGTGGAGTTCCTGCCTTTCATAACATTTCAGAAGCAAAGACACGCAAAGCCCAAGCCGCTTCTCGGTTATCTCAATCTGATGACATATAATATGCAGACAAAACCCTTTCAAACATCCGACCAAATAATCGCCAGCTTTAAAAAGACAAATCTAATCACCTTTAGCTCTCCTCTTATTACTATGCATGTCATCCCCGCCCCTTCCCTCGCCTGGGTATTGGGGGTCTTTCGTTTTCGCCTTGCTCTTCCCCTTTCCATCTGGCTCCTCATCGCCTTCCTCTGTCTCTGTATTCTCAATCATTGCCTCCCATTCTCTAGCCCTCTTCCAATGACTTGTGCCAGGCTTTACGAAATCTCCCACCTTCTCGGCCGCATCCGGTTTCGGCTTACCAGGCAGCGCATGTGCCATGATCTCCCCGTTGATACTCCTGAGCGACCATGCAAACACAGCAACCTGTTGAATAGAGTCCATAAAGTCTGGAGCAAAGGGACTAGTCCCAGCGGAAGGACGATCTGGCATGAGGGGTGTGTGGGACCATGGGGATGCAAAGATGCCACGCTCGGGAGACAAGGGCGAAGTTCCGTGTGCTTTGCGTACGATAACGACCAGCCCATCCGAGGTGCAGGAGACCACGGCTTCGACTTCAATGACATGATCGGCGCCGGCGTTGCCAGAGACGCTGGATTGAGGGGTTGAATTACGTCTTGGACTCGGGTCATCCTCCTCGCTTGAGTCTCTTTCTGAGACGCTGGCGTCGTTAAGGGTCCCATCAGGGAGAGGGACGCCACCATCAACCGAGTCAATATTACTGCTGGCCTCAGCACCGTCATTGCTGACCGGTGCAGAATCCGGGCGAGCACCGGGGGAGCCGCTACGGGCTCTGGCAGCACGGGGATCCCGCCAGAGGAATCGTAGATATGCGATAGAATCATTCTCTTTGGCTCGCTCCAGCGCGTCGACAGCATCTTGGAGGCAGTCTTCAGAAATGCATTCATAAAAGCTGCGGCCGATGGCGTCTTGGGCTTGGATTCCAAGGATGTCGCTGATTGTGTGGGTGGCATACATGATGGCAAGCGTACGGGTAAAGCGGTTAAGGATAAGTGCAGCGCGCGGTTCATGGTTGCCCTCTGGCTGGGCAGTGAATTTAGAGGATAGGTGCGTTAACATGTGGTATCGGGGGTCGTGTGCTGAGGAGGAAAAGGCGCGGCGTATAGCTGGTGCAGCGACGGCACGTCCTACTGACTGTCAGTGGAATTTGGTGTCCATGGATGAGAAGCTTCTTACCTTGGCTTTTGTCTGTATATCGGTATAGAGAGGTGCAGGCCACAATGACTGTGTAAACAACGGTGAAGACACACTCGCAGCGTACGTAAGTACCGTCTGTCCGCTTCAAGTTGCAGTACGACAGCATGGCTGCTCTGTCTAGATGCACACCACGACCGTGAACAGCCTTCGCGAACGGCGTTTCGTCCGGGTGGAAGTATCGAAAGCATGACTGCCCAACAACGTCTTCGGCCTGATAGCCAAGCACGTCTCCAATGGACTCGGACGCATAGAGTACCGTGGCATCTTCAAAGGGTTGGACAATTGGCAATGCCAATCTGAAGATTAAGGGGCTTACCGGGCGACAGATCGTGCATGGTGATGAAGGTGATATCCATATTGGTAGTGTCTATGATAAACCAATGTTCTAGGAATTTCGTATGGTGTAGGTATGAGGATAAAAGACACAAAGAATAAACGGAAGACAGTATAGAGAGTTGACGTGCCGACGATCTGTTGGGAGATGAAGTGTATCCAATATCTTTTGGAATATTATATAGCAGGTCTCGCTCGAGGTGGCTGGCGGACGACCCAGAGGAGCAAAGAATTGGTATTCGTAGCGACTTGAATTGGGATTAGAATAGAGATAAATAAGGGGAGTGGATGGGTGGAGTTACAAATGTGACAGATGTTGCAGTTTTCATGTATGCCCTTTGTGTGTCTTCAAGATAGATATTTTCTTTTCCAAGTGCTAATACCCAGCCGTCTGCATTGAAGCAGCAGTAGTGGCAAGGCGCCGGAGGACCGCGCTCTGCAGCAGAATCCCGAAGAATATGGGCAGGAAATTAATGATAACTATTTAGTATAATCAAATACGAGAGGCGAGAAAGAGTTGCTGCAACTTGTTCAGTCAGAAGAGGGCCGAGACAAGCCGAGTAAGCCTACCCGCAGCAACATCTTCCTTCGCTTCTGTGTAGACAGTGTACTAGTAGAGCTTGTCATGGTGACATTTAGGTTTGCACTTGCACGTACTCCCAGAGAAGTACAGTTGCAAAAGACGAGTGTGGAGTGGAGGCGAATGGAGCGGATTGAGTGGAAATGGAGTTCCATCTGCATGTGGTGTTTTCTGGCTAGCCAAGAGGCTTGCTTGTTACACATGCAACGGTCATCTATCATGAGTTTAAGGCTGGAGCAGTATGTATACGTCGGGAGTATCGTGTTCTTCCATTCAGTTGTATGGTGAGAGCAGGTCAAAGACGAACTGGATTGAAACGGAATTCCTTGGATGTGGTCTTGGTCGTGAAGGGCTACTAACGAGTAAAAGACATTTCTTGGTGGTAGTCTAGAGTCCGTGGCTATCAGCAACATTTGCAAACAGGCCACAGGAAACATGCAGGAGACATACCTACTTTACTTAGTAGGTGGATAGCAGAGCGGTTGTACTCTATTCTCAACTTCTACCGCCGCATAAACGTCACGAATTCGGCAAACGAAAAGAAATGTTGAGGTTCTTAGAGGCCGGAGCTTCGGAGGTCTAATGCAATTCAGGGTGGATCACTCGATCCCTTGCTGCCAGTCACGTTTCCGCACCGGAACAGTGCTGCTTTGCTGCCGGTTGCCAATTGTGTGTGCATTGGGGTGCAGCAGATGGGGGGAGCTGCGGCTGCTGTAAGAGCGCCCCGCGCTGGGCGTGCATGCGTCGTGGAATCTGCCCGAACTACTGCCTCAGCTCGTGCGTATGCTGTAATGTGCTGTGAAGCGGTCAATGAATGCAGTGTGCTCTGGAGAATTTCGCTCAGCGCGACAACGACGCACGGTCACGTTTTTTTTTCGCTAACCCGTATGCATGACAGCTCAAACTCAACATAACCACTCTGCGTATCACCTGTCGACGACAAAAACAACTACATCGAAAAATACCTTTTGTCTCCAGTTTCCGACGACCCCCTTACACACATACTGTCACGACAAAGCGACCCATCCGACATTCCTACGCGCCCTGCAGCACTCGATCGCATCTCACAGGATCCCATAAAGTCCCAAGCAAACCCCCCCTAAGTACCTGCTTAAGGCTTGATTGATTGTATTACATTGGACTCGAGCACAAGGCAGCCCAATCCTATCGCCTGCAGCCCCACGGAATGGCCACCCTTGGTCAGGATCCTTGGGCTTTCCCGGTCGTCAAGACGGTGGTGAGCTCCAACTCGTCGAATAATTCAAAGGTCCGGATGTCTTGTCTGTCTACTTTTCACAACTCTTAGCTCGGTATACTTGCTATATTCCGGAATCTGCAGCTAACCGTGGAACGTTGTAGTCCACAAAAAGCACCCAGGTGCAAGGCGGAGGTACGTGCTTCACATCTTATCGTATTCCAAGGCACACGCACCCCAGATCGACCGATTCTCCCCTCCACAAAGTTCGCTATAGTACCCGACTTCCAGGGCTAATTCTTGATCCGGCGGCTGAGCAGCTGTCTACTATGGTGTCTATTTCTATCCCTATACAAAACCCGGAGTAGATCCTGTATTTGCCGTCGTAGGAGGCGAAGAGGTATTTTACTCCTCCATCTGGAGCTATCGTGGATCTTATTCGGGTTCAAACATTGCCCCTCTCCGGGTTTCTGACTGGTAGGATATAGGTGATAATTGCCAGACCAAACGACCAGAATGGCATTGAGACGATACGAGCTTTTCGCGACGATGTAGTACGTCACATTTTACGCTACCAATACCTGTAGCAATATCAATTACTGACATGCGACGTTCCACCCAGAGCTACCTCCCTATTCCAGACCGGTCTCGGTGCTGATGGCCCGTGCAGGGGTTCGGTGGTGAGGGACTCTGCGCTGCATGCTGGACAAGAGACAAGCAGACGGGTGATCCTCTACTTGCTGTTGGAGGTTCTGGATCCGTAATTAAAATATTGAATGTACGGACGGGGGAAAGTGTTCAGGTGAGACTCTGGCTGTTGGGAATACGCAGTGCACGATAATAGCTAATTGGATCAGACGTTGATTGGCCATGGTGAGGTTAGCTTCATGTGACTACCTTGAGTGTTGGAGGAGAACTGATAGAAAAATCTAATACAGGAGCTCATGGACATTGTGACGTCCCCGTTAGATCAAAGTATCATAGTTACTACGGGAGCTGATACGACCATCAGATTCTGGTCAATAGACCCGAAGCACCAGAAGCAACCATGCTCCATTATCTGCGCCGGGGAAGGCCATCGAGAGACGGTTCTAACAATTGTAAACGTGACAGTTGCGTATAAATAAACAAACATTACTGACTTTTCGCCAGGCATTCCACGCAACGGGTCGCTACCTACTTTCTGGCGGCATGGATCACTCAGTAAACCTGGTAAATGGTGGCCACTGTTCCCATTAGTCTAGCCGCTATTAACGAGTATAGTGGGCTATACCTGAGAATGCTGGGGAAGCTGCTGGAACGGATAAGCCTTTGCGGATCATGTATCCGCATTTCTCGACTGCCATGATCCATTCAAATTACGTTGACTGGTGACTTGGCCTCCCGTTATCTGATGCGCTGGAGTTCACTCACTGATTTCTTTTTCTTGCACTGTAGCGTTGCATTTCATGGGGACTACATTATATCCAAGTCCGCCAATGAAAACAAAATTGTCCTATGGGCAATTCAAAACTTCAATTCCAAGGAACCCCCGCCTCCCTCCGAGAAAGCACCTACCACCCACGAATACCGGGATACACGCTCCGCGTTCGGAGGGACCTTTGAACGCATACTCCAGTTCCAGGCTCTGGACACTGACCCTTTCTTTATGCGCTTTGGATTTTTCGCCCACCCGCATATGCACCCCATTCTGGCCATGGGTAACATCCATGGGAAGGTCTTCCTTTGGGACTTCACTATGATCGAAGATTACGGAAAGGGAGCAGGCCTAGGAGATGACAGAGATAGTAGTACGCCAGGCGGAACTCCAGTAGGTTCTGGAGGAACCAAGCCGGTGCATCCGAAGAGAGACGATATTAGTGAGCTTTTTGGGACTATAAAACCGCATCACACCCTAGATATTCCGAGGGTCAAGAGTACCATCAGACATATTGCCTTTAGTTCAAGTGGCAACTACATGGTGGTTGTAGGGGAGAATAATAACATCACTATCTGTAAGAGGTGGTAAGCAGAGAGTGGGAGATATGCATTGAACTATTATCGGAGTTATCCTATGAAAGACGATTTGATTTTTATACTTTTGTTGAATATCAGGGCCGCTCTGTAAAGTAGGTATTCTCTTCACCAATGATCTCCCGAACAGCTTTTAGCCTATGCCGGCATCGGACTCCACCACTGCCCCACTACTCAGCCCCGCAATCGTCTACAGATCTCATCGAGCCTCTATCCCCGCACTGAGCGGCTACATAACTATAGCCCAACAGCATTCGACCACCGTCATGCCGAACTCACATCTCAATCCCAATCTCCAGTTACTACATCTTCAAATCACCAGTGATCCGCAGTGACTATCAGCAGTCTCAAAATGACCACCACCGGCACCAATCTCCTCCTATCGCACATCCTCAACTTTCTCTCTCCGCCGCGTTTCTCCCCATCAAAAACCAGCACCCAACCCCCCACGATCATTGCCCTCAGCGGTCCTCAAGGCTCCGGCAAAACCACAATCACACACCACCTCGCAACAGCTTTCCGCGCACCTCCCTACAGCCTCTACGTCGCAGTCCTAAGCATCGACGACCTCTACCTCCGCCGCCATGACCAGCTCCTCCTCGCAGCCGCACATCCAGACAACAAACTCTTCTCCCACCGCGGCGAGCCAGGAACCCACGACCTTGCGCTCGCCGCCCGCGTCTTCGATACCCTCCTCTCCCGCGACGACGAAGTCGTCCTGCCAGTATTTGACAAAAGCCTACACGACGGAGCGGGGAACCGCATCGAGGGTGGTGTATCCGTGGATGGGAAGAAGGTGGATGTGCTGATCTTTGAAGGGTGGTGTGTTGGGTTCCGTGCGCTACAGGATGACGAGGTGGTGAGGAAGTATGAGCAGGGAATGGGAAGTGGGAATCCGCTGGAGAGCCTGTTGGAAGTTAATAATGCTTTGAAGGGATATGATGTGTTGACTGAGTATGTATCGCCGCCGTACGTATAAAGGGCACCGGGTTACTAATGGGGGGGGAGGGGGAATAAGTCGGTTTGATTTGTTGATTCATATTGATGCTGAAGATATCGGGTATGTTTATGAGTGGAGACTACAGCAGGAACATGCCATGATTGCTGCTAAGGGGATGGGTATGTCTGATGCGCAGGTTGTCGAGTTTGTTGATGGGTGTAAGTTTTCTTTGATCCCCCTATACGCTGGATGGAAGGAAGGAAGGAAGGAAGTTGCTGATGAGGGGTAGATATGCCCGGGTATGAACTCTACGTTGAGAATCTGCGTAAGGGCGCTTTCAAAGAGAAGGGGAGACAGTTGAGGGTTGTTATTGGGAGGGAGCGGGAGACTGTAAAGGTTGAGGAGCTGTGAGAAGTAGAATGATTTAGATCCTTTGAAACCAGCGGTGATTCAAAAGGCATTCCATTAATACCAATATTAGACATACAATTGAAGTAGAAGCAGAAGTATTTTCCACTTCCACACACTGTCGATTCTGAGACTACCCCCAAAGTTATCATCAGTCCCACCCATATGTATCATCCACCTCCTCCATCTCCTTTTTTTCCCCTCCGATTCCACCCACTACTCTCATGCTAAATTTTTCCTTCCAACCCAGCTGGAGTAATTATGACCTAAAATGACCTAATAAATAAAACGTCAAAATCAATGCTACCTACCGCGCCCCAATTGTATGCAAAGCAAAAAAAAAAAACGACTGAGACAAAAAGTATACATATATATTCCACTTCCCAAGCACATAGCATAGGTATCGTATGTAGGAGTAAAATTCGCAAATATAATCATAACCGGGACACTAGAAGGAAAAGAACGAAGAGGTATTTTGAGTACAAAAATATGAAGCACAGTATGAAAAAAAAAGATAAGCACCACCGCCCCCACACCCACGCATGTACTCCAGCCATGTACCGAAGAGAAAAAGCAAAAAAGGACCGTATTATAAAACATAGGCGAATATGTAGGATGACTCTTTGAGAAAGTCATTGCATTCATCTTCTATTGTACAGATTCGAGCTGCACCACTTCGTTAATTTGGCGGTAGCTCTGTGGAGGCATTCGGCGATGGGATCGGGGGCGTTGGTAGTGCTGGTGGTGGATTTCCACTCCCTTTAGAATCCAGCCGCATCTCGTTCATCAACGTACGAATTGCCTTGATATCCTGCCGCGCAGCATCCTGGGGAAACTCTGCGTCGCGCATGTCTACTAGTTGACGGATGGTCAAACCGATTGCTGTTTCTGAGCTGTTGTGAATCCAGGTATGTTTCAGCTTGGGATCTCCCCATATCTCGGAAATCTTGGTACGGAAGGCGAGCGGATATACGAAACTAAGGTTCAACCATTGTTAGTGTAAAAAGGAACTTCAACATTGATCCATTTGATACACACCCCATCTTTTCGGCTTTTGCTAATTGTCTTTGCACCCATTGACGATAACCGGGGAGATTCGGAAGCCGCAGAGCAGCGAGTCCAATTGGTGCCTGTGCAGATAGCAAGGCTCCAGAAGGGGTATGTGGATATGCCTCGATAGCCGCAAGAAGCTCGCAAATCTTGATTGCGTAATCAGTCAAAATCGGATCCGCTTCGGGTTGAGAATCGACAGCACTCGTCAGTGCGATTTGGTGCCTCAACACGATGCCAAGCCCATAGTAATCCATGAGGATGAAGTTGACCGCCCATCGAGTTCCCGTATATAATGGCGCAGGTTTGAACGGACATACATCATCTAGAGAGTCGTTCGCTGGAAGTGAAACATTTTCGGACTCTCTCAAGATATCCGGGTCCAACGAATTCCACCAGTCATAACATTCCTTCAACATTGCCTGAAAATCCTGCCTGAATTCTTCAATTGTCAAATCTTCTTGAGCCCGTTTGGCCGTCATGATTGAGACATTAAGGCTGAGATCTCTAAAGTCGGCCATGGCTTTATCTATCTTGAAGCGAATATCGTCAGGGTACTCTTGTTGTTGCCTTTCAACTACCTGTCGAGCCTTGATTGACCATTCAGGTCCAACTGTCGCTTTATGCCCAGCCATCATCGCGCAAATCAAATCAAAGTGAACGAACCAATTGAAAATCATTCGTAGTTCGGGGTCTTCCGCCATTGTATCGGGCGTCCACCGGGAGTTTATTATCTTCGAAGCTGCGTTGCGGTGTTCCATTAGACTTGCCCAGTCGCCCAAGTATTCCTACATATACCCAAATCAGATATTGCCTCAACGCATGAGAAGCAAATTTTATAGTACCTCAAAACACGCAAGTTGTAAGATGGTGAGTACTGTATCTATGGAATGTTCCTGATTTAATGACACACGTAGCTCCGCGAGTGCCTTATTATAGTATTCCAAAAACGTTTGAAACGCTCCAGTTGTATAGAATACGCTGTAATGAAAAGAAGCAAACGTTGCAACGGCATACAGAAGGGCTTCGTTCTTTGTCGCATGCTCAAGCAACATTGTCATGAATAAATCGTCACAGTCGGATTTCAGTAGATAATGGTGGCAGGTGAGCATTTTCTGGTGGTAGTTTAGGTAGAAGGCAACGTCGTGAGGGAGGCTAGACCAATTCGAGGAATTAACAAGGCTGTATACTGAAGCTGTACGTCTCAATGATCCGGTTGGTGACGTTGGTGCCGACGATTCCGGATCTCGCGGCGAAGGGCTTTGATCCACCGAAGATGCAGTCTTCCTACTCTTGCCTGGGCGGCCATGATCTGAAGTTGAATGCCATGAATCTCTCCGTGATTGTGATCCTCCCCTGAGATGACTCTGACTTGTAGTCGACTTTAACCGCGGTCCACTCTCGGGCGGACTAGGACCATCCTGATATTCATCCTCTTCCTCCTCGACATCTTCCAAAGACGAACTTCCTTCCCTTGACGCCGTAGTATTGTCGTTTCGCGGCTTCTTAGCTGAGGCCAATCTGGAGGTAGCAACAACTTCGGGATAGGTGCATTCTCGATTACCCTTCCGACATCCTAAAAATTGTCAATAAACAGCACTGTCGATATTTTCGTATATTCTTACGTTCACAGACTGGGTGTGTTTCGTCGCACTAGTTGCCGGCAGATCAATTCGTCAGCGGTGGTCGCGAATATGATTGGGACGGGGGTCTTGGAACGAGTCGGAGCTCACCTTAACACGGCGCGTCCTACACGTGAAGCAGCCGGATCTTGTTCGACGATGTTTAACCGTATCCGAGCCCGTACCACTTCTCCGTCGTCGGGCCGACTGTTTTGGGTTCTGAACTTGACCCCCGTCCGGCATAACGAAGAAAGATGTCATGGGTGGTTGATTATACGGTGGAGCAGCGGGGTTGCCACTGGTTGGCGGGGAGAGAGGTACAGTGTTCTGGTGATCGGGACGATGGTCGAGGAGAAGTTGTGGCTGGTGGTGTAGGTGATTAAAATGGACCGGATTGGAATCGTGGTGGGGGTGCTGGTGGTGCTCGTGATGGTGTTGCTCCTCATCAGGAAAAGTGAATGAGGCAGCCACAACAGATGATGTCGATGAGAACGACCCGCCAGCATCTGGAGGCAAATGCGACGAAGCCGACGAACTGGTTGACATAGAGCGATACATGGACTGGAGTGAACCCGGAAATTGGAGCAAAGGAGGGTCGGTCGTCCAATCCGTTGGTAAAGTGAGATGACTCGGTGGTGAGGTGAGGTGAGATGAGGTTGAAGTTGAACCGGTAAGCACACAAAATACTAAAGACAGAAGGTATGAAGAGTGCTAAGTGCCGATTGTAGCTGCGTAAAGCTGATAATGGTGATATATAAAACGTATATACATAAGGGGATGCTCCACAGAACATCAGTCAGTGGTCAATAATTGAGTACCCCTTCCCATATATTATCGTCGACTATAACTTGTTGTATATCACTTTGCTTTTCTCTCGCCGGGACCGCAGTCATTGCTTGTGCCCGATTTTCGGGACCGAAAGAGTAAAGTGAAAAAATAGCAACAGCAAAAAAAAACAAGCCAAAGTCAGCAGCAAAGATCGGACACTGAACATGAACGGGCCGGAGTGCGTGATGGGGTGCTGCAGCATCGAGCCTGAAACGTAGAGCCGTCGCCATCCTCCCATCCTCTCTGTGCCTACCTATCAAAGGTTTCCTGCGATGAGGAGGAGAATGCACGATGTCTGCACATCAAGCACATAGAGCAACGCGGGGTCCACCAACTCCCGAATGGCTGGAAGTAAGTACCGGCACAGTTCGAGCAACTCTCCTCATCGTTGCTTGTCTAGAGAGCTTGACCGAAACGTATTCCCTAGTACATATGCACCGTCAGAAGGCAGCTGTCAACCCCCATTATGTAGGGCAATGCCTATTGGAGACATGCATGAAATAAAAAATCCTGAACGATTCACATTAATCATGATACGAAATCCCTACTCTCCTTGGATCGATAATGTTCTGGATCCAACGTTGAAATCCAACTAACCAATCCTCCCCTTCCCCAGCTAGACATTTTTGCCTGATGGATAAGTTGGCCCCCCCGTCTTTTCCGTCATGTCTTCCGCCTCCTGTCGTCGCCATGAACCCAGGTATCAACTTCATCTGAAGCAGCAGGAGCATCCCCGAACCACTGTTCCCCAATGCAATCATCGTGTGGAGTAATTGGCTCGTCCTTGCAGGATTCGTCCCGCTACCACATGCTTGCTGCACGAGTAGCGAGAGACTAGTGAATGGTCCAATCAACATTGCAGTTAATAAAGAAAACTTTAAGATGGCACACTAGTTGGTGAGAACTTTGCGCAGATTTTGGGACACACGATGAATCACTCGTAAGACGCCATCGGTAAAAGAGACGAATTCTAAACCCGATGCTCCATCCGAGTGGAATAATGACCTTCAGTTTAATTTCTTGGGGAAAGACAGGTGCCATTTAAGTAGACTGTTTGCAACCGGCAAGCAGACCAGCCTGGGGCTTTGGGCAGTGGTCGTCAAAGAAATAGTTTGAGATAAAAAGAAACTAAACTGACAGGGTGGGTGTAGGATGTCCGCTGGGTGAATATTCCGGGTATTTCTTTCTAAGAATTCTTCGAAGAAATATACAGCCATTGAACAGATGAATCGCGTAGATCTTGCCTTTTACGGTATAAATACTGCTTAACATGGGAAAGATACATCTCAGTGGCATCACCAAGGGTACTCTATTGGCTGCACTACCAGAGACTATCAAGGAAACAAAATCTTGCAATTAAGAAAGGAAGATACAACTGTTAACTTGGGGTCAAAACCCCCTATTTCCAACCCCTGTTTTTCGATTCATCTGTTCAATGGCAGGGAACCAGGCTGGAAACACATGGGCTATCACCACAATTTACCCTTCCAAATTTGGCTCGAAATACCTATGACACTGAATTCCGTCGTTTGTAAAAGCCCCAGAATGCGCCGGGAGCGGGGAACTCCAGCTGGAGTGCTGCCAGGCAAGGATTGAGTGGTGTACTTAGTTAATAGCATCGCCCGACCCAACTACCCGTTTATAGCCCGACAACCCTTCGAGATATGTATGGTGGTAGGATTGGGGGTTAGGGTTCAAGGCTGAGGAGGACAGTCCGCAGATTCAAATCTGGTTGGTTCTGTTGGTGGAGTTGATTCCAATTTTATTTTACAGCTTTGATCAATTAAGCACTTGGTTACAAACCACAGTAGTTGGTGGAAGAAACAAGAAAACTTGCCCCTTCCTCTACCAAATTCTATCACATGTGCCAAATAAGGCCACCGAAGTTCCAAGTTATTCTATATCTCAAAATGCTGTAATCGAACGGATCGGTAATGATCTACGGATGCCGCAATACCCACTAGCCATGTTGTATGGAGAACTCCGTTCTGCATGCATATGAATTTCTGTAATAATGATTGGAGGAGGCCTATCTACTACTATAGAATAGATTTTCTATCTCCTGCACCTCAGCTTTCTATTTTATGCTGGTAGTTTGACCTAGATATTCTACTTTACTGTGAAACGACGGGCAGCAGGAGCATGGATTTCGGTGATTTTTTGCCCGGCTACAGAGAGATGAAAGATACCGATAATCAGCGCTTGTCAACTAGAAAACGTGTTGATTTTCCTCCTTTTAGACGCCCGTAAACGCCAAGCAGAGTAGGCGGCAATCTCGGAATGCCATGGGCCAAGCAGTCACAAATTGATATGGGCTTTCAATAGGTATCTCCCTACATTCGAAGAAGAAAAGAATTCTTGGTACCGCCAGCCTAAATACCTATATCCAAGAACCAAATCACATCAAGCTAGATACTCGATACAATCAGCGCCAACTCAGTAAAAAGACAAATATACCGCCCTTTTGGCTAGAAGGATATGGACTTACGCATACTGTCTAGACAAGTTGGGGATGGGTCCCACGAAGAGTTTGGCGTTGTCACAAAGTTGATGAGGCAAATGCTCGAATAGGTACTCGGATCATAACTGCCTGTGGAACCTCTGTCTGCGGGAAGGGCGGTGGATCCAAATAGTTCAGCTTGGGAAATATTAATGAGCCAATTTAGCCCATCAGGCTGGGCTTGAAAATCCTAGTTTACGGGATAGTAACTGGTGCAGAGCCAGTGATGGAGAGTTAAACTCGGGATCGGACGGAGGAACTGGTCCGTCATCCCGCAACCATTGAGAGTGCTCTAAGGTTGCTTGCGCAAACCTGACTCTCTTTCATAGGACTGGATCGCCCCACCATCCACAAGTTCAAATTCTACTGGAATTCCGACATTGTCTCGTAATCTCAAGTTATAGTTGGCATTTTAAGCTTAAGGCTATGCTGATATCATCCAATCATTCCCCGAAAGCTCTTTCTGTTAGAGAGGGTTTCAGATGTCTTGCTTGTTCTAACCACATGATCCAGACAGCACACCCTCGCAAGTGGTGAACAGATTTTCGGCATATCTCAGCCGGGTTCAGGGCCCACACTGGGCCTGGTCAAGCCGCTTAGTGACGCTTGCAGGTAAGCTCCGAGACCCAAAACTGAGCCCGAAATTCATCAGAGTAAGCCTTTTATATAGAGTCTCTAATTCTCTATACGCGTGAAGAATTTGTAAGTAGATATCTATAGATATATGTGCACAAGTAGTTAGTAGGGATTCGAATTCATGAATACTAGTTGTGACTGCCCGCAGGTCGAAAGCTCGAAACCGCCAAAGGATAAGCTAAGGGTGGCGCAGTATCGCTCCTGAAAATATAGGCGGGGTATACGGCCACAATATTATGGGTTCGAATCCCAGTGGATGGGGAAATCCATCATCTAGCTGGCTCACCCGGAGGTGGAGGGAATATGGGCTCTGTCATACTCTACTTAGAGTGCATACAGTATGAATAAAACAAAACAAAAAAATGGATAAGCTAAGGCCACAAAATGAGTGATGTCCTGTGCTCCAAAGACGAATAAATTGAGTTAAATAACAACTGCTGCAAAGTTTCATCAACTACTCCACAGGTAGTGAGCATCCTCCCAATGAATTCATTCTCTTTTTTTTAACTCTGGCTCTTCAAATGTGTCATGTCCTTGAGTGATGGTCCATGTCCAAAGAGCCGCTGCAGCACGCTAACCGTTAGAAATCTAGACCTCAAGCAACCTCAAATCTTCAATTCCCACGACATTCCCCACGAAACGAACGGAACACTCAAAAAATGCCTGTCACACCTCTCCGCCTCATCTCCAAATCCCAAAACGGTGTCGGCGCCTTTGTGCTACAATGCAAACGCATGGAATTCAACTACTGCGACTGGGCGGGGAGCAGTAAGGGCATGAAGTCAGTGACCTTCTTCCCCGCGAGCGCTGCATTGGAGGAGGAAACCTTGTCGCAGGATATGGAATGATGGCTGATGTGTGTAGTTCGTTCCTGAAACACCATCTTCCCAAGTTCGCAAAGGCGAACCCACAGATTGAGATCACAGTATCCCCTCGACCTCACAAACACCCTATCATCCGAGGCGAATACAGTACGTCTCCACTTGCAACCCTTTGTCCTATCCGGGGAAGGCGAGAAAGAAAGAAGACGATATTTGCTAATACACAATAGTTAATGGGCGCGAAAAAGTCATTTGCGTACGTAACCTCGAACACAACCAGATCCTCCAGAAGGCGGAGCTACTACGGAACTCGTCGGGCTTGAAGCTGCGGAGAGTAACGAAACCCGTGTCGTCCATGAACGAGAGTGTGAGAGGTATATTCTCGCCCTTCCATGGAACCGGGTATGCTATATAGATTGGGGTGGAGATGGCGAATGTGTACTATTACAGTGTATTTTATGGTGTTCGTATCGCAGTGGGGAGTGTGTGTGATTGGGTGGGTATACGTGCATTGTGACGGAAATCCTCGCCGTCATGAATGTGAGAGATTTGGGGGAGGAAACTGGGTCTCTATTATCTTTGGAACACTCCCCGGGCTCGACGTTCATGATTATAAGATGAACGGGGTTAAGTGATAAGCACCGTCACTCGCATGGTATCCCTGAATCCAAACAATTACGCCCGCCTGCTCACTCAACTGGTACGCCATCAAAAGCTAGAAGTTAGAGTACCGTAACTGGAATTTAAATCGTCAGTTTGATTGGAGTCACGGGTGATCGTTGGCATCTCATTCCTCTAACGATGAGTAATAAGATATACATATATGGATGGAATCCCATGAGTTTACCATCATACGTACAAACCAGCTACAATAGCATGAAGCAGATAGTTGCGCCTACTAACCCCCAATAAGTAAAAATATTCAAGATATATATAGTCAAGTCAAATCCCACCAACGCCTTCACCCAAAAGACAGCCCAACACAAGGAAAACATTAACACTTACCAATCTCTACCCGAACTCTACAACCTTCTCTACTGCCCATCCCAAAGCCACATCTAGCACCGCCTCCATCCTCTCTCGCACCCCCCACCAATCTCCCACTTCCTTTACCACGGTCCCATCAACACCCCTCCATGTCCACCCCTCCGGCTTCCCATGCCGCTTCCAATACTCTTCCTCCGCCGCTAAAGCCGCATGACGTATAGCCATAGCCTCATCCTCATTAACATAAAGACCACAAGCCTCGCACTCGCTACATGGTGTCCCAGGAACTTGTCGAAAGTGTTGGCAAAAATGTTTATATCCGACCTCTCTGATATCTGCCCTACAAACGTAGCACATGATATACCCACAAGGACACGTGAGTTTGTTGCAGCCGTCAGATTTGATAAAAGAGACGTGACAGACTGGGCATGTTCGCTTGACTGCATCGGCCATGGCTTTCTCAACAAAGATGCGCACTGCATCTTCTTCCCTTTCGTAACATTTGTGGAACGGCGCCCATTCCTTTGAACACAAGATGCAGCTCTCTCGAGAGCATCGTGGGTTGTAGCAGCGGAATAGTGTGCCACGACGGCGAAGGTGCACTTGTCGAATAACGGCGCTGAGACGGGAGGTAGAGGTGGACAAAAGCGGGGAGAAAGCTATTAGTAGCAGTGCTAGACACATTCTCCATAGCAGTGCAAAGCCAGGAAGAAGAGCGGATAGAGAGGAGATGGCGACAAATGGAGTCATGACACCGATTGCCAAAACTGAGCATTTAATGCGGTAAGGCTGTAGTTCGTCTGCTTCCGCATAACCACAAAAGGGACACCTTATGAGTTTGAGACCTGACTTTTCAAGGGACTCGGAGGCGGTGCGATCTTCGATGGAGTGGTATATATCTTCTGGAAGAACGGCGCGTAAAATATCAGCGGAGACCGAGGAGGTGCAAGGAGGCGAAGCCGATGAGGATAGGCAGCGGACGGAACAATGGGTCATGCGTAGGCTCTTCCCCTGGCCATAAATGCTTTCTTGAACAGAGCGAATGAGACAGCCGTGACAGAAGAAATGCCCCTCTGTGCAGACCACAGTTTCTTCCCACGCATAATCGCCGAAGCAGCATTGACATTCTAACAGCTCGTTAGCATCCGCGTGTTCAACTTCGTTTAGTTGTGCGGCAATTTCGCGGTCGGCGGCAATCTGAGTTTCTCGTAGATCACGGCCGAGATCGAATAACTCATCGTCGAGTTCTTTGCAGCCAGTTGAAGGTCGGGAGCTGGGGTCGAGAACAGATGTAAAGCGCGGGGAACGGCGGAATAGGTTAGATAGTGAGAACCTCCAGGATTTCGCTGCGATTTCGGCGAGTGTCGCCCGAGACCGAGTGTACATAAAGTTATGCTCGGCCATCACCGCCTGAACTGTAGATTTTGAGAGCCCGCGAAACTCCTTGTACCTACTCTCGTTATAAGGGCGTGATGGTTGTGGTAAAGGAGCTTGAGGGAACTTACAGGACATTCTTGACAGCTCTCTGGTATTCATTAGATCTGAACCTTTCCCAAGGCTCCAGCTGCTGCGCACGAACCCCTGTTGGAATGCGACTGCCGTTCTTCAATATCATCTCTGTGACAAGATATAGCCTGGATTCTTCGGATGTAGTCGTCAGGAGCCGCCGAATTTCTTCGATGTCACCCCCAGGGAAGACCTCATGGAGTGTCTGGAGAGATTGGTTCAGAAATGCAACTTTAGCTTCGAGAGTTGTGGCATCGGAGATGGGAGTTGGTGATTTATTAAGTGGTGCACTCTTGGACCGGAACATGATGCTCGACAGCATTGTGCATGTTTGATGCTGTGGGGCTGGAGTTGTCGAATTGGCGCAGTTTGAGGCAGTGGAGGTGAGAAGGTCACAGTTGAGAGGCGGGAGATATGGAGCTCAAGTTAATTGGGTATGTGGCTGTGGGATATGACGACAACACGGCAGCAATAGCTCTTCCAGCAAACACCCCCGCAGCAGTAAACCACGATCGATGCATACCAGGCGATTTAGACAGAGACAGAGAAGAGCTCTCATTTATCGATTGGTCGGAGCATAACGTAGCGGTAAGCGATGGGGCAGATGACATGGCAACATTCTAGTATGCATATCGACTTATACTCTGAACCCAAAGAACACCAACCATTTACATTCTAGATGGATAACATTTTGTACAGTCGTATAACACCTAACTTTCGCCATGCCAGATCTACACGGGTATATCACGCATGATCAACGCCAAATTCACCAAAGGAATGATATCGTCCAATTTAGAAGGGCTAGATACCCAATTGTCAGTATCAGGCACCAAAACCCGATGGCTAGGTCACATACAGAGTCGGAGGCGGGAATAGGCTTCTTGGAAGTATAGTAGTTGCCGACAAGAGGAATCTTCTGCAATGCCGTTAACTAGTCTTCACGTCATTGAGGTCTTTTACAAACCTTGAGAACATCGTTTTGCACGCGGGGAATACCCTCGGCGAAGTACAACACAGCAATAAGAGCGACACCGCCGAAGGCAGCGGAGGTCACGCCACTAAGATCACAATCAGTAACGGTTCGCCGGGCGCGGTGTAGATGCTGCATACAGAGGAATGAGGCTCTTAAGAGGGAAGCCTGCAACGTTGATCGTAGGCCGCATCCTGCTATCATAGTCATAAACCATTTCCGTTAAAGAGCTGGCTGGAGACTGAGCTCACTTGGGGCCATATGGAGAAGTGTAACCGGCCTGCAGTGATGTTAGATTCAAATCGATCGGTAGGAAAGAAGGGTTCTGTGTGCTCCTCACCATTGTGTGTAACTTTACTGAATGTGGCGTTGAAGTGGGATATGGTGTGCAGCGGAGTGTGAGAGTTGAAGAACGAGATGTTGGAGGATACTTATCGAAGAGGAGCAAAAAGAGGACGCTAAGCGGTTCCGCTAACCGTGGCACTGCGGTGCACCGCCACAGCTAAGCTCACGTCCAAAAGCAAACGGCTGATAGTTGAACATTCAACAAATTAAATATTCTACATCTCAAACTTTGCATCAGGGGTGCATGAGGAAGATATTCATTGGCTCGCAAGCAATTCCTTGCACGGTTCTTGCTATCCTAATCATTCCTAGAGTATGTATAGTTTTACGCTCCATATGGCCGACATGACTATTCAAAATGACGCCATGTTCAAATCAGCTCTCAAGGCTCCCTAATCAATCAACAGAACAGACAATGACCTCCACTTGCATATCCTCAAGGTAGAGAACTTACTTCTTGTTTTGGGCAAACGGTAGCTACAATATTAACGCTCTTTCGGCTTGGAACTGTGCCGTTAACGTTGAGGTCAGATATATAATCGATTGATGTTTACTTAGGTATCTTGCACTTGATGGCGTAAGAGTATCCACAAGTGGAACTTCTATTAATAGTCTTTGAACGACCTATTAACCTACTTTGCTTTGCACCGAAAAGCTATGAGCTCTTGACTCAGGATGTGATGAAGATAAACATTGATACTTGTTCTTCCAGACTCCACATCAAACCGAACCTCGCATCAATACCCCGCTACCTTATTCTTAGAAGCATAACTACAGAGTCTAGTGGTTGTCACAGCTATTAATCACTTTTAGACTAGTTGAGAAAATACTCACTACAGATATAGACGAAATTCGAAAATAACATGGAGACAAGGAGTAACCAGAGAGCAACTTCTCACTTATATGGTGTTATACATGATAAGAGACCGAGTAAGCTTAAGACGATACGTATAGGGGATATTTCATACCCCTCTGAGAAACCTTTATACCCAAAGCGCATGCTTCCTATCACAAGTTCAGGATCCTAATAATGAAGATATTCGAGTCAAAAACTCTTCTGGTCAATGGTACATAGTATTCGCCATTCGCCGTACCGGTACCGTACTATAAGGTTGGCTGTCACCTGGCGAGATAGCACTCGGCCACTGGGGCATCCTGTCAAAACCATTAGGATTCATAAACGGTATCACGACCTCTCTGAAATCCCGGGTTGACCTGGTTGATGGGTTTCGAATCCGGCGTTCCCAAGCGGCAAGAGGTCAGACGGACCGCATGGTCATATACAGATCCTAGACCTGTCAGATGAAGGCCCGCAGATCCCTAAGTTGGGTTGAAAGTCTTATCTTATCGCTTGGAAGCTATGCAGGGTCTAGTTGCATTGATTCCTTCAGTCTCACATACATAGTGGGATCATTCGGGGGTCTCTTATGTCTCTTATGTCTCTTATGTACCCCTCACTATGGCGCTTCCACCCACAGATGTATGGATATGGATTTTACAGTACTCAATCTATATTGAATCACCAAAAAAGTCCTCGGAGGACTACGCCGGCATCTGAACAACGCAAAGTTCTGCTCACACCAGCAAAGCCCATGGCGGTGGTAGATAACTGTCCGCCGTGTGGTGAGTACTAGATTGAAACTCGGACCGAACAATCCCACGTTCAATACTGAGGCGTCTATCGACAGCACGCACGTGTCAAGGCTCCCGACAACGTATGTAAGTCCATTTTTTGCAGGTTTTGAAATCTGACCTGACAATGTATCGTAGGGCAAGATCTCCGATGAGAATTCTAAGAACAGCTCCATCGCAACTCGCATCCGGGGAGTTAGTCTCCGCTACGGTAGTCGGGGAGCCTAGTATCCCGGTTCTTGATGTCTATTGTTATTTGGATATCATGGTGGCACATCGAGATATTCCGTTTTCCAGGTTGAGGCACCAAGGCCTAATCGTCTAAATGCAAAGATAGGGGAGATCCCGGCCAAATATTCGTTGGATCCCTAGTGAAACGGCGGCAATGACTAGTTGGAGGTGGTGTTGGTGGTGGTTAGACAACATCATGTAGTCTTTCCAAGTGACGGGAAGAAAGATGCGGTGGGCAGATAACTTTCGTGCGGACAGCGTCAATGACGATTTTGGGCTGACAACTAAAGCTATCCTGAAGAACGAGCTGTACAAGATAACTGGAGTCCGGTACGCGAAAACTGTGATAATTTCCGAGCGGTTTGGTGGAAGTGAATATACTGCATTGACAAATGCTGTTCCTCGACTCAATCCTTCACAGGAGTGCTCCATGGCTTGGTTATCACAGAAGCTCTGGTCGAAATTTCCACTACAGATGTTCAGAGTTGGAGACCAAAGAGCCCGAATTCAATGATCATGATCCAATCGTTCGCAGTGGCTTCTGGGAAAGTTGGTTATGTTCTTTCGATCTACCTACTAAGTACATTTGATGGCGATAACGAATTAGACGAAGGACGGCAGTGTAGGTGTGCCCATTGCTTACCTGTGGAGAGGTGACAATATGTGAGGAATTTCGTAATGTTATATAGAGTATGCGTCAGTAAATCGCCGTTGTAATAGACACGAATTACTATAGCTTAAATTGCTTGCTATATTTTTTGTCGGCTCTTCCCAATTCTAAGAGGTGGCGAATTTCTGATTGGCCATCTGTGGCTACTTTATGCACTGCTACAGCTGATGCCGCTCATATTTAAGAAAAAAAGTTGAAACATGGTTTGCTCTCGGGAAGCTCCTATCAACATGTATCACAACTTGTTTGTTTGTAAAATACTTTATCATGGTGGTGTTAAGGATGATCATTGATTTTACGCTCGGCTTCACAAATGACGCAACCGGGCCAATCAAAATGTCGTAAACTCTGCTAAAGTTTTTGCGGCTTTCTTTACTTCCCAGCATGGATTCTTCCACCCTTTCCACTATACCGCAGTCCATGGATCCACCGCCTCTGCCTCCTTGGGAACATCAGCCGTTGCAAATTGTAACTGCTTCAACCAGTTCTGGTCGCAACGATATGCCGTCGAAGCATGAAGCGTGGTGCGTTGAAGCGTGGTGCGTTATTGAATCAGAAATAGAGTAACTTACTGTGCCTCTTGCGCTAAACTGCGACGTCAGTTGTGTCGTGGTAGCTTGTAGAGAGCTTCACTTAACTACCGGTATACTAGAACGGAGTTACATGCCAATGATATTTCTTTTGGGCTGCAGTTGTCCATTATCATGCCACGAAAAAAAAAGCAACAGGCGCTTCGTCAAGAGGTACTATGCATTCTAAAGTTGCAATCTCTCAACTCTACCATCCCTCGACGACTCCCGTTTTCGCCCGAGGATGTTTTCCATCTAAGGTTTTTTATGTGACCTCAAAATAACTAACTCTGTATCACCCGCTGCCGCCGCTCCCCGCCCATCCCCAGCTTGGCTTTCCCCAGCTTTCGGCGAAGATTCAACGATCAGCCTATCCCGACCTTCCGATTGACGAAACCAAACGAACCCCTCGAACAACTCATCATCGATCAAGCTGCCCCGCGCTTCGACACCACCACAGCCAACCTCGGACGGGCTGTTTCGATAAAGAATCGAATCCCGCTCAACAGAATCACAGACGATGCCTACCAACAGACCATTTCTGGCGAACCTGCTGGTTGCCTTTCGAGCTCATAGTGCCGCAACTCAAACATCGCCGCCACAGAACAATTCTCCGCCATCGAAAACGACGACAGCAAAGACTCAAACCACTTCGGCACCTACCACCTCATCGAGCGCGACGGCTGCCGTTGCAGCTGCCGCTGTCGCCGCTCAGGCTTCCAGCAATGTCAATACTCAGCAGCAGCAATCCGCATTTACGGCAAATCGAGGGAGGAGGAGCTCGTCGAGCTCTACAGAAGGCTTTGTCGAACCACCCTCGGGCGAGAAATGGTGGATTGGTGGAAGGAATTCGGATGGACAGGAAAGGTTTTACCGATTACAGCCGGTGTATGTTACGCCATTCTTTGATGCAGCCCAAGATGTCTAGTTGCTGACTGCTTTGTTAGGCGGCGACATCGATCCTACGACCGACTTTCCTTGGATCGTATGTCACTCTGAACCTCGACACTACCATTTATGGTGTCCACCTTATATGTACTTGAACGAGCATCGAAAAGGAACTACTATGACGAAAGATAAAGACCAACCTCAAAAAGTTTTTTCGCGGATGAATATACCTTGGGTACACCTTTGATTGAGTTGCTCACCTCATTCATCATTTTCCAACTTTGCTGTCACCACCTCACCGCTCGCATGTGGAATGTTTTATACATCGCTCTTAACTCTTGACCCTTCAACTACTTATCTGTGAATACTCGTTTAGCTTCACTGTTTGATGCATTGATTTTACTATTTTCTTCTGCTGTGCGTTGCACTTTTTGTTTTTCCCTTCGTTTGCGGGATATGGATTTCGGGGTGGCAAAAAATTTTGGTGCAGGGTTTTGGGTGTGGGGGTTCCAGTTCCGCTTTATGCTGGACCACCTACTCTTCTGCTTGGGTTATCTTTCAACAAGGAGGGAGGGCTTAGACGTACGGACTCATCATACATACATTGTTATAGTATTTTCAAGGGGGTAACGGCGTAAGTGTTTGCTTGATGGATGGTATATGGGCTTTCTTAACATAGCTTTACAAATGGAGTTGTTGATTTAGTACTTGGAGATGGGACTATTAAGTACCGAAGTACCTAAGTACCTAGGTACTTAAGTAGGTACTCAACTTGATGGGCGTCTCGAGAATAATTCAATTCATCTGAAGTTCACACCTTTCAAAAGTGAGGCAACACCTCCGCGCCATGAACCCAGATGACCGAAGGCCTTATTGACAGATTGGAAATGTAGATACGACTTAGTCAGATGATGAGTACCTCAACTCTAGAAGAACTTGACTTTAGGTCAACTGCCAAACATCAACGATCCCACGGCCGATGTAAACCCGGCGAAATACATTTCTTCTCTCTCAGGTAGCCGAAGTATAGAATATACAATGGTGGAGAGGGCATTTTTTTATATAGCGACGAGACGCAAATGCTACTTGGAGATACCATCATGTGGCTCATCCTCTTTTCGAGCTCAGCTTTTCAATTAATCATCAAAGACTCGGGTGTGAACAGATTTATTGTCATTCCATCAGAGAATATGCCTGCTGGGAAATTATTCACAGAAGGATATGAAGAACGTTCGAACTTGTTTTCGAAATCTACGTTTTGTTCCCTCTGAGCCCGTGTTGTAGGGAGCCGCGCACCTCTATGGCACACCACCAAGCACTGGTCTATCACTGGCCTAGAAAATTTGCACTCAATTCTGTCTCGATCTCGTCACCAAGGACAATTGCTCCGTCTGCTCTAAGTATCAACTCAGACATGGGTGCCAGGAAATGTGATGCCCACGACGTGGATTTTCGTTACCGGATTGGCAGACTATTGCTACTGAGACGTGAGGGGGAAATCGTATATCTATTCGACTGGCATTAGGAATGTGTTGTTTTTTGGGTTTCAGGGCAATTCATAGTGCATCACTCACCATGCGGCGTGCATACAAATGCGGCGCCGGTGTGCATTAAAAAGGCATGTGAACTTTTTAATTTGCAACATTCTGGGGTTTTTAACTAATAATTCGTTTAATGAGACTGTGAGGCTGAATAGCGTTCCGTAGTAATTTTTCAAGAAAAATAACGTTCAGTCTCCGGGGAAAAAAGAGAATAATTGCAAACGATAAAACTGCTACTCTACTGGTTGTTTCCTCACATTAGAGGATATGGAGTTAGCGCAGAGCTGTCTTGGACCCTCCAAACTGCAAGCGCTGGTGACTTTGGTGTTGCCATTATGCGGAATTTGAAAACAATTTACCCTTACACGGGATCCTTTCAATTGGATGGCTCTGCGAAAAGTACCTCTAGGTATGATGCAGCAATGAGTCCCATAATGATGTTGCGGGCTGTGAACGCTTGAAGTAAACGTAGCTCTCTGTCTGTCTGTGCTCACTGCTCAGTAACCAATTGCCCCCGACCCCTCAGCAGCAGCTACACCTTGCCTGTCCTTGAATCTCTCAACTTCTATTCCTATTCCCCTTCAACACCACTGTTTCATCCGCCTGCCCATAGAAAACGAGACCTCCCTTTTATTTTGCATTCTACTTGCTTTACTTACCTGTCTGCCCAGAGCACCAGAGTACTGTCCTTGTCGGGTTGCTAGCTTTCTTGCTCCATCTCCCGTGTTGCCACGTCCACGATACCGACAGTTCGCGCGGGTCCAGCAAGTACTCGCTGCCTCCGCACACTCACAACTCAGTCCGTTGCGTCCTTCTCCTCTGACTCTGACTAAACGCCTCTTGCTCTTGCCTTTCTGACCAGCCCACCCCGTCCACTCAACCCAATCCAACCAAACCCAACCCCCCGCTCCTTCCTTGCCTGTTCCGCCGTTAGCTCCGGCGGCATAACCCACCGCACTGCGCCGGAATATCTCATCACTGCCACTTCCTCTAACTGGTGATTATCACACTTCCTCCGCCTTCTCTCCACTCCTACATTCTACTTTCAACGCAGCCACAACCATTTGCAGCGTCTGCAGGTAGCTACCTCGACGGCCTTTCCTTTCGCGGCTGTCTGTAAGCTATTCGGTTACTCACTTTTGCCACAACAACATTCTTATCATCACCATCATCATAATCATCATCCTCCTCCTCCACACCATCCTCTCAGTCTCCAGCGCCTGAGCATACGGGCGTCGCCAACCTGTCTGGTTGACTCCGCTGACGTTTGACATGCAGCCAGGTTCCAGCTACATTAATCGTGGGAACAATACGCACGCAACCGACCAAGGAGAACCGATCGATATCGACCAAAGATCTATTACGGCCGTGGAGTCTTCTTCAGCTCAGTACACGGGGAGATTTTCGCTGAGCCCACCTCTTACGAGTTCACCTCATACATTGCATTCATATCCGATGGGTCAGGGTGCCTCTACACCCCGCGATGAAACAAGGAATATAAATTCCGACAATTATGAAGCTCTTCGACGACGAAGAGATCATGAACAACAGCAGGGTAGAAGTGGGACTGCAGGTGGGACTGCAGATGGAACTGGAGGCGGGATTGGAGAAGATGGAAATGGGGGCAACCTAAGTCCGGACAGAGCTGCTCGTTTAAGGAGGAGTAGACGGTTACGGAATCATATGGAGCATTTTGCGCGGTTAGGGAATCGGCTGATACCCGTATCTTCATCAAACTCTTCATCGAATTCCTCGACGCTCCGAAACCGAGTACCGGGGCTTCGGTTCCGTTCTAGGGGTGTTAGATACGGTGGTTCCCGGTCGCGTTCTCCTTCGCCAAATAGAGGAAGTGCTCGCAATGACTCTACGACCCAGCAGAGACGTCGTACGCTTCCCCTATATCACGCCCTATACCGATGACTTTGCCGAGTTTTGTTGATTCAGCCATCGATCCAATTCCTGATATGATGGATATCTCACCAGTCTCTACGGTGACCCCGCAGCCTCGTACTGCAGGACCGAGGCCGCTTTCGACAGTTTCGACAGCAGCGCCAGGAGGATCCCGGAGATCACGCTTGTCCCGAGTTCGAGATTCAATCAGCTCTTGGCCCAACATTTCAGAGTTGGGGTCGATAATAGCATCATCTAGAAGACCCTCAGAGACTCCTCTCCCTAACCTTGATACTCTACCACATCGCAATCGTAGCACAACAAATATGGACCTTACTGGGGAAGGAGATGCAGATCCTGCTGGCCGTCCTAGCTCACCAAATAGAGCCGATAGACCATCGTTATTTGGACCTGGTGGGAGCTTGTTAGATGGTATTCAAAATAACCCTAGCCGTGTACGACCAGGTGAGGATCAGGCTGCTATGTTGTCGAGGCTGTTGTCAGTAGCTGCAGCCGCTACTGCAGCCTCCTTGGTTGGAAATGCGGAAGAGGCCATTACACAGGCTCAAGATGTGGAGGAGATAATGGAGGAGATGGGAGCTTCGAGTCATTTCTACGCGCTCTGCAGAATGGAAGGTTGGAAGCAGCACTCAGAAATGGAGGAAATGAGATGGGTGGTGGAGCCACTCCTCCAGATCCAAACGCGGAGGGTGGTGTGCTGTCCTTGAATTTCTTCAGGATGTTTCGATTTGGAAGTACGCCAGCTAGTAGTGAAGGGGGTGAGAATGGGGAAAATAGCGAGGAAGGTGGTGGCCGAATGGTACCAGTCATTATTGTTGGGATAAGATCCGTAACACCCAGAGATTCAACCGATGGGGGAGATGGCAACAACCGACCAGCGCCATTCTTCGATGCTTTAGCCAACTTGCCTGTCAGCCTCCCTAGAAGGTCTAGGCTTGGAAGTGGTAGTGGTGCGGCCCATAGGCGTGCGGCATCATTGGGGAGTTCCAGCAGGCCCGTTCCGAACAACGCATCTACTCCTCCGGATTTTGTACCTGTTGTCAACCCCTTCGCAGCGCCACATACACATACCGACACACCCTCAGGACCGAGTCCCCCTCCAACAACACCTGCTGATCCCGTGTTGCCTACTTTCCCAAGCGGATCATTTCCCTCGCATCGCCGGAGCACCGTGGAGCCTGGTACCGCAGATTCATTTGGAGATAGTGAAGGTTCAAATGCAAGAGATCCATTCCGTCGCAGTAGGTTACCAAGACGACTCAGCAACCCCGATAATGCTAGTCCGTTTGGTCTCTCACCGGGCGGCAGTAGTGAAACCGGAAATCGGGATAGGAACAGTACAGGACCAGGTCTCAGTCGTCCCAATCTAACTACCCCACCAGAGGGAACTAGGAGTTGGATTATTTACGTGCTGGGAGGGTCATACCCAGAAAACCACCCTATCCTTACGACTCCCAGTCTTTTCACTGATGTGGGTTATAATCTACCCAGGGAAGCATTTGGTGCAGTGCTAATGGTAAACAGGAACCTACGTACGAAGATATGACTTTGCTGTCTTCACTTTTGGGTCCGGCAAAACTCCCAGTAGCAGCCAAGGAAGATTTGGAATCTGCCGGAGGAATCTTTGTGTTTGGTGAAGGCAGCGCAGAACAATACGGAGCTGGTAATGCCGAGAGATGTCTCATCTGCTTGTCAGATTACGAGACTGGTCACGAATGTCGACAGCTTGTTAAATGCAATCACATTTTCCACAAGGAGTGTATTGACGAGGTGAGTTGGAAGCATGCCTTGGAAATATGTAATAATATTGGCTAATTTTATCATAGTGGTTGACTACAGGTCGAAATTCATGCCCTCTTTGCCGTGGCGAGGGGGTTGAAGAAAAGGCAAAAGCTGCGGAACAGGCACCGCCAATTCCGCATCCAGAAAATGTCGAACAAACAGTTGCTGCGTCATAGTAGTTAATTTAAAAGGGTAATTCAGCTAAGCTGCTTGACAATTGCTGGAATAATCCGAAGATTTTCTTTGTCTACTGTCATTCGAATGGTTGGGGTGTCGTGGTTCTTTTTTGCGTTTTTTTTTTTTTCACAGTTGGCAACTACACGGCGTCGGTGAAGTACTGCACGACAGCCTGAGTGCAGTATATTGTTGTTTAGTATTTTACTTTCCGGGGCACATGGGCTATTCTACGCTTTACCTATTGTTTTTTTTTCATGTTGATTCGACCTTTTTCCCCACCCTAGCATATGCAGAGGGGAAGGAGGGTTCTGATGGTTGGCGACGGGTGGACATACCTTTTCTTGTGTTGTATCCCTTTATATCCCTCACCTCTGTCTGACCCTCTCCTTCCCATGTATGTTGTCGTTGGTTGTTGTGGTTACTGGCTGGTGATGGCGTATCTGCTGGTGGACCGATGATTTTTAATGCCCCTCCGTGTTTTTCCTGTAGGTTCGACTGATTGACTACTGGGTGTTATCGTTACCACATAACTGGGGTTTGAATAAATAAGGTTTCAGGGAAGATCGTAGAGAAGCAGATCAACTGCTCTTTTGTAATAAGACGAATGATAAGGGAGGGCTGCCTAGTGAAAGCGATGCACAGATTACTTACGAACAGAGTACGCCTTATGAGGAGATACATTCGGGGACTTGCAGATTGTCTGTGGCCAAGCTGCAATAATAGCCACCGTTGTATGCATTTGTAGTGGCAGTGCGACTCGAGTGATATCGAAAGGAAAACCATTAATCTACTGGAACACGGGAACCGGACTCGGGCCAAACGCTACCTGAGATGGTTACCGGCGAGGGGGTTCATTCCAGAAGCTCAACTCCGAGTTGATCTGCGATTCTTGTTCCAGTCCAAATACGGCAACCCTGCAGTGGTGGACCCGAGCAGTGCCTAAACCCTCAGCAACAGCACTTTTACGCTTTAAGTACACGCTTTTCACCCCCCCCCATTATGCTTCTCTGCCAACCGCCCACCGTGCAAGGTGCAATAGTAATCACGAATAATGGACGACCTTGACAACCCCGCCGCCCTCCTACTCGCAATCCTACCACACATCTACAAGGACTACCTCATAATCCTCATCGTCTCTGCGCTCGCTGGCCTCACTGTTACAAGGCTGCTTCCTGTCTTCCCATGGAAACAACCTTCTTCCTCCTCTTCCTCCTCTTCCTCCTCCTCCTTCTCCGTAGCCACAAAAAGCAACCTCGACGATGAGTTCACGTATTCCACCACCGGTGGCGACGGTCCATGCAGGATTAAAGCACTCTACATCTACCCCATCAAGTCCTGTGGCGGAATCTCTCTGTCTTCCGCCTCCGTCGTCTCCACAGGCCTGAAGCACGACCGGGAATTCACATTCGCGGAGCTGCACTCCGACGGGGGATGGATGTTCATAACGCAGCGGAAACACCCGCTACTAACACGGGTACAGACATCAATTGTGGCCGATAAGTTAGTGGTCTCATTCCCGACGAGTTGGTGGGGGAGGAATGAGTTCTCAGTGTCACTGCAGCATGAGGAGAGTGAAGAACTGCTGCCAGTTACGGTGTGGAACGACTCGCCGGACGCGTGGAAGCTTCCGATTGATCTCTGGCGATTAAGGAGGTTTTTGGGAGTTAAAGGAGAGCTGGCGTTGTTCCGGGTTTGCGAGAAGAGGGAGGTGTTCAGGTGTGCGCCGAGGAAGGAGACGTTGGGGTGGCAGCCTGTGATGGGGTTTGCGGATAGTGTAGGTTTCCTCTCCGTGGTTGAGGGGTGTGTGTGGTTGTTTAATTGGCGGGATAGTTTCCACTCAGTATAATGAACATTTCCTCCGTCCGTGACTTGAATGCACGAATTGTCAACAAAATCCCGCAACTCTCGGTACTTCGTTTCCGCCCAAACATAATCCGTACCTCTCCCCCCCCCCTCCCACTCTCTTCCATCTTTCTAACAAACAAAATAGTGGAAGGTCTTCCCGCCTTCTCAGAAGACGCCTGGAAACGCTTCTATATAGGCCACAACGAATTCTTTGCCGCTTGCCGCAGCACCCGATGTAAGCTACCAAACGTCAACCAAATAACCGGCGAGAAACATCCGCAGGAACCAGATCAGACAATGCGGAAGTACCGTAAGATCGATGCCGGCGCAAAGAATAACGCGTGCTTAGGAATGCAGGTCGTACCCGCTCGTCATGGTGATGGTGTTTCTATGAGTGTTGGTGATGAGGTTGTGGTTACTGAGACAGGGGAGCATTTCTTTATTGAGTAATGAGATGATGAGATGGTGGTTAATGGTTATCTGGCGTTTTTTTTGGTAGGATAGATAGTGTAATACCCCTTGATGTTTTAATTCTTGAGTATGTTGTTCTCAAAGGATGAAACGTATACTCACTTCAGAATTCATGATCAGTCCGCGTCGCAGCTTTTCAGCGAAGTAAAACAATTTCATACGAGACTTCCAGTATGCATCCTGCTCATCACCCAGTTTTGTAAATAATTCTAGATTTTGCTGTTGCGCCTCGCATTCCTAGCCCAGGAGTAAGATTATATGAAATGCATCTGTATCATCCCAGAAATTCGGAATTGGATGAGAGTTATGGCTGAGCAAAAGAGTGGATCAGGTTTTGAGCTTGTGGTCATAGTGTTTACAGCACTGTGGGTTTCGAACCCACACCTTAGGCAGCCCTGGTGTTTTATAGTACCATGTTCAGCTAAGTTAACTGCTCAGTTGTATATGTGCCGATTCAGGGCGTGGTAATGCATACTTCCAAGCGAGAGCCCATATCACAGCGGAATTACGAGGAGTAAAAGAAGAATAAAATATCAATGTTTACAGCACCAAATTGAACATCGCAGGTTTCAAACCCGCGTCCAGCGTTTACAATACCTAGTGTTTTTTGGCACCAGGTTTCGGACCTGTGTTTATAACATTGCGGGTTTCGAACTCACACGAGGTCTGGCGTTTTCTAGCACCACAATCGGCCAGTTAAGCTGAACGCTCTGTTGCTGTGCATCTATTAGTTGATCTAAAAAATTTGGTATAGCTGAGCAAATGTCTTTATGAGTAAAAGAGTGATCTCTGAAGTTGGAGTCTGTGGGCTTGGTGTTTATAGCACTACGGGTCTGGTGTTTCTAGCCCATTCTCAGGAAGCTATGTATAGGTATGCACCCTTCGGTTTCGTCTATGGTTCTTACATATCAATCCATAATATTATTTATTCCGATAGAATCTGAGAGAGCCGCGAATCTCAAGGTCTTCAAGAGTAAAACGGTAATCTTTGCAGATTTTGAACCTGCCAACTCGGTGTTTTATAGCACTAGGTTTCTAAACTGTCGTCATTGCAGGTTTCGAACCCGCACTCAGCGTTGGTATTTCTAGCACCATCCTTATGTTGTATATGTATGCGTGTGTACATAACGGACTACAAGAAAAGTCCATGGCTATTCATGCTAAGACCGAACGAAAGAGCAAAAGCGATATCTATAGGTTTTTTGAGAGCCTGTAAATTTGGTGTTTACAACACCGAATGAGTACTGGAAGTTTCGAACCTCAGCATTGCAGTTTTCGAACCTGATAATCTGGCGTTTATAATACCGTCACATGGTGTTTCTAGCACCAGCTAAGCCAACCGCTCAGTTGTTGAATATGCGTCGACTTCAGTCATGGTCATGTAAAGTTTCTAATCTTAATAATGTAGTCTACTGGGAAATTCCTTAGAATGTAAAAGTATTAAAAAGTAAACCTGAACCTATTTAGCTGTCGCCCTTTCTCTCTTTGTGCGGGCCTTTTCCTGCTGTATGTTCCGTGAGGATTTTACACACACACTAACTAATTTCCCACGAACTTGACTTCCCAGTAGAACACGTAACATGAGATCTGAATGGGTTCGCAATGTCCATAGCATTATTTGTTCTTCATGGGGTGGGTGGGTTATAGCCATGCAATAGAAGAGCAAAACAGTGACCTCTGCAGGTTTTATGCCTGGGTCCATGGTATTTAATAGCACCGCAAGCAGGGCCAAAAAGTGGCAGGTTTGGAACCCGTGGTTTAGTGTTTGTAGCACTACAAGGCTTTGAACCTGTGCTCTGACGTTTAGAGCGCCTTTGATTTGGAGGTTTCGAACCCTAGTGTTTAGAGCACCTGGTGTTTATTGCACCAATTAAGCTAAGCTATCTGTTATTGATACTTACATTGATTTCCACCGTCTCGTAGAAAACTAAAGCTGGATGTCGAAGGGCAAAACAGGACAGGACAAAAGTGAGGCTTCGAACCCCGATATTAAAAGCACCTGGTGTTTATTGCACTGATTAAGCCAAGTTAACTGTTATTGGTATTTGCATTAATTTCCATAATTTTGTACAAGACTAAAGAAGGGAAAAGGCAGGGCAAAAGATACTCTCGTGACTAGACATTTCCGAAAGACGGTTAACGAGCGTAGGCAAAAGAGTGAGCCGGCGAGGTTTGAAACCTACAGCCTAGCGCTTGTAGCGTCATGAGGTTTTGAGCCCGTGTTCTGACGTTTAGAGGGCCGTGAGGTTCTAAGTCTCGGAGTGTGTTCTGACATTTAGAGCGTCGTGAGGTTTCGAACCCGCATCTAGTGCTGGTTACACCGGCTAAGCTAATTTATCAGCTCTTATATATGTGATGATTCCTACTATCTTGTACGAAGCTAAAGTTGGATCTTGAAGAAAGAGTGTTTCTAGCACCAGGGAATTTATCTGTTCAGTTATATCTTCGTTGATTTCAGTCATAGGATTGTAGAATAGCCTCCGAAATAAAGTCCATGGTATCATTGTTCGTTTGCGTTGCATTACGGCCGGGCAAATGAGAAGAAAAGAAAAAAGGATGCGGATTTGGAGCCCACGTTCTGGGTCTGCAGGGTTCGAGCTAGCTGGAGGTTTCGAACCTGCGCGGTGTTTCCTGCACTCTACTTCAGACTATCTATCTAGATCTGCTCACTGATCCGTCGGTAAAGATTAGAGTTTAAACTATAAATACAAATTTAGAAAAATTTCAGGCGTTGAACTGAGCTATAGCGAAGCTCTTGTTAGAGTGTTCTTGAGCCGCATTCAAAATAATAAGTAGTCACAGTAGATGTATTCTTTTTCAGCTCTTATAATTCCACAACCACAACCTCAATTCAATTTTCCTTGACGCCATAACTATTACTCTATACTTCCTAGATAAATTCTCTATTGTTTTGTAGTCTGTAGTAAACTCTGCAATGGATGGCATTTTTAAAGTTCAGACCTCGTCTCTACGATCCTTTTGGAGATCGATCGTAGTCCAATATTGGCCAATTCCGTCTAAACGGCGTCTAATCAGGCCGTCAATTGCACCTGCAAGTACTTCTCTGGGTCTAACCTGACTATGTATTTACTGGCTAAGGAGATAAGGAAGCCCAACATGTCACAGCACCTGTGATAAACGACACTCAACATATGAGAAATATGACCAATCACACCCGCGACGCAAATCCAAGCTGACATGTTCTACCCATCTGCCATTACAAGAGCCCCGCTTGTCAGCAGCTGAGTCAAGAACGCGCTTCAACCATCGACAACAGCGCCTGCCCTGGTCCATTCTCCCTAGCAAACCAATTGAATCTCGAGACATGATGGTATTCTAGTAATTAGTGGATAAATGTCGAGCATTCTTCACTCGACCTTCACCACCGGTTTTACCCAAGTAACCTGAATCAAACGCGACAACACCCGTCTCAACAACCGAATTTCACACGAATGAGAGCAGACCTCAATCTCAGTCTTTATGGTATCCAGCTGCTTCGGTATCCTCAACACCCGTGTCGGCGAATGAAGACACTGACATTCCTGTCAGTAATGCTGTTAGAAGCCAGTCTGTCTCCGGTACAGATACTCTGGGTCCTAGTGCTATACCTCAACCTAGGACATTGCCAAAGTGTTTTCGAATAACCAATGTGCCATTCATGTGGGGACCAAATGACTTGTTGAATGCTCTTCGGACATTTGACCCGGCCAGAATGGATATCGATAAGCAACTTCAGCTATCATTCTACCCGGGCATGTTTCGGCTCCACTCAGACGGCTTTACTCAACCTAGACATCTGTACAGAATACTTTCAGCGTCTTAAGCCTGACGAGTCTAAACATGAGGAGGCATCGGATGGGGCCCTTCTTACGATCGACAGCCATTTTTCTGACTTGACACCTTTAAACATTCCGGAAGGTAATATAGTCGCAGAGTTAGTTATAACCAGGGCTCATAGAAACCACTAGATACTAATTTCGGGCGATAATAGTGTGGTTGCTGTAACTAGCCTTGCAGGCCATGCATTTGGATCATGGAGAAGTCGTGTGACTCGCCGAATGTGGCTAAAAGATTTTTTGCCCATGGATGTGAAGAACATTAGGGTTATGACTTACGGCTACGATAGCAGTCTTGTAAGAGGTGAAAGAAGTCATGCGAGACTATCCGACTACCGAAGAAGCCTCATTCAACAGTTGGAAATTTCTCGAAGTTCAGCCAAGGTGCGTACTGTCTTTTATAAATCCTAAATGTGTACTGACTGGAATGTTTGTATATTAGAATCGGCCTATTATATTTTTAGGCCACAGTCTGGGGGGCATTTTGACACTGCGGGCAAGTCCCATGATCACCCTCTCTATAAGTATGCACCGGGGCTGGGCTTTTGATCCAGACTTCCTCAGACCATGGGTCTTGTAATTTTGTATGGGAAATAAGAATACTACGGGGTTTTTATACTTGTAGCGAGAGGCGACTGTTATAATTTATCGGGTTATAGATAACGAGGTGCAGACACTTGTGGAGTCACACCGCAATCCTCACCATAAGTCCATTTTGAATTCGACACATGGCATATTCTTTTTTGGAACACCGCATGAGGGTCTTCGAACCGGTGAGCTGGAAGCGATGGTTGACCTGGAGTCCGGCGGAGAAATGTGCAGTTTGATTATACAGCTGAAAGAGGGCTCGGAACTCCTGGAAAATCAAAAGGAGGATCTCATACAAATATGGAAAAAATTTGAAGGGAAAATCGTCAGCTTTTACGAAACCGTCTGCCATAAGGGTGATTAATTCACGCTCTGTTCCAACTTGAAAGATTACTTACAAACGTCATTTAGTTGGAGTCTGGCGAATTTGCAAGAGATGGCCCTGAGGTTCAAATGGTTGTGAGATTTTCTGCTCAGCTATATCAGTCATTTGAACAGCGGATCCCGGTCAATAAAAATCATACAGATATAGTAAAATTCGCTTCTCCAGTGGATTCAACATATCAGATTGTTATTGCACACATGAAGGAATGTATTGGTCAGTGCCAGTGATGGGTTTTATATGCAACAAAACATAATGCAATTTGAAACTGATACCAGTATCTTAAAGCTCGGTGTTTGGCCTGTACCAGACGCCAGCCCGCTTCAGGCAATGTTGATCCGGACCAGATCTTGCAGATACTATGTGAAGTGGATCCAGAGCAGTTCTTGCAGACGCTATCTGCAGTTGATCAAGAAAGCATAAATCCAGAATATCACCGGCCAATTGTGACCAGCCCAAGTTCTATTGGATTATTAAAAATTTGGATTTCAAACAATGGAACTCCAGCAGATCGCAGTTGCTTTGACTCTCTGGACCTCCCAAATGCAGCTTTCACGAAGTTTCATCGTACGTGGTAGATCTAGCTAAGGATAAGGCATTGGGGATGCAACATTATGTACTGTACTTTTCTGCTCGACAGCGTATGGGTAGAAATCGATTACCACCATCTTTGTTCACACGCTACTATACCAAGTTATCTGCTGTTTACCAACAATCAAGCAGACATCAGTTATCGCTGTATTTCTTAATCCTCTTGTACAGGCATTTTGCAAGAGGGAAATGATAACCGACCAAGACCAACCGCCTCCCCCCCACTAAGTCAACAATTAGCGAAGTCTTTGAGAAGTCATCGAGCAACGAGCTCTTGGATGCTCTGAAGGAAGTTCTACAATAGCAACAGGGCCTCTATATCGTAATTGATGGCCTAGACAAAGTCGACCGTGGAAAAAGCAATTTTATCAAAGGGGTTCGAACATTAATCGAACATCTGCAGGACCGGAGTTTAAACGTCAAAACTTTACTTACAAGTCGGCCACAAGATGACATCAAAGTTCTACTGAATGGTTTACCATGTATTGAGTATGATTCGGAGAGAAAGGGTCCGAATATCTGTCTTTAATTTTTGTCAAGCTAACTAGGCACTATACAGAATGTTTTTCAACTCTTCATTTCCATAATACACGCTATGATAAGATTTCGAAGGAATATGAAGGTTCCTTAGAGTGGCTTTGGGAGCACAGCCAGTTCAAACAATGGTCTGCATCAAAAAACACCCACCTGCTATATATTGAAGGAAAACCGGGAAGTGGCAAAAGTACTCTCACAAAATACTTTAAGGATAATCTACAAAAACGAGAGACGAACGCAAATTCAGCCATCATAGCCTGTTTCTTTTACAGTTTCAGAGAGGGTGAGCATCAAAGAAATCACTACAATATGCTTCGGTCGATTCTCCACGATATTCTATTTCAAAATGAATACTTCTTCCACTTTCAGGAAGCATATCGGAATATGCGAGCGCAGCGTGATGATGGTGGTCTCGGCCCTAGTGGATGCATATGGCATTACAAGGCTTTGAAGGAAGTACTTCTGTCATTGGGCAATTATCCTATAGTGGAACGGATTTATCTAGTTATTGATGCGGTAGATGAATCTGATGAAGAAGATAGACGCGAAGTTATCCAATTATTGTTTAACCTTTGTCCCAAGGATCACAGTATTATCAAGGTGTTTGTGGCAAGCCTGCCAGTTGTGAAACTTGAATGTCACATCAAAAATTTCGGGGTCATAAGGATGCAAGATGTGAACGAGGCTGACATACGCAGCTTTACACATTCATTTCTTTCCACGACCGACTTCCCGGCAAACACCCTTCTCTTTATTACTGATTACATTGTCAAACACGCCCAGAGGGTTTTCCTGTGGGTGAACTTGGTTTGCGACCAGCTACGCAGATTCGCGATGGAGGGTTGCACTAAAAATGAAATCATTCATTTTCTTAAGAGCCTTCTGACAGAACTAGAAGGACTTTACAAACGAATTCTCGAAGACTTGGAGCGGGGTTAAGAAAGGGATATCATAGATGGAATAAAAATGTTCCAATTTGTTCTTTTTGCAAGACGGTCTCCTACCATATCAGAACTCCAACATGCTGTGGCTACTCCAAGTGATCCAGACACCGAATGCGACTCTACCACCTTGTACAAGTTCTTAGATGGGGACATCATGCCTGAATGGAAAGGCGGATAATACACTGTACGCGCAATTTGTTGGAAACCAAGGGTCAAGGTAGTTCATGACTTGGAGGACCGTTTTAAACCTTTCGTCTAACTAAATATATTACAGAAAAGACAGTTCAAATAATGCACCAAACGGTTCGCGAGTTATTCCTTCAGCCCGACCGTTTGGCAGCAACTTCTAGGTTTAGGATGACTCAAGACGATTCTCATATCAGAATAACGATAACTTGTACGCGGTATCTCATCTCTTGTGCAACTTGTACAGAATATACCACCACTTGGGGAGGTGAACTTCCAGAAGTTGAGCCTTGAACATCAGGACAGTTCGATGACTATGTTCGATATCTCAATGAAAGGCCTTTAATCAACTATGCACTTAGCCATTTGAAATATCACATAAGCAGTTGTCCTCCGACTCCAAGGCTTTCCTATCTCATATCCCAGCTTACCAAGGAGTTGACTGGCAATAGAGCTGCGCTGTACTTACTGGAGAATTGGATTACCGGTACTCTGAGCAAAGCCATTTCCAATGAAGAATAGTGTAATGCCGCTCGGAAGTTCAGGGACGAGGTCTTATGGCTGCGGCTAGCAATGGGTTCCATCATGTAGCTGAAGCGTTACTGACGACTGGCGCTCAAGCTAATACTTGTGTGCATAGAATAGTGTCTTTAGTTGTTTCTGCGGAGAAAGGGCACGAGGCTACAGTCCGGCTACTTCTTGACCGTGGTGCCGACATAGGTCCCAACGTGCATATCGCAACTGCGCTGCACCGGGCCGCCCATAATGGGCACGAGTCTACTGTTCGGCTACTTCTAAATTATGGCGCCCCCATTGAGGCCGTGAGATTAAGTGGCGGGACTGCACTGCACCGGGCTGCCCAGAACGGGCATGAGACCACTGTCCGACTACTCCTCAACAGCGATGCCAACATCAAGGCCGAGATGCATTATGACGACGACTGTCGCACTACACTGCATTTGGCCGCCCAGAACGGGCTCGAGGTTACTGTTCAACTGCTCCTGGACCGTCGTGCTGCAATTGGTTCCAAAACGGGTGGCATGACTGCACTACATTGGGCTGCCCAGAACGGGCACGAGGCAACTGTCCGGCAGCTTCTCGACCGTGGTGCTGATATAAACGCCAAAGCTCGTGGTACGACTGCACTTCATTGGGTCGCCCAAAGCGGGTGCGAGGACATTGTCCGGCAGCTTCTTGACCGCGGTGCCAGCATCAACGCTTCGACATCTGGCTGCTCATCTAACCGCTCAGAACGGACATAGGTCGGTTGTCAAGCTGCTCCTTGCGAAAATTGAGGCCCAGGCATCCTCCTATTACACTGCATTACACCGGGCAGCCCAAAATGGGTACAATGCTACTGTACTGCTACTTCTCGACCATGGCGCAAACATCAACGCACAGGCATCCAGCCACCACACTATACTCCATATGGCCGCCGGAAACGGACACGAGACAACTACCCAGCTACTCCTCTCTCGCAACGCTGACATAGATGCGAGTGCACATGGCATGATAGCACTACACCAGGCTGCCCAGAACGTATATGAGGCTGTTGTCCGGCTGCTACTCAACCACAGCGCTGACATCAAGGTTACAACATCTGATGACCACACTACGCTGCACTTGGCCGCCAGAAACGGGCACACAACCACAGTAAGGCTGCTGCTCAACGAGGGCGTCGACGTCAAGGCAAAGGCATCTGACAACCACACTGCGCTGCACATGGCCGCCAGAAACGGGCATGCAGTTACAGTGAAGCTACTACTCGACCACGGCGCTGATATCAAGGCGAAGGCATCTGACTACCACACTGCGCTGCACATGGCCGCCAGAAACGGGCACACAGCTACAGTGAAGTTACTACTCGACAAGGGCGCCGACATCAAGGCGAAGGCATCCGACTACCACAGTCCAGCTGCTGCTCGACCGCGGCACTAACACCAAGGCAATGGGAACCAACCACCATACTAGGCTGCATATGACTGTCCAGAAGGGGCATGAGGCCATCGTACAGGTGATTTTCGGCTTCGCTACCGCTGACATCAATGTGCTAGCATACATCACTCCTGCATTGCGAGTAGGTAGTCCGAACTTGCACAAGGCCATTATTCAACTCATTAACCACCACCACCACCGCCACCACCACAATGAGGTCATAATCCCTCCTTTCCTAATGATCCTTTCAAACCATCTTGAGAAATTTGTTCTCCACTGTTTAGGAAAGTGGTATGACGGTGTCGAGCATGAGACGAGGATGTTCCTAGTTATTCCACCTCCTAGAAGTCTTGCTGTTGCAGAACCCGAGTATGCTGGCGTTATACCACATGACCCCAATGCCAGTAGTATTCCTACGGTTGAATCCTTCAAAAACAAGGGAATAATTAAGGATATAACTTCAACGAAATTACTGTGTGAGTAATTTTTAGAATTTACAGATGGTATTTCATTTTCTCGATGAACCTCTCTAAAGAATCTCATCTAATATATTTACAGAAATTACTGTTCCAATAATATATCATCTCCAGCTAAGTTACTCAAGAAAAACGAGGGGAGCAAGTCCTTGGACAACGACAAGTTCTGTGCGTGGGTAGCTACAATTTGTATCTCGCGTCTTATTTTTGCGCTGCGGAGCTCTCTAAGAAGAGAACCTCCGGATATCACATTAGAACACTTCGACAACCTGTTAGGGAGTCAGGGTACTACATACCTGAATAGCATTCTTCTACAGCATGAACTAAGCAAAATATCCGAAAATTTCAACGAAAACACACCATATACTGTGGCGCGAATCAGGTTCCACCGAGAAGCACATGCTTTAATAATGGTAGTCCGGCTGGAATCCTCAGGCATTATGGCACTTATTGGAGGACTTCTGTGTTTCTCATAGGAACATCATTTCCACCTCGAAAAATTCCTTTCTGGATTGTACTTCAATTACTTGTGAAGTGGGAAAGAGCGGAGGGTTGCGTCAGAATATTTCAGAGAGAATGGAGTTTCTGGTTCCGTCTTGTCATTGAATAATCATTAAAACTTCCGTTCCGTCGAGCGTCCGTTTGTGGTCTGACTTTTATGACTATGGATGAAATCAACGGGTATAAGTTCCACAACGAGCGGTTAGTTAGGTTTGTGCTGAAAACACCAGGCGGGTTCGAAACCAGATGTGTTGTAACATTATCATCGCAGGCATCAAACTTGTAGAGATTGCAGGCTCGAAACCTGATGATATCACTTTTATTGTCCTTCTGTCCGGAATCTCGGCGAAATGAAATATGCTGTAGGATTTACTGGAAACTTTAAATTACCACGGATAAAATCAACAGATATACGATAACTGGGTACTTGGTTGAGCTGATGCTAGAAGCACCAGGAGTTGTAAATGCCGGGGCTCGGGGCGAGTTCGAAACCTGTGGTGCTGTAAACACTGAAGCCACTGCTTTGCCTCTTCTCTTGCTCGACCGTAATTCACCTAACCCCAGCGAGTATGGGCTTTCTGCGAAGATGTGATCTGTAGTTGGGGTCAACACATATCAGCGGGTGGCTAAAAGTATCGAGTAACGACTGGCGATCATGGTTGCAACACAAAACAATCGCGTACACAATCAATCATAACACCGTGAGCATACACAACCAGACCATGAATGGATGACGTAATTACATGCAGGCTAGCACATGAGGATGAGAGTGAGTACACCCTACAAATGCGGTATCTTAGTGGGAATGAGGGTAATGGGCGGTAGAGAGTTTGAGGGTCATCCAAATATGTAGGTCACGCGAACGCCAAGATTACAAATACCCAAGACTCGAAATTACCAAAAATATGTAGCTGCCAAGACTAAAGTTGGATGCCAAGATTAGATAGATTTCCATTTAATTTTTAATGACGAACTCTCGCTAGGGCCGAGCAGAATAATCTCAGGTTTCGAGCCTAAGATCCTAGCCTGTACTTTACGTTTTAAGCTTACGATGTTCGTTTTTATACCATTGATAGATTACTACACACTACAGGTTTCGTTCGAACCCGCATGGCAGCTGGCGTTTCCAATACCTGGTGTTTCTAGCACCAGCTAATAACAGCATATGGGTTGACCCGAGGGGTGATTACTCTGATCACTTCCATAGAAATGGAAGAATCTCACTGGGGTTGGGCGAGCAAAAGAATTGTATAAGAGTAATCTTAACTTCAAACCTATAGTCTTAGTGTTTACAGCACCGTAGGTTTTAAGCCTGTGGTCTTCGTGCTTACAGCACTGATAGCTGCAAGTTTCGAACCCAAGGTCAGCGTTTATAACGCCTGGTGTTTTCTACACCAGCTAAGCAATACACTCAGTTGTATATAAGTTAACCCGTGCGGTATTACGCAAATCGTAGAACGCCTGTAGCATGGGTAAATATCGCTGAGCTACGGCTAAGCGAAAGAAGAAGAAAAGAATGATATTTGTAGGGTTTCAACCCTGCAATCTTTAGTGTTTACAACACCGCAGTTTTCGAACCTGCCACCGGCGATTCCAATGCCCTTCCAGCACTAACTCAATGAGCGCTCTCAATTGTTGTATACCCGTTGATTTCATCCATGCCATGTAAAGTTTCCAGCAAAACCTATGGTCACAGCATAATTCGCTCCGCTGAGATGGACAACAAAAGAGTAATCTTATCAGGTTTCGAGCCAGTGAACTTTTGCAGGTTTGTAGCTTGCGAATGATATGCAATGTTTATAGTACTGCAGGTTTCGAACCCGTACACGGTGTTTATAGTACCTAGTGTTTTTAGCACCAACTAAGCTAAGCCTCAGTTGTTGTATATCCGTTGAATCCAGCTATAGTAATGAAAAGTTTCCAGCAAATCCTCACAGCATATTTAGTAATTTGTTTCGCCGAGATGCCGGACAACAAAGAGTGATCTCATCAGGTTCAAGCCTTCATGTTTGAAACTCGTGAACTGTCGTGTTTACAGCACTACATGTTTCGAACTCGTACACGGTATTTACAGCACTTGGTGTTTTTAGCGTCGAACTAGGTATGTGATTTGTTATATATGACTTGGTTTAATTCGATATCATTGATCACACGGAAGTGTTAAAGCCCATGCAAACACTTTGGCGGAAAGACCTGTGTAGCGGATTTTCTGTTGGTAATTCGTCGAGGACCTTCCTTTGTGATTAGAGTCATGACTACAATTCTGCATGTTTAAATTCCCTGAGTGATATTGCGTGAACTGTAACCGATATTCCCTATCCTACTCTCCGATACTAGAAGGAAGAAGCGTAGACACGTAGAGAGTTTTCCGGACGAAATCTTCTAAAAGACTGAACCATTTCAAATCTTCACTCCAAGTTAATTTTAGCGACGGAATGAGTGACAACCCGTATTCCACTGAAACATTCCCGCCTTCCCAACTATCCATCCATTCTCCTATTATCAAACTCCAACCCACTCTCCTTCCTCACCGCACCATAAATCCTACGTCATCCTCGTTAGCCCACCACCTCACATTCCTCTGGGTGTATAACATACGCCGGTAAATCCCCCTTAGGCCCAACCACCTCCTTCACCACCATCAAATGCTCATCTGCCACCTTCGCAATCTTCAGATCAACACCTACACTCTCTGCAAGTCTGATAGCATGCCCCGCATCCTTTCTCGCAAGATCAACCGCAAAAAGCGGTTCTTCACGGAGATAGTCGCCATGACGCATACGGTTCGAGTATGCTACAAACGGGCCGGGCATCATCTCTCTGGAAAAAACCTCGATCAGTCAACTCCACCCCCGGTGTGTGGGAGGGGGGGTCTACTCGATGAATTTATGCAACATATTCGAGCCGAGACCTGACTTCTCGGCCCATGCGTGACCCTCCGCTAGTGTCTCGACCATAGAGAGAATGAAAGTGTTTCCCGTGATCTTCATAAGGGTCGCGTGCCCAGGTGCATGGTCCCGGAGATCGATCACGGACCGGCCGATCACGCCCGTAAAGAACGGGAGTGCTCTGTCAATGCTATTAGAGGCGCCAGATGCGACGACGATCAGACTTCCGGAGTCGGCCATGGCAGGGGCGCCAAAAACTGTACATGTGATAAAGAAAGAAAGTTAGATATTTAGCTTTTTGTTCGTTTGCTGATGAGGTATGTATGCATCTGAATTTGGAAGGCACAAGTAGTAGCAGCAGCAGCATCAGAGGTAAAAAGCAAACAATAAACAACAGCGGAGGGATGGAACATACCAGGACTGGCAATGAATTCAGCACCAGCGGCCAAAACCTTCTCGCAAATCTCATTCGTAGTTTCGGGGAGGACAGTAGAAGTTTCTACAAACAACTTCCCGTTTACACCGCCTGGTGTTTGCAACGCGCTCTCATAGATATCTTTAACACTTGCATCGTCTCCAAGGGAGGTAAAAACTACGTCGGCCGGTTCCACGGCGTCTTGCACCGACTCCACAACCTGCACTGAACCCGGGTTATCGAGCGATGCCGCAAGATCGTGGGCTCGCTGCGTAGTCCGGTTCTGGATTATCAATGATTGAGAGAGGTTGGCTTTCTGTGAGATGTTACGTGCCATACCCTACCACCGGGGATCTTATCAGCACGAACGATAAAGTCCACGCGTCCTGAATGAGAAGGGAAGTTGGTTTGAAGATACATGGAAGATCACTCGCGTGTTGTTTCTGGCAGCTAGGCCAAGCACGCGACAGGAAGATCGGGTGGGGTTGGGCGGGGCAAAAGCAAGACAGGTACGTACCCTCCCCATGTTGCCTAGGCCAATCCATGAGACACGCTGCTGTTGCTGCATGATGTGGGGTTTTGTGGGGTTTTGTGCGGTGAGCTTAGTAGTTATCTTCTGGGTTTTCCTTTGAGGGGTAAGGTAAGGTAGAAAGATTGTCCGAAATTCTTAAGGCGATGAGATAACGGTGCGGGTCGATGATTCTGAAACCTCACTAAATATTCTACTGGTGCCTAGAAGGAGGGGAGAGACATTTTGCCTCAGGTTATCTTGTTTGTCGGTGTTTCTCGGAACTTGAGATGCCGGTACCAAGGTTGTCGCAGCATCCCCCCCATTTGCGGAATCACCACATACGCGGATGTCCTCGCGGAATCCTGCACAAGGCTTAAATTCCGCGTATGGGGTTGCTTGCTGAGAGAAACTTCCTGGAGTGGCTAGTCATATTTTACTTTTGGCTGCGTTTCCATTTTGGGGTTTTCCAGTCCGGAAACGGACCTACATCGTCACTTGAAATTTGCTAGAGTAAACCTTTTGAGCTTTCATTTTTGTCTATGTACTAAGTATTTATACTTCAGGTCCTCATTCTCATCTACGTGTAAAGAGCTCCAGCGAACCCGCCTTACAACTCCTTCATTGTGATGCGTCCATTCCGACCCAAGATAGCGACTGGTACCCAACAATGTTTTCCCGGCACTTCATAACCCATCCAGGCGATATCGTTATCGTTCTCCTCTCTTGTGTTGCTGGTTGCTGCTCCGATAGCCCCCGAAGACACAAAGTACGACCACTTCAGCGAGCTTCGCCAACAATAACAAATTAGAAGTAGATACGCCATACGTTTATTAGGATGAAATCGGATGTACTGGGGAAACATGGGGGGAGGAGTAACATCTTCTGCCGGAAATCTTGAGATACCGAGAACAATGGGCTCGGGCGGGTTGGCATTAAGTAAAGATATGGAATCTTGAAGGCCCGAAAACAGACACCTGTTCTGGTAACACCATACATGCTCACTGTGCAGTCTCAAGATCTTGAAAAGGAAGGAGTTCAGCTTCTTACCCGCTGTTGATACGTATTCAGGTAACGCCACGCCCAGGCACTTCATCCAACAATCCTAAACATTCTTAGTAGTGAGGACAAACTCAAGCTCTCGTGGCCAATGTTTGATACCACGAGTCACGAGCATACTCTTGGATCTCGCTTCAAGTAGTTGCTATGCCACGGTTGTTGTGATGAAACTGCATGCAGTCAATGCAGCTTCCCCCCACGACCGCGTTCTCGTAAAATCCCCAGCTGCGGGACAGGGTCGTCTTTTGGGGTAACCTTGCATGGCGAGGGGGTGTCAAGCATGTGGAGAAGTTTCTCGAAAGATGCACGGTTCCTTCGGGGCGACGGGTAATACCATGGGTTTATCATCCGTTGTCTGCATGCATCGTGTGGGGTGAAAGGTTTTCGTTGGAATCTTCTTGGAAGACAACGGATATCTGCGAGAAGTGTTGGATGAGAAGTTGAAGATGGAGATAGGGGGAGGGGAAGTTATTGATCGTAGGTTGCGATGCTGTGGTGAAGTGAAGGAGGACTTGGCGTAATGCATAATTTCTCTTCTCTCGCTAATCTTTCTTAAGTAATAAGATATTGGGTTAGGGTTCAAAAAATTGGCGATGAAAAATTGCCCACCCTCACAAAATCTTTCTTGGGGTAACGTCTCGAGCCTTGACTAAAATTTGATGCTAAACCCAAAACATACATCACACTAGAGTACTTACACCGCACCCCCATTTTCAGTCTGGGCTCGAGACAATATGAAAAAAACTTTGCAAGAAACACTTTACACAAGTACCGGTACAAAAGGATCCGAAGGAACTCATCTTGTGGCACCTCTTGGCGTCCGATTGCGGACCGTTACAGCAAGCCTACTATGCAGGTTTGTAAGAGGAATCGGTTCGACCAGTTTCTCGAAGGTTTGGGCCGGGGCAACCCGTGCTGGCATCTCGACCAATGATTCGACAAACGGTAACACGACAGCATGGTCAGAGACTGTTGCTGCACTTGGCTCAAGGAACACCATAGTAGTGCGGGGGAGTTCGTCGGGATTCGAGAACAACGTTGAAAATTGTTTCCCGTCCCACGAACCTATCGTCACCAAGTTGACTGCAATTCTTGGCTTCAGGGGTGCTCTGTCTATCATTGGCTGCCAGCGGGTGTGCTGGGGGGACAGAAGAGGGACTTAAGCAAAAAGCCGAAACTGACGCGATTTGCTATCTGCGTCAAGTATCGTCATGCACACCTTCCATTCTTGTTCTTGAAGGCAAAAAAAATGCACTTGTCGCGCAGCAGATCCAGAAGAAATCCACCTGAAAATTGAAAAACCGGTAGAATTGATAACTGTGTGGACTACAAACGGTGTGCTATAGAGTCCTTCTTATCTTATCTATAAGAGAGGCAGCACCACTCTAGGCTTATATTAAATAAATTTTTGGTAGTACAAAGTAATCATCTGCTGCATTGCATTTGCATCTCTTCCCCTACGCTGGCACTTTAACGTACACCAACCCCCCCCATTCAAGAGGGATACCACCCCCTAAAATTGTCGATAAGCTTTTCACACTCGTACTCGTACTCTTCACCACTACTACGGGACTGTACGCAGAATCTGCTACAGTGCCGTCTGCGATTTTGACGTCTTCATCATTTCTCAACAAAGTTCTCGGCCAATTCAGCGTATGCAAAATGATGGCAAAGATCTTCACCCCCGAAGTCGTCAAGGACCCCTGCACCAAGACCCAACTGCTACAGCAGCAGCACCGCATCAGCTTTCAAAACCCGCTTACCTTCTCTCCGCTGAAGAGACTCTACGAGAGCTCAATGCCAACCCCGATAATGGATTGACAGTGGAAGATGCGACGGCTCGCCTGGAGGTCGTGGGGTTGAACGTGTTGGAAGGTGGAGGTGGTATTAATCCTATCCGGATTCTTGCCGGACAGATATTCAATGCAATGGTATTGGTGAGTTGAAGATATTTCCTTGTCTATATTTATGGTTCTTGTTTTGACTGAATTTTTGTTAATTAGGTCTTGATTATGGGAATGGTTGTATCGTTCTCTATCAAATCCTGGATTGAAGCTGGTGTCGTCACATCAGTCGTTATCATCAACGTCGTTGTTGGATTCTTCCAAGAGTACAGCGCAGAGAAAACTATGGACTCTTTGAGATCCTTGTCTTCTCCTACTGCGACTGTTATTCGCAATGGACATATTGTCACGGTTCGCTCAGCAGATATCGCCCCTGGCGACATTGTTGAGGTCAAAACCGGTGATACTATCCCCGCTGACCTGCGGTTGATCGAAGCTATGAGTATGTTTTAAGGAGCCCGTGTAAGTTAATATATTAAAGCTTACCTATATTTCTATGATAGATTTCGAAGCAGATGAGGCTCTTCTTACCGGCGAATCTCTTCCAGTTGCCAAGCAAGTCGATATTATTTTCAAAGAGGAAGACGAAGTCGGAGTCGCAGACAGAATCAATATTGCATATGCAAGCAGCACGGTTACCAAAGGACGCGCCAAAGGTGTTGTGGTACAGACTGCAATGACCACGGAGATTGGTAAAATTGCCCAGTCTCTTCGGGGCGGCGATAGCAAGGTTCGCAAGGTTCGCAGGAACGAGGAAGGACATGCCAAATTTCAGTACTACCTCGAAGCTGGTGCCTTGACCTTTGCCGATCAGGTTGGCCGCTTTCTCGGTACGAACGTAGGAACTCCACTACAACGGAAACTCTCTTGGCTGGCTATCTTCCTATTCCTTATTGCGGCTTTGTTTGCCGTCATCTGCGTTGCTGCAAATGAGTTCAGGAAAGAACAGGCAGTTATTCTTTATGCTGTTGGGTAAGACCTCCTGCAAACACATCCATTACTTGTGCAGAACGTTAATGGTGTCACTAGTACTGGATTGTCGATGATTCCTGCGAGTTTGGTGGTCGTTTTGACTATTACTATGGCTGTCGGAACGAAGATCATGGTCTCTAGAAATGTCATCGTCCGTAAGCTGGATTCTCTGGAGGCCCTTGGAGCAGTTACCAACATCTGTTCCGACAAAACCGGAACCTTGACCCAGGGAAAAATGGTTGTCAGGAAAGCTTGGATTGCTGCTGAAGGTACTTTTGCCGTCAGCGAGACCAACGCTCCAATCAATCCTACCGCCGCGCAAATCTCTCTGGACAAATCTATGCCCCACGAAGTTGCAAAGATTCCGAAGACACAAGCCCAGATCCAAGCTGAATCCCCATGGCGAAATGCTCTCGATTTCATTGAAAGTGGCTACGTCCAGCACTATCTAAATATTGCTACTTTCTGTAATATTGCTACAGTCAGTAAACGCAACGACTCGGAAGAGTGGGACGCGCGAGGAGATCCGACGGAAATTGCTATTCAAGTGTTTGCCTCTCGTTTTGATTGGAACCGCAAGAAGTTTACTCATTCCGAAAATCCGTCTTGGAGTCAAATTGCCGAGTATCCTTTCGACTCCGATGTCAAACGTATGTCGGTTATATACCGTGAATTTAGAGGCAACCCGGAGAAAGGTTACAACGAATGGGCTTTCATGAAAGGTGCTGTCGAGAGAGTGTTGGATGCTTGCACTCACATACAGTTAAAAGACAGCAAGGTCCCGCTCCATGAAGAATGGACACGCATCGTGATTAAGAACATGGAAGCATTGGCCTCTCAAGGTCTCCGTGTTCTTGCTCTCGCTTCGAGGGAATGGGTTGATCATGTGGAGGAGTGGGGCAGCCACCCTCGGGCTGATGTCGAGAGAAATATGACACTTTATGGATTGATTGGACTCTACGACCCTCCCCGTCCGGAATCCGCCGGGGCAGTTAAGGTACCTATATCAGATGTATCCGCAGATTGTTGAATCACACTAAACTCTTTGCAGGATTGCCATCGAGCCGGTATAAATGTACACATGTTGACTGGTGACCACCCCCAAACAGCTCGTTCGATTGCGGTCGATGTAGGCATCATCCCCAAAAACATCAACACGTTGTCTTCAGATGTCATCTCGTCTATGGTCATGACAGCCGCTCAGTTTGACCGGCTCTCAGACGCGGAGATCGATGATCTTCCGGTTCTTCCTCTGGTCATTGCACGTTGCGCCCCAAGCTCGAAAGTACGTATGGTGGAAGCTCTTCACAGGCGCAAGAAGTTTGTTGCTATGACAGGTGACGGTGTCAACGACAGTCCTGCCCTCAAGCGTAGCGATGTCGGTATCGGCATGGGAATGGCAGGTTCGGATGTGGCGAAAGATGCTTCCGATATCGTTCTCACCGACGACAACTTTGCCAGTATCCTCAACGCCATCGAGGAGGGGCGTCGCACGTTTGACAATATCAAGAAATTCGTTCTCCACTTGCTCGCCGAGAATATTGCGCAAGCTTGCACTCTTCTCGTTGGACTTTCTTTCAAGGATGCCTCTGGCCTGTCTGTCTTTCCTCTCGCACCGGTCGAGATCTTGTGGATCATCATGATTACTTCAGGATTCCCTGCATTTGGCCTCGGAATGGAAATTGCCTCCGACGATACTATGCTCCGTCCACCTCATGATATCAAAGTCGGTATCTTCACCACAGAGATTCTGGTCGATATGGGAGTGTATGGAGTGTACATGGCTGCGCTCTGCTTGGCATCCTTCATGCTTGTAGTATTTGGATTTGGCGACGGACAACTGGGAAGCAACTGCAACGATCGATATTCCGAATCATGCGAACTCGTCTTCCGTGCTCGCAGCACAACATTCACCTGTCTGACCTGGTTCGCACTTATTCTTGCTTGGGAAATGGTCCACATGCGTCGTTCCTTCTTCCGTATGGAAGGGAAACCTGAAAACCCTTGGACACTGTGGGCTCGTAACGTCTGGCGTAACCAGTTCCTCTTCTGGTCGATTTTTACAGGCTTCGTCACGATCTTCCCCATCATCTACATTCCTGGCCTCAACACGATCGTGTTCAAGCACAGACCTATTTATTGGGAATGGGGCATTGTCTTCCTCGAGAGTGCACTGTTCGTGGCTGGAATAGAGTTGTGGAAATTCTGCAAGAGGGTTTATTTCAGACACTACGGAGAGAAGGTTGAGAATCCCGAGATTGAGCTCGGTGGCCTGACTTTCTCGAGGTATGCTAGCTTTGCCACGAGTGAGGTTACGGTATAGTATACAGGTCGACCGACGTCGCAGGTTTAAAAATTGTTTTTTGAGTTGGGAGGAGGAAGGGGTTTACAGGGGGTTGAAAAGTAAAAGCTTCTTTTCCTTTATCATTTCTTTTCTTAACGATGAAAGGCTTTTTGGTCAATTGCTTAGAGGGTTTTGACTTTGTGATAACCGTTTCTGTATTTGGTAACTAGTCTGTCTACATAAAATTTATATCTCTACTCCGCTATACTTATGAACTCTTTAAATTTTGTGGTTGTGTGATTATAATTTTTATCTATGCGCATCCTTCGTAGGCCTATGATGGGTAGGTATGGAATATCAGGTACATTTCACGCAATGTCACTCGGTCCCTGGAATGACCCCGGATTGCGAACATAAACGTAGGCTGTATATATCGGTGTTAAGGCTCAATACTTGCAGAGACCTCTCGTTTGCCCGACTATAATCCACTCAACCCCGCCCAAAACGAATAGTCTTTGCGAATTCATGTATAGAAAACTTTACCTGACCATATCTGTAACCGACGCATAGATATATGTTCCGACTTATACGTCAAGTAGGCGGCTTTGTAAATAAGTCGGCTTGTTTGTCAAGAAGTCAGCTTTGCACACCAGCCGCCTCAGTTGTCAAGTCAGTCAACTTACCTACAAAGTAGATCCCTTGATAAATAAGCCGACTTAGGGACTAAGTATATTATTCGGAGGTGCCCTAACTACTACACCCTTTAAGTCTCCTCCAGTACACTCTGCACCACAGTACTGCCACAGCTCCCTCAGTGACATACTGTTGCCTAGGTATTTGAAACATCCGCATGTTTGGGACATACACGAAGGAGGAGATGCAAAGAGACTGTAGATGAGAAGCACAGCAGCTCACAATCTATCTTATAATGATGGTGTTTCGAGACAGTGAAATTGCAAATTCAGTGTGATACTACCAACGACTTCTGCAAGCACAACATAAGTTAATTGTAGCTCTCCAGACAGGGTGCGGGGGCTGGCTGTATGTAGAGAGATGTGAATTTATGGTGCCTTTTAGAAAAATAATATTCCTGTAAGTTGACTCATTTATAAAGTCGCGTGCTTTGCAGTCCAGTCGACTGGTTTTGTCAATAAGTCGACTTATCTACAAAGTTGCCTTATTGATAAATAAGGAAACTTGTTTGTCAAACAGTCGACTTCTTTACAAAGTAGATTTCTTGATGTATAAGTCGGAACATATACAATAACTAAGCGGATAGCTTACCTGGTGCTAGAAACACTAGGTTCCGGTATTACAGACGCTGGGTGCGGGTTCGAAACCTGTAATATTGAGGCAAGAAACCTCCAGTGCGGGTGTTCGAAACACCAGGCACAGGCGAAAAACCGTAGTGCTCTAAACACAAAGATTGCAGGCTCGAAACCTGTAGAAACCGTGGTCGGTGTTGTAAGTGCCGGGTACAGGCTCGAAACCTGGTGCTATAAAACATCAAGTGAGCAGACGCAAAATCTGCAGTGCTATAAACACAAGATTATAGGCTTGAAACCTGCAGAGACCGCTTTTTTGATTTTCTCTCTAGTCATGGCCATAACCCACCGAGAGCTCATGTATTAGAAGCTCTTTATGAATGATGATGGGTTCGACGTATATTCATCAACTGAACGGTTGGCTTACCTTGTGCTAAAAACACTAGGTCTGGTGTTACAAATGCTAGGTAGTGGATTCGAAACCTCTAGTACGGGTGCTCAAATATATAATACCAAGTATAGGCGCAAAACCTACATGTAGTGCTATAAACACAAGATTACAGGCTTGAAACATGCAAAGACTTCTCTTTTTCTCTCTTTTTGACTGATCACAACCCTGCTGAAAAATAATACTTGCAAAATGTATTACAAAAACGACTGAGATCGATGCATATACAACAACCGAGCCGTTGGCTTACCTGGTGCTAGAAACACTAGATTCCGGTGCTACAAACGCGGGGATGAACAGGTTCGAAGCACGGTGCTATAAAACACCAGTTCGTAGGCTCAAAACTTGCGGTGCTATAAACACGAAGATTGTAGGCTTAAAACCTACAGATATCACACTTTTACCCCCCCCTCTTTTTCCACAGCCATAACTCACACAACCCCCCGCCGGGGGGCGGGGGGCGGATACCATATCTACTCGATAATAAGACACTCGGCTAAAATACCCGATATCGATGCTTAGGTATACAACAACTGAACGGTTGGTTTACCTGGTGCTATAAACACCGGGTTATTGGTGTTACAAACGCTGGATGCAGGTTCGAAACCTGGTGCTATAAAACACCGAGTAGGCGCAAAACCTGCAGTACTGTAAACACGAATATTGCAGGCTCAGAACCTGTAGAGAGCTCACTTTTCCTTTTGCCCGGTGACAACCCACATAAGTCCAGATAGTACTATAGACTTTGTGGATTTGCTCAGATCTCAAGCATTAGAAGCTCTACATGCATGATCATGGCTGGAACCGACGCATTGATATACAACAATGAGCTGTTAGCTTAGCTGGTACTAATAACATTAGGTGTTGTAAACACTGGGATGGCGGGTTCGAAACATGGTACCGAGTTCGCAGGCGCAAAACCTGCAGTGCTATAAGCACAACCTTACAGGCTCAAAACCTTTAGAAATATATTTTTTGTCTGGTCATACCACCCTGCCGGGAGTAAATAGTGTAGAAAATTCGCCCGTGTTTTTTTGGGAGGTGGTGGATATAGTGTCAATTGGGGGAGAATACATCGTTCTAAGGGCGAGATGTGGGTGTGAGATGCCCAATATGCAAATGAGATGAGAACTAGATATATATCTCCAGTTTTAGTTTTGCGATGGTCGTGGTCATGGAGTATCACACATTACGGATTTCGCTTCTTGTCCAGGCGAGCTGGATATGTTATTGTGAAGTCTGTATACATATAGAAGATGGTATCATAAACTACGATTGAAATAAGTCGAAGCACTTCCGGCGTCAGTTTATGGACCGTAAGAACGAATTCGAGGAACCTGGATTGAGGTGTTGTTGGGTTTACAATGTGCAGGGAAATATCATGAACAAAAGAGCAAAAGAACGATAGGTTTTTAACCTGAATTCTGAGCGTTTGTAGCGCGGTGGGTTTTGAGCCAATGTCCTGACGTTTAGAGCGACATGAGGTTTCGAACCCCGGTGCACTGGTGTTTGGTTGTAACACCGGTTAAGCTAAGCAATCAGCTGTTATATATGTGATAGTTTTCACCACGTTGTAAGAGAACTAAACTAGGGTCTCAAGAAGCAGAGCAAAAGAGTGGATACCGCAGGTGGTCTAGCGTTTGTAGCGCCATGAGGTTTTGAACCCGGCTCGTGTCCTGACGTTTAGAACGCCGAACTTGAAGTTTATAGCACCTGGTTAGCTGGTATTTACAGCACCGCGCCGGCTAAGCTAAGCCATCAGCTCTTGCACTTTCAACATTCTCTACCATCTTATACAAACCCTCCCAGTCGATTCCGAGGTTAAGTACCTTGCCTTTTGGCGTGCTTGACTTCGATTTATTCAGGGTCTATCACCATTGGTGTTATAAGCGCCGAGTACAGGTTGAAAACGTTAACCTGGTGCTATGAACGCGAAGATTGTAGGTTCAAATCCTGCAGAGCCCTCTCTTTTGCCTGGCCAATCCCACTTGGTGTGGATGGTGCTATAGATTTTGCAATTTCCTTTCATGTATACGTATTAGATACTCTACTTGCATGACAATGGCTGAAAACAGCAATGAACCGTCTAATTTAGGTACTGGAAATACCAGATGCAGGTGTTGTAAACACTTGGGTGGCGGGTTCAAACCTAGTGCTATAAAACATTGAGGGAGTCGGCGCAAAACTTGCAGTGCTATAGACATAGGCTCAAAACCTATGAGCCCTCCCTTTTGCTCTTTTTCACAGTTATCCCAGCCGGAGGTGGATTATGCTGTGAACCTTGCAAGCTTGCGAATTTAATCAGATCTCATTAATACATGTTAAATGATGATATCTGAAATCGACGCATAGATATATGTTCCGACCCATACGCCAAATTTTCCCGTTGGCCAATGGGAAGACTTGGAGTATGGGTCAACTCATTGGCAAAGCGGTCAACTCTTTGGCCTATGGATCAACCCACTTGCCAATAGGATGACTTGCATTGACTCCTTTGGGACATTCGGCTTCTCCAGAAAAATCAACCAATTTTTGCACTCACTAACTTTCCCATTACTGAACGAGGTCTTTGTTGCTGCACTACTCTCAACTTGAAGGTATGAGAGGAACTTCTGGCAGTATGAATGGTACTGAAAGCGAAAGTCATTGTTATAGTCGAGATAATTTCAAGTAGAGTTGGAGGCACAAGATAGTTACCGTGATGACTTGGAAGTAGGGCAGTTGTGATAATTTAAAAGTTCAAAAGTTGGGAGAAATAGTGCTTCACTGTGCCTTCCCAACCTCCTCCCAACATCTTACTTGGCACCTCGATTGGTTCTGTTAGTTGGCATATCGGTTGACCTATTCACCAAGATGACGATTTGGCATATGGGTCCACCAGTTGGCCAACGGGAAATTTTGGCGTATGGGTCGGAACATATACAACTGAGTGGATAGCTTACCTAGTGCTATAAACACGAAGATTGCAGGCGCAAAACCTGCAGATATCTCTCTTTTGATCTATAACAATGCTATAGGCGCATAGTACCATGGGTTTTTGCAAAATTTCTCAGACTTCATGCCCTTTCTAGAATCTTTACATGATCATGGCTAAAACCGATTCATTATAACAAGTAGGTGTTAGCTTACCTGGTACTAGAAACACTAGGCATTGTAAACGCTGGATGCGGGTTCGAAACCTGCGGTGTTATAAACACTGAATTCATAAAGTTACGGGCTCAAAACTTGTATAGATCATTCTTTTGCTTTCCTCTTGCTTGGCCACAATCTGGCGAGCGGAGAGTGCTATGGAAGTTACATATGTTTTCGGATCTCATGTACTGTACCGATCATAGTGATTCGGGTGTCAGCAGCTGCGCAGTCAGAATGGGATGTCCGTATATGTACGTACTTGTTACCGACAGGAAGACAATGTCTGATGAACTAAATCTGTCAGCACTGGAATCGTGATGGTATTTTGTTCAATCTAAGAAGCGGAAGGGTACTAAACCGTCGCCTCACCTGTTCGAGTCACGTTTTTCAATACCCAGCACATACTCAATACCGGTTGCTGTTCCTTTCCTCTTCCTCCTCCGCGTGCAGATCTTCGTAGAAATATCACCATTTACGACTATCCAAGACCGTTAGCACGATAGGGAAATTCCTGAGAGCACGAAGCACTGACTAGTACTGTTTTAGAAAAGTTGCATGACGATGGCCGAAATCGACGTATAGACAATATATAGTTAACCGCTGAGCTTAGGTGTTGTAAACACCGGGCGTTGTAAACGCTTTATGCGGGTTCGAAACCTGCAATACTGAGGCACAAAACTCTAGAACGCAATTAGCGTTGTAACATCAAGTTTTGATACAGGCTCAAAACCTGTAGAGATTACACTTTACTCTTTTGTCCGGCCGTAGGCCGTAGCATCTCAGCGAGATAGGATAATCACTTAGTTCGAAGATGTAGTCTGTTATATACACATTACCATGACCAAAACAGATGCACATAAAACTAAGCTGTTAGCTTACCTGGTGCTAGAAATACCGAGCGCTCAAAACGCCATGGTGCGGGTTCGAAACCTTGAATGCTGAAGCACGAAACTTCCGTACTCAATCGGTGTTTAAACCATGCACAGGCTTAAAACTTGTAGGGATCACTCTTTTGCACTTTTTCCCAGCCGTAACATCTCAGCGGAACGAAAAATCACAGACTTTGCTTGAATATGCGGTCCGTTATATATTAGAATAGCCAGCGTCATAGATATATTGACTATATCTACTAGCTTTAGGGTCATGATATGTTGTATGGCGTTACATACGTTAGACCGTGGGCTCTAAACCTGAGTTCACTCTTTGCCCTGGCTTTGTCATTTAAGATCTAGCTTTGGTCTTGTACAAGATAGTAGAGACTTTTACATATGTAAGAGCCGATAACTTAGCTTAACCGGTGCAATAAACACTAGGTGCTATAAACACCGGGGTTCGAAACCTCACGGCGTTCTAAACGCCAGGATATTATCAAGGTGTAAAACCTCAAGGCGCCACAAACGCTAGACCACAGGTTTCAAACCTGTAGTGTTCACTCATGACACTTTAAACATCAGGATACGATCCAGGCTTGAGCCTCATGGCATGGGTTTCATACCTGGCTCACTCTTTTGCCCTGTTTTCCTTCAATATGCTGCTAGGCTTTGTACAAGATGGTGGAAATTATTGTATTTACAAGAGCCGATATCCTAGCTTAACTGGTGCTATAAACATCAGCTGGCCAAGTGCTGCAAACACCGGGTTCGAAACCTCACGGAGCTTCAAACGACCTAGGCTTAAAATCTTACAGCGCTACAAACGCTCATCGCACAGGTTCGAACCCTATTGTTCTTTTGCATGATATCTTTTGTTCAAGATATCGACCCTCCATAAATTCCCCTTGAGCACACTAGAAGCGGAAAGCCCCTCGATACAGCTTCTTCCTAGTGTGGTGCCGGCATGCTTTTTTGGTCGGGCAAAGCGTCTTCTAACGTCTAGATTAGGGACCACGGGCACCATACTCTCCACTATATATATAAACTGTAGTCCAGAAGGACGGCAAAATTGCTGCTGCTTATTCTTGGAATTATACGGTAATCATACGCATGACCATGGGCTTTAGTTGAGGATGTGGTCCGTTATGTACACAGAAATCAACGCAGAGGTATACAATATCTTAGTTGGCTGAGAATGGTGCTCGAAACATCAACGCTGGGTGCAGGTTCGAAACCGTGTACTGCGGCGTTATAAACACTGAGTTCGCAGGCTAAAAACCTGCAGTGCTATAAACACGAAACTTGCAGGCCTAAAACCTGTAGTGCTCAATCTGTGCTGTAAACACCTAGACGGCAGGTTCCAAACCTACACTTTTTCCTTTCCGTTGCACCTGGAATAGAATGCCATGTAGTGGAGGGTGCACCATACATTTTTGCAACTCAACAGCACGATGGAAAAGGTCACTCGAGTACTCATGATCGCCAACTTAGTTGGAATTGTCAAATAGTTTGCACACACCATAACCGGTGGATTTATTCTAATTTTTTTATAGATCGATGTGGTACATGCATCAGTGTAGCGGATATATGGTAATGATGGGTCTCGGTGGTCCGTGAGTGGTAACCCAACCTTAACCAATACTACTATTTCTCGGAGGCTATTTACTACGTTACATGGGTGAACATATTAACGTATGTATAAGAACTGAGCGGTTAGCTTACCTGGTGCTAGAAACATTAGGTTGCCGGTGCTACAAACGCCAGGTGCGGTTCGAAACCTAGACTTGAAATCTCGGCGGTGTTATATATAAAACACTCATGCGTTCGCAGGCTCAAAATCTGCAGAGATAACTGTTTTGTTCTTGAAGACTTTTTGCCCAAGCGTAACTTCCTCAATTCCGCTCATCGAATATGAATGATGCCATAACTAGACTCTGCTCAGAAGTCTACATGACCATGGCCAAAATCAACACATAGCTACACAACAACTTGGCTAGCCGAGCATGGTGCAAGAAACACCAGGGTCGGGTGCAGGTTCGAAACTTACAATTGCCACAGACTCGAAATCCAGTGGTTCTATAAACACCGGCTGAACAGGCTCAAAACCTGCAGTGCAATAAACACGAAGATATCAGGCTAAAAACCTCACTATTTTGCTCTTGGAGGCTTTTACCCAATCGCAACTCTCTCAATTCTGCCGAAACAAAGAATACTATGGACTGTTATGTAGAAATTCGAAACTATACATGACAATGGTCGAAATTGTTAGGACGTGCGTACGGTGGTTCCGGATCTGTGGGCTTGGGGTTTAGGGCTGGGCTTTGGTGTTTCTTTGTTCTTTATATGATGGTCTCTCGCCATCGTACATCTGTATCTTAGACTTAGACACACACTCGTCACGATCACTTTTGGCCTCTTGCATCACTCGTTTTCCGCACGTGTGCGTACGTTGCTGGTACCCTCTCGTACACCCTCCCACAGAAATCAACGCATACATATACAGCTTAGCTTACTGAGAATAGTGCTAAAAACATCACATCCAGTACAGGTTCGAAACCTGCAGTGCTGCAAACACCCAGAGAGTAAGAGTGCGGGTTCAAAACCTCTGCTTCCTAGCCAGTGCTGTAAACACTCATGATCGAGCACAGGTTCCAAACCTGCACTTCAGAGGCCGCTTTTTTGCTCAACTGTGGCTCAAATGTCTCGGGGGCTATGTCATAACTCTATATAACCATGGTCGAAACCAAACCATACATATACAACAATTTAGCTTGCTAGGAATGGTGCTAGAAACACCAAGTCTAGTACAGCCGCAGGTTCGAAACCTACAGTGCTATAAACATTCAGAGCTCAGGTTCCAAACCTAAGTTCGGTGCTATAAACGCAAAAAAAAACAATGGCTCAAAACCTACGGATGTTATAAACACCCAAATTGTAGGCTTGAGATCTACAGAAGTCCCTCTTTTGTTCCTCCGACGTCGTTTCGTTTTTTTAAACCCAACCAAGTGACAAAATGAGGATAATTCGGTGGTGTCAATCTCAAGATGATTTCACGGTACCACAGTTACCACGACGCGGTCGTACAAAGTCACCATATTTTACCACCGTCATAGCGCCACCTGGGCACCGGACGGATGGAGGTCTATGGCGCAGAATTGTGGGCAATTGGAGTCGCACTCCGAGAGTCAGTCAAGAAGAGAGACGCACTGCATGCAAATGGAGTGATGAAGTGGCAGTTTTCAGCGACTTGCAGGCGGCCATCCGACGAACAGAGCACCTGGAGCCTGGGCCAGGGCAGCCTCTAGCCAGGTGAATTAACCGCAACGCGAGGACCCTTCGCAAACTCAGTATCGAAACAGAGATCCACTGGGTTCCGGGACACACAGGCATCCCCGGGAATGAGGAAGCAGATCGCCAAGCGAACCTAGCCTGAGAAGACCACAGAGCAGGCACGGTACGAGAGCGAATATACACCTCGGCGGCGAATAGAACCAGACGAATCTCCGAAGCAAGGTCGGCGGCGAAGGCACAGTGGGAGGCCGACAAGTGCAGCAAGCACTTCGGCTATAGACTCAAGGGCAAGGCGGGGAGCAAGAGACCCATCCCAATGACGAGTGTGAAGTCGCTAGCTGCCAGGTTCTACCGACTAAAGTACGGGCATGCACCCACTGGAACTTACCTGAAACAGTTCGGTCACTGAGAGGACAATAAATGCTGATGGCGCGGAGGGACGGTGGCCCAGACACGGGAGCATCTCTTCTGCCACTGCAGCCGGTGGGAAGACCAGCAGAAGGTGCTCTGGAAAGCAGTAGGGAAGGCGACAGGCTGGAAAGCGGGCAGATGCCGACATGTGTAGGTCTCTGAGCTGTTTTCCATGGAGAAGTGCGATCAAGTGGTGATGGACTTCCTGGCGGCTACTGACGTCGGGAAGTTCCCGCCCAAGCGAGTGGAGGAGTGAGGTCTTGGTTCGGTGGTCCCTCTTTTCGTTTTGTCTCTTTTGTTCTTACCAATCTTTTTGCTTTCTTTTGTCAGGGGACGGCGGGTAGCAGGAGCGGAGCTTCGCCATCTAGCCGGCCTGCCCGGAGGCGGAGGTGATTGGGGGTCTGTCATACTCTAAATAGAGTGAATACAGTATGATTAAAACAAACAAAAACCACCGTCATGGCACTCGAATGCTCGTTTGTGCATTGCTGTAAGAAACCATCACGATGTTGGTGTTGACTAATGGAAAGTTCAGAAGGCACGGGCTAGTCGTTTACAACTGCACGAAGGATTATTTACGCCCGAAATTGTGTGTGAATGTGTGGGCACATTCTTCAGCTATCGGACATGATGATGGTGATAATCATGGAGTGGCTAAGATCTCTGTCCGCAAGTCAATTCACTCCAGTAACTCTACCACAATACCGTAAGAGTCGTGAGGTAACACCAGTCGAGAGTGAGATATCGACGAAAAGCATCGTGGAATTTTCGTGTACATACACGATAAAATAGTGACATATAAACCACAATCTCACGACGACTTCCAGCGACAAATAATCTCAAAAAACTCAAGAAACCTCTCACGAAACCTCACGGCGAATCCTGATAAAGAGTCGCGCCATGTATCACGATCACATGTACCTTAGGGATGAGTCGTGTTAGGATCTTTACATTACCATGGCAGAAACAGCATATACATAACCGAGCAGTTAGCTCAGGTGGTGCTAAAATACCAGGTATTATAAACGCTGGACGCGGGTTCGAAACCTACGGTGCTATAAACACGCAAAACTCAGGTTCTAAACCTGAAGATAGTCGCCGGCTCAAAACCTGTGATCTTGAATCGGAGCTGTAAACACCCAAATTGCAGGCTTGAATCCTGCCGAAATCACACTTTTGCACTTCCGTTCTCGGAACTTTACAATACCATGCCCTGAATTTGTGCATACCCCATATACAACTGAGCAGTTAGCTCAGGTGGTGCTAAAAACACCAGGTGTTATAAACGCTAGACGCGGGTTCGAAACCTACGGTGCTGTAAACACTAACGACACAGGCTCAAAACTTGTGATATTCAATTAGTGCTATAAACGCCCAATTCACGTTGCAAGCATAAAATCTGTAGACTCTTTTGTTCTTTTGTAACTCGTGAGATTCCACAGTGTGCTCGGGGCTGTATTTGGAACTTGGCATTGCAATGCTTTGAAATTAGGACATATACACAACTGAGCAGTTAGCTTAGGCGGTGCTGTAAAACACTAAGCACCAATGTTGTAAACGCTGGATATCGGTTCGAAACCTGCAGTGCTATAAACGCCCGAGTGCAGGCTTGAAATCTACTCTTTTGCTCCTCCGCCGTTCTATGGAATGTGCTCGGAACTCAACATTACCATGCCCTGAATCGGCACATACAAAACAACTGAACAGTTAGCTTAGATGGTGCTACAAAACACCAGGTACCAGCATTGCAAACGCTAGGTGCGGGTTCGAAACCCGTAGTTCTAGTAAATCCACAGGCTTACTCGAAACCTATGGTGCGGTAAACACCCAAAGCGCAGGTTGCAAGCCTGTAGTAAGGTCACGGGCGAGAAACCCGCGGTGCTGTAAATACCCAGAACTCGGGTTCAAACCCTGAAGTGCTATAAACACTACGCGTGCAGGTTCCAAACTTGTGGAGATACATTTTTTACATTACCACAATGTGGCCCATCCATAGTGGTTCTGTATCTCAAGATCATTATATCCATACTCTCACGGTCCTATATCCTAAGTTGAAGCACTCAACAAGAAACCTGTGTTTGGCTTTTTTTTTGACTTATGTAGGTACGCTAACGAAGGTTCAAGTAACCTAAATCTAACTTCATCAAAAAGAGAGTAAAACCTCGCGCCTTACCCCAACTCCACATCCTGCTGATTTTGCGTAGGTTGAACTTCCCTACATGATGGAGTTAGTGATTATGAAAGTATGTTGAATATAGTGGCCACTAGAAGTGTAATTATAGGGAAATCAAGCGTTGCGGTGAGGGAGTTACTTATTCGCGGATTCGTTTGTGCCCAACACTTAGGTGGAAGGTATTCATAATCGGCTGTTTCTCCGTTATATGATAGTTGTTGGGATTCCCATTTGCAAAACCAAACTCTTCAAGTAAAGGTGGTCTCTGTATGCTCAGAGGTATGTAGCGTTTTTAATCCCAACACCTAAGTCGAAATTCGTAAGGAAAAAGTGCTGATCTCGTTGATACTCTATTGCCTCGAGTTGTAACCAAAAAGTCATTTTTCTTTCCAGATGCAGATCAAACAAAAAAGTGATTTCGCCCAGGCTCGATCTGGGGACCTTTTGTGTCCAGTTTGCGCGAGAAACTGTTAGACAAATGTGATAACCAACTACACCACGAAACCATGCCATATCCTCATTCGCTGGAGGAGTAATACCTGTGGGTAGTAGGTTCGAGTTCACACTCTAATCAATCTATGTGGGCGTGTGAGAATATTATCTGAATAGAATTTATCGAGAAAGTATGTAGCGGCTGCGCTAAAATTCGATCATGGTATATCACCCATAACACGGAATAGCTCTGGCTTGAAAGGTACACACCATTTCAAGTTTATGCTTGTTTTTTATGGTCTGGTGGTGGGCCTCGACGATAGAGGCAAGTAGTAGGGTTATCTCAGGCATTATGTTGCGGAGCAGTCTTCCAGTTCGACCCAACCTCATTTCCACTCCAAAACGAATGGCACCAAGTTCTGAAAGCTACATAAAGATCAGTATCAGAACAGCAACTAGGTAACTAAACAGCGGTTGTAGGACTTACAATGATACGCCGAATTCTCTTCTGTACCTCTGGGCGAGTGATGATGCAAATGGGTCTGAAACCCGTTGTGCTTCTATTCTTCCCTGCTAAGCTTGACGTGTACGTACCAAAGATCGATCTCCCAACGTACGTACGTACGTAAAACCATCTTGCAGTCATAACTCTAGCTCTTTTCCCCAACCTCTCGAGGTCCGTTTGTAGTCATGTGACAGAGAATCTGTGACCAATAAATATATCGTTAGCTGCGGGGTGAAAAAAAGGTTTGATCGAGAATCGAGACTACTATACCGGGCTTTGAGGTTACAACGTCACCTGTCACCTTGAAACGATTTTATTGCATATTTGGTCCACTCTTGTCCATTCTATAATAGAAAAAGATTGTCACGCCAAAAAAGTGTTGTAACCTCAAAGCCCGGTAGAGTAATGTGCATGTGGTTGTGTGATCGTGAGGCTGACAGTGGGGGATGTCGATGTCAGATGCTCAGCGGGGTTTGGTCGAGACTAGGTGTGGTGGTGGGGGATGTCAGTGTCTCGTGTCTAGACTCCAGATGTATCACAGCAAGCAAGATTCCAGGCCATCCCGCAGATGAATAAGGTAATTGACATACCCGTAACTTACAAGCTACAAAATAAGGTTTCCGATGACCTGCATCGAAACCCCTGTCATCCCGCACTTTTTTTTGCAACTGCTGCAAGGCACCATCGTCAATTTCTCTCCGATCGGATTAATTACTAGCCATCGTTATTACTCTACCGTCTCTGTTACGTTACGGCTACTGTCATCGAGGAATACGCGTCGCGGCGTCGGGGGGGGGAGCAGTTGTGGGGTGTGGGGCGGTTCGGCGTGCAGACGGCCGCGGTGGGAAACATAGCGAAGAAACGGAACCATAGGCTTGAACCGGATTGCTTAGAACTTACAGTTGTCGTTCTTTTACGCACATACAGCCGGGCCGGGCTCGGACCGTCCCGTGGCATAACATATGACCAGTGTTTACGGGCCGACCAACACAGCCAGGCCGAACCAGGTCAAATGGTGATCCAACCCACATCCGATTCTCGCATACTGATCTATTAGGCTATTACCGTGATACAAACATCACTTGATTCTTGTGATCAGAAGGTGCTGTGCCCTGCAAGGAGGACGTTTCTTACTGATTCCGTAAGTTAGCAGCAAGTACCTACGTCCTACGTACTTGTGTACTTTGATAGATCCCGATACACTCCGGCAGACTCGGCCCGATAGGGAGGTTGGCAATCTTCGGGATTTCCTATAAACCCCCCCCCTCGCCGTAGCCATTCAATGGATTTTGCCTCGGTACTGTCATGTAGCAAAACACACCACATCCTATCAAGATGCTCAATAGCCACACGCACGCATACTGTGGCATACACGTAGGTACGTCCCCTGCTCATGAAAATCACATGTAAGCTTGTTATGGGAAGGACGTCTCATACTCGCTACTAGGGCTACATATAAGCTATCTCCATGCATCTTGCACATGCTAGAGCTTCTCCAAACCTCAGTACTAAATACACAAGATATACCCTTTTGTAGTTCAAACCCTCAGCTTGGGCCCACTAATTTTGTGGACCCATTTACAATCTGTAAGTGATAGTCCCTTCCAACTCCCGGGTCTGTCAGACACATACATAGGTTTACTGTTGAAGTTATCGATATGAAGCAAGGAACCATGTTCATGCACTGAATCGTAACTTTGGAACTATACGTGCCATGGATATGCATGATGCTTCTTGATCATAATATGGAAAATGTCGTGCATATACACGAAAATGTCGTGATTTTATGGTGTACATATATATCTACACGACAAATATTGACATTTAAACAACAATCTCACGGCAACTTACGGTAGCAAATAATTCCAAAAACCTCACGGTAAATACTCATGCCATATGCCACGACCCCGAATGTATTCGAGGGAATGTCGAGTCGAAATGGACAGAATGTTCCATTTCGGATGGTATGTTTAGTTTTCCAATTCTCACCTAGAGGGTATATGTGACCATGTCCAGAAACAGCACACTGCTTTATCAGAACCGAAGCCTCAGCACGTTTTCCTCGCAGTACCGAAGTAGATTACCATTAGCTTGGGATCTTCAAAACTGACCTGGAAATCCTCGGCCCTAGTAACCTGTGCAACCTCACTCTCGCCAGGGAACAAACGATGTCGAGATAATGCGGATCCGGAAACAATAATTGTCCCAAAAATAGAGACGGTAGATATCATGGTAAGATAAGTTATCGTATCAACATCTATCTCTTCCCACCCATCCGTTGGCAAGCGCACCCAAACAAACTGTGACACGGAACACACATCTTTCATGTTTAGCCTTATTCAAACCACACCTCATCACTCGTCCCCACACATCACACAAAAAGCAAAAAAAAACACCCCGATATTAACACACCCCGCATATCGCGTCTACCCATAATTTAAATTAACTCCCCCCTTCCTTCTTCCTCCGCCCAATCATCTGCCGGGTTGTGGGCCATCACATTCACATCTCGGAAAAAAGAACCCCCATCTCCGCAACGCAGCTATTCATGCAAGATGTTCCCCAGATCCTTCGATCCCCACACCCTGCTTAAGTACATGCAAGATCCCACCGCGAAAGTTCAGATCTGACTGTTTCATTGGGCCGATAGCGAAATAGAGTCGACCATAAGATCTCACTCGCATACATGATACCGAATAATTCCTATATCCATCCATCCGGGTGAGAACCCGTCATGTCGATAATACCATGAGAAAACGCGGCTACGTACGGTGGAGAAGAGATAGAAGAACGGCCCGCATATATGCTATGTATGCTAGGTACGATCGAGAAGCTGGCATAGGATCGTATAATATCGTTATCAGTGGGTTAATATATTATTTAATCTGTTCAGCGGAAAAGGTGGGATACATATAAACAGGTACTCTACATACTCTCACACACACCCTCCCGACTAAAGAGCTTCCTACATTAAATATTAATGAGAAACAACAATACCGATATGATACCGCATCGAGGACGATCGATCGATCGTCTACTTAAAGTCTAACCTGCATGATACATATCTACAGCTTTCTATCTTATTCACTCGAAATCTTCAGCAATGAAGAAAGGGTGAAAAAGCTATATAGTCTTGTTAACGTTGGCCCAACCTGGTTGGCGGAATCCCCCCCTTCCCTTCCCTTCAAAAAAACAACATTTGCATCTATCTCCCGCGCCACGAATTTGGGGCAGCAGCAACAACAACACGGTAAGTTTTATCCTGGGTGCTGGCGATGAGCGTCGACGTGGCAGAACACGGAAACAAAAGGAAGGGGATGGGGTTTTCTGTGGGGGGTTGCGGATGTGTGGGTGGTGGGCCGGGTGAAAAGAGGGATTAATTTTTGAGGAAAACAACAATACACTTGTGCTAGCTAGCAACAATGAATAAGGCTGAAACCCCCCCCCCCACCTTCACATCCACAGCCGATCACTCATGTGCAAGGTGTGGCGTATGTAATCCCGCATCCCCGCGAGCGACGCTAACCACATGCCCACCACCGGGTTCCGAGGCGGAAGGGAAAAGACGTCGATGGTACGTACCATACTTGAAGCCTCGGTTTAACGAAAAACCTGGAGAATAGTTCGCGGCCAAGGTTTTGGAACTCGGGCGGATCGTGGGTGAAAAGAAAGTGTGATGCAATGATCTTCCCGTTACGGATGCATCGACGGAAGCTAGGCATGTATATAACGGTCATCGGAAATAGCACACACATATATACAAGGTTTCATTTCCCTATTCAGTAGAGCACGAACTTTTCCTGGGCTAACATGTACAACGTCTTGCACTTCCTTGTAGCGGTGGTTACCGTGCGGTAATAGATGATCAATGGAAGTGGCCGGGCTTCAGTTGAAACGTTGCACTCAACGGCGGTGGCGGCGGTCCGTTCCATAATGTAGTAGATCTGACCATTTCTATACATACAATATTTCTTCCATAGCCATTGCATTAGAGTGAATGAGATATATTGCCTGTCCTGCCTGTCTGTTCCAAATCCAGAACAGGTTTAGGATTTCCTAGGAAAGCTAATTTCGTGCAATTAGACATGTTAATTATAAAAGTAGCTCAGATGGGAAGGAAAATATTGAAAACACCATATAGAATATGGTAAAGGTCCTTTTTTTATTTTCAAAACCCCATAATCTGCAAACGTTAACCCTTACAAGTGCTTATTCGGGATTTGGGCAAATAGGGTGAGGTATACATCAAGGGCCTTATCATTGTCATACGATAGTGGAGTGTTTACCATAGCTTTGTTTCCGCCAATCAACGGATCTATACAAATCCGAAGAATACATCACTCGACCTTTTTGCACAGGCCAATGTGAAGAAGAAAGTCCCGGAGGAGCAGCGCTGGCCTGTGTCAATTCACCATAGACGAAAGATCAACAAAGCATGCGCAATTGCAAACATCAAGGCAGGCAGTGCATGTCAACGTCAACGTCAACATGTGTTAAGACGTTCGGGCAGAACCGGACGCAAGGAATGTTCGAAGGGCGGGGAACCCAGGGAACCGAATGAAAAAAGGCCTATGCACATATGGGGTACACATATATTATCTCCACAATCTGATTTACCGGTGGGGGGGGGGGGGGGGGAGGCGGACGATACCTATTGCGGGTTCGGTTTACAGACATCTGAAACAAGATGCTTGCCTGTGGTAGGCTGTAGCTAGAGCTGTAGGATACGATGTCGGTCGATGGGAATGATAGATATGATTACAAGCCCAACCTACGACGAACGGGGGTGTATCGACCGACGCTGGGGGGATGGACCTTCCGGAGACTATCTCCAGATCTTCATAACTGATCCTAGAGTAGCTCGGGAAGTGTAACGGTGGTCTATATACCTAAAAGGCATTCGAAACAAATGTCTTTCCCCACGCTTACCGTTGGTGGCGTTTGTGTGGAATATGAAACCCAATATCACGAAAGGCTGAAAGACGTACGTACTTATGAGCTCAATTACTACGCTTCCCGCGGGCCCGTTGATTGCGTCAAGGAAATCAGTTGGAAACAACTCAATGTCATGTCAGCCCTAATCTTCTCTGCAACCGTCTTAGCTAACTGTGTGAAAAAGACTCCTCGTCCTCCAGTTGAAGAAAGAGAGAGAAAAAAATCCCGCTCGTCACCCCACAAAATTCCTCGTTTCCCATCAAACGATCTCAGGGTGGAGTATCTTCATTGGGATATAGTCAGTTCTTGGCGTAATCACCCGAGTGGTTTTGAGGGAGTGGAAGGAAAAAATTTCAAACCCTGAAGTTCTCCAGGGAAGCTTTCACGATCAGCCGAGTTGACATACGCATCATCCTTGGTACCTGCATGCCAACCGAATCGTATGTGGTGTGTTCCACAAGCCACTGATCTCACACGGCAGAAAGGCAGAAATCTCCATCTGTGGCGGGGTGTGGTGGCTACCATTGATATCCGGGATTTGACCCGGCGGCGGTAAAAAACCGCGGGCAATCTCGGATCGATGGAGCCACCAACAAACACAGAGAGAGATAATTTTGCTTAGCGGGGCGTTGCATGGACTACATATCAGCGGTAGTGGGTAGTGGAATATACATAATCAGGGTTCTCCACAATCATCACCACCACAACTTGCAAGTTCGCCGACACCTCTGGCTCTGTAAACTTCGGAAATTAACTACAATGCGGTTTAGCTGATTTGTCTACAGAAGCTGCTCGTGGAAAAACCCTGAGGACACCAAAACTGGAATATCAAATCCCTGTTCGCCTATCGTATCGTTGGGACGGGAAAACCTCCCAATTAGCACCCTGCCGGCCTCGGAAAAACTTCTGGACTCTCCTCCCTAGCGGCACAGGTCCCTGACATGGCTGGCTAGCCAAGCAATTGGCGGGGAGGGTTTTTTTCGAAACTTTTAGCCACCTTCGTATGTAGGTATCGATATCCTGGAGAGCGGCACTTCCTTCGCCCCATGGGAAAGCTTCCGCTATATGCAGTTCGATTAGAAAAGTGGCCGCAGTTATCTTTCGTCTGTGCAGAAACCGCTCGAATCCCTTCAGCTGGCCATGACCATGACCCATGGTCGAAGATAGGATAAGTGTTGTGCTCTGATCCAGGCTCCAGAAGCATATTGATGCCCCAAACAGATTGCTGTGAGGTCGGGAGCCAATATCGTTGTGTGGACGACTCATACATATGTGTTATACTTAGTATATACTTTAACTTTTGGAATCATTCTACTATATTCTGTAAAACGTGTGACACGCGGGACTGTTGGATGAGGCTGAGAGTTCTCAACTTGGGGTGTTTACCTAGGTTTTTCAAACTCTATTCAACTCCACGCTGAGCTCCCCAACTTACAGAGACGCAATCCACATTATTATTTCTGCCCAATAGATGCGGGGCAGTGCTTACACGGTCCAGGTCTATCGGAGCGGCACAAGTTGCCCATCCGGCGGATTCAGCGGTCCATGTCTTTTCATCGGAGCTTAACGATCTAATCTCACATTTAAGCAGTTCTTTTATGGGAGCTATTAGATATGGGTTAGTCGTTGAGACGATAGAACACATCAGCAGCATAAAAGAACTGCTAAAGGAAACCTAGTCAATATTGAATTCGTGGAAGTAGAACACGTATATGTATATGTATGGATTTCCCTTGCATTTAGATCTAGATCACCTCCTCAAAAAACCTTCTTGGCGATCTCCAGAAGAACCCAAAAAGGTGCATTTTGGAATGAAGTAAAATGTAGGATTCATCAAAGTATCCTATTGTGTTCTAACACTTATGGAGGAGACCCGCAATTGCAAAGTATAACCTTGAAAGCCGACCTGTTCCAGTCTCCAGAGGTCTTCAGTTACTAACCATTCCTTGGATTGCAAAATATCCTGCCGTCGATTATGAGGGGGAGAGAGCTGGTTAATTAAACGCTGGAAGGCACGGAGTGGCTAGTTGCAAGAATAATTCATCGAAAGGAGCGGCTTTAATTCCGTTTTGGGGATATCTATATTACCATTTAAAGTTGACCAGCGGAGCCTCGATGCGGGGGGGGAGGGGGGCACCTAGTATATGTACGAGAAGAAGGTTCCGAGTCTATGAGGGGAATTGGCGGGTTCGAGCTTCCTTGTGTTGCTATATGCTGGTCACGGCGTATGGTGCCCCTAGGCGTTAGGTCCTACGCGCCTTGCTTCAAGGTGTGATACACTTCAAAGTGCTTCTCTGCGCTTTTAGTATTGAGTGTAGGATTGACAGATGCGTTTTAAATTGTTTATTTGTTAGTATGTATAAGGGATTTTATACACAGGGCAAAGTTAAGTTGGACATCTATTCATACTTCATCATTACACGTCCACACCATCGCTCCAGGCCTTGAGTTATATACACAGGCGCTCGCTCATCTATAAACTGACGTCGCAAATATCGGCAAAAAGTATTCAATATTCGCTGCGTTGTTTCAGAATCACAAATCTTATTCTAGAAGACCAACAAGCGGTTCCGATACCTATGTGCAGGTCTTTTTTTTGGGTCACCCGGTATGGATGTATCGCCAGCGGTAGGAGAAGTCAGGTATCTAGGAGGCGTAAGGCACGAGTATATGTGCAGTAACTATACTCAACCGGCGGCCGAGGAAGGTTCAGTTTCCGGTTGTGGATGGCATTAATATCATATATCATGGACGACATGTTGTGTAGCCACAATTTTGGTCATCATCGTGGGCCCCTGATCTGGATCCAAAACCGTCCCAGAGATCCATCGTGCATGATGTGTGGGGATGTGGTACGGGAAACATCTGCAGGAACTCCCCCTCGCGCCTCGCGGAATTAATCCCGATCATTCCTCAGGGCTCAGCCTCACGCCCCCCGCAAAAATATCACATCATTCGCCGTAAATGCACTTTGACCTTCCCCCACGTCCCGTAAGCCGGCACCAAGGGACAAGTACCGTTGTATCAAGGAACGGCGTTTCCCAACCAGAGCCTGATAAAACGCAGTTACGGAGACAAAGCCGGGGTCCAGTTCAACTGGCGTTTACAACGAATGAATTGCGTTTGTTCAAGTCGTGGGCAGCTCCCGATAAATGGAAGTGTTGACCCATAGACATTTTGGGTTCATCATGAGAAAAGCTTTATTCGTAGCGAGTAGTCCGGGGAGATGGGGTGAATAAAGCGAGACCTTTAACCTGATGACGAAACACCAATGATCGATTTTCTGGGGAATCTCGCGGGAGACCCGGATAATTCTAGAGTGAGTCGATCGATGCAAGAAGTGCGCAAGGCATGCTCTCTTGTACTGTAAAAGCATCAGCTCCGAGCTGAATCCACATATGTATGTACTGTATATTCAGGTGTTGAATTTGTACAGGTGTCAGTCATACTGTTCGGCGTGTCACCGAGAATCGGAGTATGTATCTAGATGCCCCTTTTTCATGCGGCCTATCAGCATTTGTTCCTCTAGCTGCGTCTGCATGCCATCAGAACGGTGTTCCACAGGCAGAGTCGACAAGGCTGATGACAAAATGCGCCATCGTGCCGAGGATTTACCATCGGGCAACTCTCTCCCCACGCCCGTAGGATCGAGACATGGCCGGAATCCCTTCTACTGACAAGCACCTAAAAGCACTAGGTTTGAAGCCATGTGGTAACTTTTTTTGGTTGGCTATATGTCTATTATCAAGAAGCGTGCACAAGAAAAGAAAGCGAGATTAACTATTTTGTCTATGAGATAAAGTCTCGGGGCTCCCCCAGAGCAATCCTTCCCCCCGCCTTTCCCCCACGTCCAGCAAATCCGGCCGTCATCGTCAGAAGCAACTTTTCGGAACCCAAACGTCTACATACATTCATGCCAAAGCAACAGCCGCCGCCGTCTTTGGTCTGTGCATTGCATCAAGTTATTTCCGCCGCCGCCAGTCAACAGCCCAACTGCCTGAAGGCAGGCAACCGTCGACTTATATATTTATTTTTATTTTCCGCATCAGGAACTAGTGGTAAGCCGAGCACCAAACGTCAGCCTTCATGCAACAAATCAACGTGGAGGATGGGAGGATGGGAAGAAGAAAGGAAGGAAGCAAGGAAGAAAGACGGCTGACTAGTTTTTTCCATCGGTGCCTGCAGAAAAGAGCTTTCAGTGAGAAAAGGGCAAAGCAAGCGCCAAAACATTCGCCAGCACATCCACATCAACATCGACATCTGCATCTCTTATTCACCCATCTTGGATCAGAAACGGAAGGGTTTCGGTCGTGTCTGGGGTTTCAGCTAGCCGCTCGCACAGTCTCAAGAACGACATCCCACCAGCAGAGCAACAAATTTTCTCGCACTGCCTTCTTTCACTCCACGCTGCTCCAATCTCTTAGCCTTCCCCATATTCCATCCATCACATATCAACAAACAAGATCAGTTGCCAAGGAATCTGCTTGTTTTCATATATTCCGTATTGTATACACTGGCGAGCCCGCACTACACAGTGCCCACCACACCAGACAGCGTTATCTCACGATTCATATTCATTCCGCTGTCGTTCGCCGCTGCACTCGAAAGCCACCCAGAACCCAGAAACTCGATACGCAATCTGCAATCTAATTTTTTACACCTTTGGGGCAACACCATCAACCATCGGACATCGAGCAAGAACAACAATAACGCTGGCATTTTCTCGCTGTCTCTTTCGCCGCGGTCCCCTCGTCTTTCCCCACCCCCCACAATTGTAGTGTGTTGTTGCTCCACAAACGTTCTACTCGGCCATAGATTGCCGACACGGCCTTGCAACAATCAGCTCTTGTGTCACCGTCTTACGACCCCTTCTCCGCCAGGGATAGGCAGCGCGCTTCACGGCCCCCTTTCCCTTTTGTTTGGTGTACCCCCACGCACAAATTCACAGACCCAGACTATAAGAAACCCCGCCGCCTCCACACTACCACTTTCTCCACACCCGTCCGTGATTACGTCGTGTGGTTTCCTCCCACCAGCAGCCAAAGCAACAGCAACAGCAACAAACACACTCGCAGCAACAGCAGCAACAACAACAAATACTACCACCACCATCACCACCGAGACTGTCGTCGCCACACGTTCATGCAACGCTCAGCCTCGTCGACGAGTATTCCCTCCCTGTCTCTGTCACCACAACAGCAGCACCCACATCAACAACAAAGATCTCAACATCCAAATCAACACCCCGTATTTCCACCATCAGTTCCGCATTGGCCGATGTCTTTCCAGGACCACGAACGACTTTCCGCCATGAAACACAGCAACCTGAGTGCGATGATGTCTCCTATGGGAATACAGCACGATCACATGCAAGATCAAAGAACTGAACTCCCCCGTCCTTACAAGTGTCCTCTGTGTGATAAGGCTTTTCACCGGCTCGAACATCAGACTCGTCACATCAGAACACATACGGGGGAAAAGCCTCACGCATGCACATTCCCTGGATGCACGAAAAGATTTAGTAGGTCGGACGAGTTAACTCGGCATTCACGCATTCATACGAATCCAAACTCGCGGAGAAGCAACAAAAATCAGGCTGCTGCATTGGCAGCAGCTGGACATAATGCACCACATCCACTGGAACATTCTTCTGGTCGGATGATGCCTCCTCCTCCGAAAATTATCTCGAAATCCGCACCGCCTTCTCATGTCGGGTCTCCAAACGTCTCGCCTCCACATTCCTACCACCCCATTCATGCGCCAGCTTATCACTCTACGCTCTCGCCGTTTGGAGGTGCCCGGACCATGAGCAGTCCTGCACTTACAAACAATAGCCACCCAATCGATTTGAATGTATTGGCTCAGACCGCATCGCAGCAGTTGGAGCGAGAAAAACACCCCTACTTCGGCAGTCGTCATCATCTTCCTCCTCTCACATATTCGCCTGGTCAACCCATGTCGCGATCGCACTCACATGAGGACGATGACCCATATGTTTCCCACCGATCGGTCAAAAAATCCCGCCCCAGCTCTCCGGTTTCAACTGCACCGTCGTCGCCAACGTTTTCGCATTCTTGCTCGCCAACGCCCGAGAACACGCCACTCGCTACGCCAGCTCATTCTCCCCGGCTCTTTCCGCGGGACTTTGATTTCAGCATGCAGTTGCCGAGTATCAGACACCTGTCGTTGCGACACATGCCGGTTCTGGCACCGATGGAAATTGCGGATCCATACAACGCTGGCGGCCCTCCCATGTACTCGCAAGTTTCGGGAGGTTTGAAATTGGGTGACATCATCAACCGGCCGGACGGTTCGCAAAGAAAATTGCCCGTCCCCCCTCTGTCTCGAGTTGCGGTCCATGACCTATTGAACACCAGCAGTTTGGGCTTTGCGTCGACTTCCTCGTCCTCCAACAACAGCATAGCCGGTGGTGATTTGGCAGAGCGGATATAAAAAAAGGGGCGTACGAGTTTCATAGCAAGGGATGTTTCTTTTTATCATTATCATTTTTCATCAGGGTTTCAAGCGGGGCACATTATTGGTTTTCTGAAGGGTTCGGCGACTAGTTCTGTTATAGATGGGTATATTTCTCTTTTGTTTTGGAAACTACGATGGCGTTTTCCTTCAATTTATGATTTTTTTTTCGTCATATCTGGGGGCATCTCATCTCTTTTTCTCCAATCATTTCATAGTCATATCGAGGGTTTTTTGTCCGCATTTATCGTTTTTCATCATCGAGGAACATTTGTTATAGAAGGCGCAGGAACCAAAGCAGGATATCCCAATTTCATACCTATTGTCATTTTGTTTTCTCTTTGCTTGGGGTTGACGGTTTTCTGTGTGCATGTAAGAATAGGGCGTGCGGTAGGTGTTGGTAATCATTTAATACGATATAGAAACAAACAAATTGAAACTGGATCTATTCAATCGCACATGTTTGTAAAAAAAAAAAGGTTCGAAATGAACCTTTACGTGTTGTGCTGGACGTCCGGACTTTACATGTGGCAGCACATCCAGCATCACACCGCATCTCATGGAATAATTTTTGTGGGGCAACCAAGCAGCAGCTATCATAGGTATATCGACATAAGTTACGGCTTTGTGTAACTTGTTACTCCGTAGAAATGGGAAGTAGATTCCCCGGAATTTCACTTAGTAACGTCTAACATCTCATTGCTTGTATCAACTATCAACTATCCTATCTACCGAGAAAGAAAGCCACGCGCAAACAGAGAAACGAAAAATAAAGCCACGGTATAAATACACGCCCTCCATCCATTTACCTTGTTCAACGGCTCAAGTCCCGGAAATCTAAGGTATCATGATCGATGATATGGGATTATCTAGTTTCACCACACCCCTACCTATAGCTAACCCCACACGACACATCTCCTGAGAAGACATTTCGCAAATGCAAAAAAAACATGTGGGAAAAGGTGGGGTAAACTCCAGCATCACCCCCGGTATTTTCTGGTGGAGGAGCACGAGGGAGGGCCTATGGAGGGGGGATGTGACATCGCATCGTGTTCGCAACTTCCTCCGTTATCTCTCCTGCCTAAGGTATTATTTATTTATTTTGTGCCCGGGCGCGGAAGGGAAGGAAAGGAAGCCTTAAAGAAGCCTTATAGAAAGAAAAAAGTTACTCATGGGTGATTTTAACCGGTTTTTCTTGACACAAACTGCGTGCGGTTACCCAAAACGGGCGCCTAACTAGGGGGCGGGGGCGTGAATGAGGCGCCGCCCGCACAAAGCATGCTCAGGCTCTCTTTCCTCCGGGTGGAGATACCGTTTGAGAACGCGGTGTGAGGACGAACATCCCCATATTCTGACATAACAGTTACAGCTTGCTAGTGCACCCCATATACTACCTAAGAAATGGGGTTTTTATTTATTCCCATGAAACACAATTACCTGAGGATGAAAGGAAGAAGGAAACGAAATTCCGCACCGAAACATTTCGTTTGCTCTGTTGTGGGAGTTTGGGGGAGGAGAAGTGGGAGTTAGATAAGGCAGACGATCGAAATCGATCGCGTACGACGCACTTGTGAAGGGAGGAGAGTGCGGTTGCGATGCAGGGAGGAAATCTCGATTCCATGCCTCCCTTTGTGTGTGGCGTGTGTTTTGATCGACTCAAAAAAACCCCACTGAGAGGAGCTGTTCCGGAAGAACCCGATTCCGACAGGTTGCTAGCTGCTTTGTTGTCATGCCGTTTTTTTACGTATGCTAGATGAGAGGAGGAGGATTCAGGTGTGGAGCTGTGGAGTGGAGCGTAAGGTAAGGGACGGACGTGAAGGTGGACTTAACTTATGCATCCTTCATGCGGAATCCCTTCTTCCTGGCCAGCCGCTCTTTTCGACTCCGATGACTACGACAACTGGTATCTGTATCAGTATCTGTATCTATACTCTACGTCCCCCCATACGTGTAACTCGGCAAATACGCAGGTATTCCAGGTACTCCCGGTACTTTAAGGAGGTGAGGTTGAATCATACTCATCATGCTCACACCCTATTGGCCTATTTGAAATAAATAGTGTAAAACATCGTCATCGTGTGTCAGGTATTTACTTACTGTACTTCTCTTAGCTTAAACTTGCAGCCCACCAGCAGCGCGGCAGTTTAATTATTCTCCCCGCACCCCGCACCCCACATGCAAACTAAATTATAACCCAACCCCCTCCCTCCCTCCCCCTTCCTCCCCCATATTCTGTTAGAATTATGATATAAGGCGGGGGAATGATGATGGGGTGCGGGGAAAAATAAGTAACATGTAATACGCAAAAAGAAGCAAAAATTTCCGGTCACGGTATCCCGGGAACGAAGGTCTTGATTTTTGCTTTTTGAAAACCCAATCGAGATCGTGGGGTATACTTCGACCGGTATCCTAAACTACGACTACAGAAAAACATGTGAGTCTCGAGGGGAGGGGGATCCAATACCTGGGCATCCGTGTGGAGGGGTGATGGGAATTCAAAGATTAGCTTCAGATCGGCACCAGGGAGTGGAACGCGCACGTCGAACCTCGAGATATAAAACACACACACACACACATACATACATACATATTGAAGATAGAGTATACCGGGTTTACCGCGAAACGCCTCTTCTCTTTGTATATCTTCCTCATCCGTTTGTAGGCGGCGAACAGGAAAACGCATATAATATCTTGGGTTGTTCCCCACAAAAAGCCAAAGATCTGAATACTTATCCACGATCTCTCCTCCCCACCCCCCAAATTCCTCAATTCCTCCATCATCCCCGGCGCCCCCCAGTCCGCCACTGGCCGGTTCGCAAGTTTACTTGCGTTTTGTTATTTATTTTTTTAGTTAGGAGGATGCGGACCAGTGATACAGCCCGCTTTGAGATATATACAGGGGCAAGAAGGGTACTTATAACTAGATTGTTTCTTTTCCCGCCATTACCGCAACACATCAACACGCACGCCGTTTGATACTGGAATTGGAATTCGGGCCGTGGTAAAAGCAGATGATGCAGGGCGTTCTTGAGGTGGTATGGGTTCGCCAGCTAAGAGATAAAGACGGTCCTATTTAAGGTACCATTATCCATTATCTGTGAAAGGTTATGCCATTATCTTGGGAGGATACGAGATGCAAGATGCGTTTACTTTGATATTGGGAAAGGGCCGTTTACCGAGCTCGCGACTAACACGCCGCTGGCTTATGCACCGCGCCAAATAAGGTTTTTGGTACGTATACTGGGCTGGGCTTGGCTGGAGATCGGGGAGGAAGGAGGTTTGGTGGGTTCGGTAATTGGTGGTTGGTTTTGGAGTGGGAGATTGTTGTTTGTTGGTGATGTTGAGATTGTGATGAGGCGTTCGGCCGCATTGCCTGCAGACCTGACTCTGTGGGATGCCTCCCCCCACCAAAAGTTTCCTTCATCTGTTGTAGAGTGATCGTCTATGAAGGAATGTACTTGCCGTGAAGTTGTTTTTTTAATTAGTATATTCAGATTTGTTTCTAGTGTAAACTATTGCTGATAGAATATCACCAAAGTTCGAAGGATCATTTTAACTTCCATTAGTGCGTCGTTGCAAAACTTTATTTCAAATTTTCCTCATAAATTACTTTGACTATAACTAATATAGTAGCAGTCAGTGTGTCCGAGTGGTTAAGGAGTGAGACTTGAACCAAGTTCTAGACATCTCATGCGTTCGCGCGCGCAGGTTCGAACCCTGTCGCTGACGATATCTTTTGTCGTTTTTTTCTTGCGAGCTATTCCGGTGGTGGGTGAATGGTTTTGAATAAGAGAGAACTTGGGGTGTGATAAGTAGGCTCTTAATGATAGGAGAAGGATCTGGAGCTATTTGAAAATGATTGCCAACTTTCAGGAATGAATTGAAGGCGAAGGCTTTAACTAGTCAAAAACCTCGTTTTTGTCTCTCGAACCGCTACGCGTAGGTTCGATTTTTAGGCCAAGCACCAACCAAGTACCTAGACGTCGATTGAGACGGCTGGATCTTGAAGTAAAGTTTGAAGTATGGAGTAGTATATGTGCGTGTGTGTGATACCGACTGAATGAATCATCATGAGGCATGCGAGGAGCTTCAAGTTTTCTTTTTGTAGCGACTAACCAGCGAATGGCTTCTCGATCGGAGTAGAGTGGGCATTCCCGACGCTTAGCCATGTGTCTAGACATCGAACGAAGTCCAGTGATGAATCTGATGTATCGATAGTTTTACCCATTGTTGGCGGATTCACCGAACTTTAGGGTTTTATATGGGAATTGTCGACATCAACGGATGTGGATCATAGACGTCGATAGACCCGGGGCAATGTCGTTGAAATACCTCGGTGACAAAAAGAAAAGGGTTATATATGAGATAGGTTGACGTTAGAGTTTACAATTGATCACGAGGGGAAGGAATGAGTTGGGGAAAACTTTGATTTGACTTTTTTAGGGGTTAAAATAGTGACTCTGGGGTATTTAAATATCGCCTCGCCCCGCTGGGTACGGATTTCATGCCGATGGGATTACACACCAACGAGTGGAAGAAGGTTTTGGCCATGGTAAGCGGTGGGGGGCAAAGGTAATTTATACTCCTTCGGTGGATTCCAGAACATGCCATGGTTATTAACAGTTATCAGTGAAATTTTTGGGTTAATTCACTCGAAACGCTAGTTAACTACTAAGTAGGTCGTTCATCAAGATTACCTATTGAACTTTTCTTTCGGCCGGCTAGTCAAAGCATTCCCGAGCTCGAGTCTGGCTGGCACTATTGGTGTACAATCGGGTGGGCAGAGGGCTATTCGACTACGGACAGAATGTTTTCACAGAAACGGGGTCACTGACAGCAGAATGTGGGAATATGACGTTACTGTATATTGAGAGAATGGAATGCAAGATAAGGAGTAGGAAGAGGACAAGTGGAGAAATCTCGAGCAACATGATGAGTTGGGCATCATTCTGGGGTACGATGCTGCCGAGCAATTCGTCTCCAAAATATCGGTTGTCGTCGCCATTCTCAATGTATTCATTCACACAAGTTCTGTTTCAAAGCCTCCAGATGAACCGACTTTGTTTCTGAGCCCGCTAGTTGACCACTTAGGATTTGGCCATTGAATGGAATCATCGTTGCCGTCCTTGCAAGCTGGGAACCGACGAAGACTCCTCAACGAATGTAAACTGTGGACACTTGGGTAGGCTGAAGGGCGCCTGGTGGAAGTGATTAATGATAATGTGAATATTCCACAATCTATCCTATACCGTACACCATGAATAATGAAACACATGCCAGCACTCGCGATCGCATGCTCGCATGGGCAGCTAAACGGAGAAAACGCCACCACCGCATACATACCGACAGAACCCTCGGATTACCCCACTCCTTGCTATTCACTGTTGGTGGATAGGTTTAAGATTTTGAGACGACTGTGACGTCGGAGTCGGAGTCGTCACAATTGCACTGCGTAATACTACATGCACCATAGCCTGGCGTTCTGTCCCCGGAGCCGGCAAAGGAAAGGGAATGCTACAGGGTTTTAAACCAGAGCTCTGGGTGTTTACAGCCCCAATTGAGCCTACAATCTTCGTGTTTATAGCGCTGCTGACTGGTTTTAACTTCTGTGTTTATAGTACCATGTTTCAAGCCTATGACCGCTGCAGGTTTTGAACCTGCACCCAGAATCGGTGTTTCTAGCATCATCCTTAACCACTTAGGTTGTCGTATATGTATATACGTTGATTTCGACCATGGTTATCCAAAGTTCCTGGATACTTGGGCAAAGCTCATGATTATTCATGTCGTCGAGACGTCATTGCCCAACTTTCAAAAGTCTAAAAGTGTGCTTTCTACAGGTTTTTAGCCTGTAAATACTACACCAATGGAGTGCTGGAGGTTTGATACCTCAGCATTGCAGGTTTTGTGCCTCCAATTGTCGTGTTTATAGCACTGCTGGCTTTAAGCTTGCGAACTCGGCGTTTATAACACCGTAGGTTTGGAACCCAATCTCTGATTGTTTACAGCACTGCAGGCTTCGAACCTGCGTTTGAGTGTTTATAACACCTAGTGTTTTCTAGAACCAGCTAAGCTAATCGCTTGGTTGTTAATGTGCTGATTTTGGGCATGGTAATGTAAAGTTCCGAGTGCAACCCCGAGCACAGCCTATAGCACGGCGGAATATAATCATGGAGGAGTAAAAGAGGATTTCAAGTCTGTAACTTGGATGTTTATAGCACCGTAGGTTTTAAGCCTGTGAACCCAGTGTTTTAAAGCACCCCCAGATTTTGAGTCTGTGGAATGTGCAGGTTTCGAACCTGCACCCAGTATTTGGTGTTTCTTGTACCATGCTCGGCCAGCTATTTTTCTGTTGTGTATGTATGCATTGATTGCGTCGGTGGTCATATAAAGTTTATTATACACTGGTAGCTTCTGACAGCACGGACTACATCTCTGATCAAAGTCCATGGCTGGTTATTAATATTCATCTCGTTGCGATGGTACGGTCGGACAAAGAGGGGGCAAAATTGAGGTCTCTACAGGTTTTGAGCCTGTAACTAGAGTTTCAAACCAATTATAGTACCGTCATCTGGTGTTTCTAGCCCCAATTAAGCTAACCGCTCGGTTGTTATATATTTGCTGAGTTCACTATGTTATGCATAGTTTGTGGTATATAGCCTCCGAGAAAATCACGTAGTATTGGTTGAGGTTGGGTAGGTTACGGCTGGAGAGGTGTGATACTGTAGCTACTAAGTAGCTTTAAGGTACGAGCAATCTATCACCGGTTCGTTAAATCTCTTCTCTTTCTCACTAATTATAATACTCACTGCTATTGTCTGATGTAGAATATTTCATTAACCAGAAGGTGTTACTTGTAGGACTATGCTCGTGCAGTAGCTTTTATATATTTGACGTGAGGGTCCAGGACCAGGGAGCGGACCACTGAGATCCAAATTGACCACATATCCGCCACGCTGGTGACTTGTGTCACATCGGTGTACAAACTATCAAATGAAAGCTACCGATTTGGTGAGTGCAATCTATTGGCTGTTCAAACTACATGAGTGAACGGGTAGCAGTTGCGGAGCTTCGCCATCTAGTCGGCTTGCCCGGAGGCATCGGGGATTAGGGGTCTGTCATACTCTAAATAGAGTGAATACAGTATGATTAAACAAAACTACATGAGTGAGAGTGTGTGACTTCCGCCAGTGCGTCAAGGGATCAAATTTACCCATATCTGTGGTGAATTTTTGATATTAATCGAGTCCCTGCTTTGGCATCGGATAACCTGGGGCAAGAATAACCCCAACCAAGTACGCTATCAGGCATCAAATCACAAGTTGCACTTTCCTGCAACCATCCATTCACCAGATACGAGTGATCTATTATGATCTCGGACCATCACGCACGTGAGCGAAAAAGCCAACAAATCGATGTCCCCAGCCCCAAACTTTTTCATTCATCCCGCGCCTTCTCCACCTAGTATTTGAGATGAGGTTTTGTTTCGTCATCATCGGAAACAACATGCAATGATCGCTGCCTAAGTTAAAGTCTCATGTATATTGAAATATCCCTTTACCCACCCCCGGTGGCCATGTGTGTGGTAATCGATAAGCAAGAAACGTCAAATAATCTATCGACACAAGATGTAACCGGCCCAGTTCTTTGGCCTGGAATACCCATGCAAATATCTTGAAACCCCCGCAGGAACCCATATTTACGAACGGTTATCAGGGCAACAACGAAAAAAAATATATAGGTGGATTGCTGGCCGTGAAAGACAGGGAAGCATCTTTAAGTTGCCAGCAATCAGCCAGAATATGCGAGCACCTCAAGCTTTACCTGAAATGGTGGGAAAAAACGTTGAAATCAACCTTGTCTCGCAGGGTACATATTCTGCTTGCTGCTAGTATTGTGATGACCTCGAATCACGGGTTATTCAACGTTCCGCTTCTGCACGTGATTCGTCGGATCGTTGTACGTTAATTCTGCATCCGACTTCGTCCCTAAACTAGGTCCTCGCCATCATGGCTATGAAGCTGGGCTATGTATAGGATACCATAGCGTCCCATCGACGCGCGGCACTGACTCGCACTGGGGTGATCTATAAGAATGTTAAGCATGAATTGATTATGAATGATTTAAAGAGCGACAACACCTGCGAAAAACATTGAAGTAAGCCACAATGCACCATCATGTTTATAGAAACCATTGTCCTCTCTGCCCTAATAAAGCAAGCTACTACACATGATCAGCTATAATAATACAAGTACTGCTAATTCAATCGATAGTCCTAGCAAAACTACCCACCCTTTGACCTCTATAGCTCGTGTTCCATCTCCAGCGCCTTTGTTCCATGCTTTCACTTCTGCGACCTTACAAACACCCTCGCCACCTGTTCGATAGCTCTCCAACCTTGCCTGGAGTGCCAAGTTGTAAATTCATGACCACATCACCTCCTTATCGACATTTTTTCTTGGAGAGGTGTTATCCAGAGGTAATCCTACTTAGGTCACTAGGAAGGCGCATATCGCAACCAGTGGTTTGGGGGTCGAAGATTCCAAACGTTTTCCAGTGATTTTCGGAAAAGAGTCGTATTATCCGATACACCTTAACCTCCACCACGAAACAGCCCCCCTCCCTCCCCAAAGACCTCACGCTCCAGCTCCGCCGTCAGTTGTACTCAGAGTAGTATCAACAGTTTGTCCATCTTTGAGAGTTCCCCCCTACCGTAGACAACGGAATTGGGGCGGGATGTCTCCGAACTTCGTCGCAGGATTGATAAGACCTGGTATTCCTACGGGACGAGATATCTCGGGCTTTTCTCAAGCCTTATCTCGTCTCGTGCCACAGCGTGGTCAAAACTACGGCACGTTGTTACCTGGCAAGCTTCAACAGTGCCAATTTCTCTTTTGGAGTCTTCCTTCGGAAGTGAAGTTTGTGTACCCATTTCCATCCTGGCGTGCTATGTCTAGACATCGACATAGGTCTTATGTTTCCGGGTGAAGTCGATCAACCCTTCGCGGAGTTGGACTATGTCGTTCTCTGCCTCGATGTAATCCTTATGGAAGTTTCTCTTCGGGAGCAGGCCAAACCTCAGGGTTTCCAAGCAAGCGTGGGTTCCAAGTCGTCCGTCCAAGAGACATCGGCGTTTCTGCAGCGACACGAGCTTCTCATCCGGGAGCAAGGCTCTCATTTTTCAAATTGCAAGAGAGTTCATTCAAGAATCCTGGTCTACACAGCATATTTTCTGAGCGCAGGTAGCAGAACCATCTGTCCTACCCTGTCCGCCACACTGATTTACCGTTGGCAGATGTCTGCCATGGGCGCTATTCGGGACGAGGTGGACGGGAGGTGAGTGAGCGGATGAGGATTCAGAAAGTATCGAAGGGTACCACGGGTAATTAATTGCTAAGAGATGTTGCAGGGAAGAGAGACCCAAATATTCTAGAAACAGCAATTTTGCAGTAATAGGCATGAAATTAACTGTGATAAGAATTTCCTAATACAAGGAGAAAGGTGCTACCCTTAGAGTAAGTATCAGTAGACTAGAAAAAGACGACGATAATTCAAACCGGCGGATCGGGAGGGAGCACGGTGTGAAGACTTTTTTCTTTAGCCAAGGTTCCTCTAACTTCTAAGTTAGTAGCAACGAAGCGCAAGGCACAACTGCAGCCAGCAACAATGCAGCTGAAGCAGCGTGAACCCTACTATCGAGCCCTATCGATGTCTAAGACACCCAACTCCCCTGCTTGAAATAGACCTGTATGGGGTTGACCAACCCCGCACTGCGAAACTGATACAACAGGTGCAGAACTGCGAGAAATACAGGCAGGGCGCCTAGATAGGCATGACACAGTGGTCCTTGAAGCAGTAGTTTAGACGTCCTTCACGGGTACGCGGAATTGCCAAAGACGTCTACAGTAAAGCAACGGAAAAATATGTTCTGACTGCGGATCTATAAATTCATAGTACATACCTAACGATGCGCAATGTCATAATAAGTACTTGCACTTTTTTATGGCGTGCATATCGACGTTTGAAAGCAGTTCAAGGTCCGCTTCGGGGACTCGAAAAACCCTAGCTGGAAATTTCGCTCACCATGCTTGCAGTAGTTAGGTTCGTTGCCACAAAAAATGATCCTACTCTAGCTTCAGCACTGCATTTCGAACGCGGCAACAGCGATGATTAATCTACATATCCCCACGAGGTGGGAAACCTCCCAAGAAGGAAGCTCCTAGAGTAGGTAGATGCAAGCGTGAAGACAGCAAGGGTGAAAAAGCAGAATCTGCATTTGAGTACTGAAGCTGATGCAATGCACCCCTCAACCTAACAAAAATACACCAGACAAGTCGTCAATGCTACATCATTCAAAACTGGATTGAGTAATTTCCACCGATGTACCATCAAGCGCTGCCACAGCCATCGTATGGCTGTGCAGTTGATCACCTTGTGGCTGTGGCTGGGCAGTCAGATAAGTGGTGCGATGCGTAATAAAGCACCATCTCGTTCCAGACGTCTTGTCTTGCTCGTTTATGATGTGTTCTGGGAAAGTTGGTCTCATGTCCAGCAAATGAGTCAACGACTATCGTCATACGTAGAGTGAACATCCTAGAACCGCCGTTGACTTAAATAGGGGCAGCTAGTTAATGGGTGGTGCACCGGTGGCGGTAATGTTTCCGTGATACAGACAGAGCGACTTTCAGTTTCGAGTGACGACGACGGCGACGAGTCAAACAATGTAAAATGGAAGTGGAGTGTAGCTCAGCTCTAATTTTCGCCTAGTTTGCGGTTGTCGGAGTAGAGAAGGACGAAAACCAAAGTGCCGAGTTTCCCCCAACTTGTGTGCCCACAGCGGACTTTCAGGTTACACGTCTGGCCGACTTGGGCGCTAAGCAAAGGAAGAAGTTCGTTCCCAGGTTGTGCGTTGCTGGCAAATTTTCAATATCTTGCGGACAGAAGGTAATTGTTGATACCTTCGCAGGCACAAATGCCTACGGCCCGGTTGAAATGGTTCCATTGAAGAACACCCGCCCCCCAAAATTGAGTCCGGTAGATTCATCCTCATCGCGCGATCGAGCATGTATTTGCCCAACTGTGGGTACTTCGATGGTGCGAAAATGAAAGAGGGCCTAGGCGTGGGAGAATGATCCGACTACATATTCCTCGGCCTCAGTTCGGTGATAGCGAAAAGTTATTACTAAGTACTGATTTGTGCTGCTTGCTGTTAATGTACCATTGCCTATACTTATGCACGATGATATGAGACTCCTGAACCTCGCTGTAGCTGTGGACAGCAAAGGTTAGTGTGGAAGAGATGAGTTCAGGCAAAGATAAAATGGAGGAGGAAGAAAACAGCGCTTTCTGACTTTCGCGGTTTTGTCTGCACATTTCATGTTCTATGGTCGGATTCCAGGATCATTTGGAGTGCATGGAAAAATGATGGGGTGAGAGTAAGAGAGAGAGAGGGAGGTGTGGAATTTACTGGGGGTGTCGGCGGCTTACATACTAAGTACTTAGTACATATTTGAGTGGAGTCGAATGGTTGGTTTTGGCCTTTTTTGGGATGGACCCTATTTTCTCAGATCTCCGTCATCGTTTCTTTTTGAATCAACATGCTTCTTTCGGCAAAGTCTTCGGGGGTTCGACATTTGCCATCTGCAATAACGTGAGTCTTTTGGCTGAACGATCGTTGTGACCAATCAATCCTGCCAACGGAAGCAAGTGAGCCACAAACAGGTAACATCTCTAAAGTGATGATGAATTTGGGGTGAGCGGAGTAGTCCAGGAATACGCTAGCGCAGAAGGTAAGAGAAGGGCGCCTCCAGCGGACGAGTCAGGAGGGCGGTTTTGATGGAGGGGTGTTCGTTAGGAAGCAATCCAGCCTCGAAAATAAATATGCAACTTTTGCCCCTTCCCAATCTACTCGTGGCACCCAATGCGGGATAGCTCAACTTAGCGGCCACTCCCCAAGCAAGATGAGAGGCAGAACACGCAGCAGGAGAGTTTGATGATGATGAATGATGATGATCGAAGATGTAACTCGCAACATAGATGGAAAGGAGGATGAAAGGAAGGACGAGAGACTATAGGGAGGGTGAGGGATGAAGAGAAAGGGGCTGTGAAGAGCAGTTGTGCGTGCATACGGGGTACGGTGTGGCCAGGCAGGACGGAATAATCTCAAAAATCATGGCGGCGTTCATGTTAGCACTCTAGTGATGGGGTACGCTGCTGTATGTAGAAGCCGCAGCAGCACAAACAAAGATTTTGGTTGGGTTGCCCCGGTTGCCGGTTGGTGGCCAGTCATTGGTCTTTTTTGGCTTCTGCTTTTGCTGCTGCGCTGCTGCTGCTGTTTGACCGAGCGTTTCCGCTTTCTGCCATCTCGCTCGCTCGCTCCCTCTGACTGACTGACGGTCGGTCGGTCACCACTCTTCCCCATCCATCATTCTCGCCGTCGCCCGTACTGTCTCTCCACTTACTCTTCTCTTCCCTCCTCCTCCTCCTCCTTTCTCTTTACCCTTTCTCCCCTCTTCTCTTTGCTCGTCACCCCCAACCCTCTACGAGTAAAGGGTCGCCTCCTTCCCGTCTGCTTTCGCCGTTTTCACTCTTCCTTCTGTGACGGTGTTACTGGTGGGTTTCTTTTCGCAGCAGTTACAACCTACATACAACACCACCCACGCACAGTAACGAGAACGCAACGACACCGGTCGGTCTTGTCGCGCCCCCTGCTCTGCCTCCTCGCAACATTACCACCGCCACTAGACAACGTCAACGTCGAGTTTAGAGATTCGTGCGGAAGACGGAACAATAACATTGGGGGAAACTGAACTTGCATCAGGCTTTGTTATCATAGACTGACTTGGCCACTCCGACTTAACGACATCCATTTCTACCACTCATCGCCTCTCCATTCCACCACCATCATCTCCGCCGCCGTCACCACTTTCTCACTCCTCACCCTTATCAGTCAATTTTCTCGCGCGTCACACGGCTCGCTGGTTTTGATAATCATCGTTACGATCGACAATTTCTCGTAGTTCCAATTGGTCCTCGAATTTTTGCCTTTATTTTCACTTCTCATCTCGAATACTGCTGTAGGGGCAAATTGTCGACCTATTAATTTAGAAACTCGACACTACACCACAGCTACCACTGCTTTGACAAGCCATATTTCTCTTTTCTAGAGCTTGCATTCATTCATTCTCACTCCAGAAGCCGCCCGTTACGACCGCTCCTTATCCGATCAAGACGACTTTCGGCATCCGTCTCGATCATTTTTAACGAATCCACCGCCTTACCACTCTACCACGAACGCATTCACGAATAGAGACTCGAACTCTTAACTGTAACTTGCAAAATCGCCTTCGATCCTCACTTTGTAAAAAAAAACAGCGGTATCGTTGAATGGACAGTCAGCAATAGAAAGAACGATAAACGGATTTTTTTAAGTGCATCTACGCCTCGTCGTAGATCACTTTTTCGGAGGGAAAGCATAGTTGGTGAGTACATGGCTAGGGATTACTCGATTATGGCTTCTGTCGCCAACTTTGAGTACACCATGGCTAATGAGATTGATCTTCTCACTGGTAGAGTGGTTCCACACCCCGCCAGAAACGACATTCCCGACAACATGCCGTGCATGTACCCTCCCCAGTCTTACCTCCCTCTCACTCCGCCCGAGTACCTGTATCAACACAACAGTTGCGGGATGCAAATCAGCCAGCATCAGTTTACTGTAGGTGCTCAAGGGTTTGCAGAAAAGGGAGTGTACGAGATGAATGTCGACCCGTATGGGCGAAAGCTTATGCCGCCCACTTTCGTACGGGTATCACAAGGATATCATCACCCTCAACCGCAATCCAACTATTCTGGTCTTCCTCCTCCAGGGATTACGCATCCAGGTAATCAGTATTATGCATCTGTTGGACATCAGCGAAGAATTGACGCGCCAATCGTTGTTGACGAGAATTTCGCGCGTCATCAGGCGAGGCAACAGGATACGCGAAGACAAGAACAATCCGGCGCAGGCGTAGAGGAAAAGCCTACAGGAGGCGTGTCGGCCCATCTCGACTATGAGATGGATGAAATGACGGATTTTGTTGGTGCTATGGCTCAGCAGCTCGTCCTTGGCCAGTTAACCCACGATAAATTGCTCCCCAGCTACAGGAAATTTGTGTATCAAATTCTCTCGTCAACCAGATTACCCAGTTCAACTATTCTTTTGGGTTTGGTATATCTGCGAGAGCGGACCACTTTACCCCCGTCGGCTGGGTCTGGATTGAGACAGGACAACGTCTATCGTGTTCTAACGATCTCGTTGCTTCTCGCATCCAAATTTTTGGATGACAACACCTTCCAGAACAAGTCGTGGTCAGAGGTTACGAACATCCCTGTACAGGAACTCAATGCTCTGGAGAAAGAGTGGTTGCGAGATATCAAGTGGAATCTCCACATCGATCCTGAGGGCACCAAGGGCTTTAGCCAGTACAAGAATATGTGGGAAGCTTGGGTCAAAAAGAAGGCTGTAACACCGCCTCTTACGCCTATCGATACAAATCTTCGCGCTCGGTCACACAGCACCTTTTCCCCGGTCATCCAACTGTTTCCTCATCAACAGTCGCTCTATACGCCGCCACATTCAACCATCATGAGTGATCGGTCGATACAGCTACCACCCGTTCGCCCTACACAGCAACCAACCGAGGGTGCTTATCCCTGGGGAGCATGGAACCTTGCTGATTATTCGCCTCCCTCGGCACCAGAAACCGGACCAACCACTCCGGAGAGTCATTTTGGGGGCTGGCCGGCAGTATCTTATGGAAATCCTGTGCAACCTGCCCCGCAGCAGTCCAACTTTTCCAGACTCCCGCCGATCGTTACCTATAACCCTCACCCTCACGGATGGCATAGCCACCATCCTAGTACTGCGTGTTGTTTCCAATGTCGGCATCAGAGTTCCGAGGGGTTCTTCCCCCATGCTAATCATGGACCACCTATAACGGCTTGAGTAATATATACAACTTGTGCGGTCATTGTTCAAAAGATTTTCTTCGTGCATCATCTTCGGCATTCCTATAAATTTCTTCGTCATAAAAGTTGGAGGGTGCATCATACTCGTTTCGGCAATCCGGATTTTGCGTTATGTTTTGGTACTGCATTTGCGTTTCTTTACCGGTTCTTTTGCAATCTCTCGGTTCGGTTTTTTGATACTTTTTTTTTTTGTTTTTCGTGGATCAAGTTGTCGGGGAAAAGGTTTGGTTAGTTGGGTTCTTTTCGGAAAAGCTACAAAGTGCTGCTTATGCTTGTTTGCATTCCTTTTCCATTTCCCCCTTTATATCGTTCTTGTCTTTTATTCCCATTCTTAGAAATTCGTTCGATATTCCAAGCTAGTCTTCAGCAATTTCCTTTGGTTAGCTCAGTTTGAGCAAACTTTGTTATGATGATCATTAATGATGGGTTTGGGTTGTGGGGTGTTTTTGCTATTTTTTGTCTCTTTTTGTCATGGTGTTTTGTGCTTTTAATAGGCCGTCGGCGTGTTTGCCCGGATTGCTGATAACTTGCACAGTCGAGCGGGTCGTTTCTCGCTGCAGTTGTCACTATTGTATACTGTTTTCGACATCACTTCGGCGGCGGATAGTTGTGGTATATCGTTTTATCTGATATTTCGGCTACTTCTGCGTTCATGTAACCATTTGTTTTATTCACGGGGATGTGGAAGCTGCTTCATTTTCGATTCGGATCGATCGCAATAGAACGTTTGTATAGCGGAGCTGTAAGTATAGTTTGCGACTTTTTCTACTTCTCGTTGTCTGTCTTTATTCAGTTCAGCTGGGGGAGTTTGAAGGGGTGTGTATGGTTTGCGGTTTTGGCAGCTGGTCAAGCTTCTTCATTCATCATTTGGTGAGGAGATTCGCGAAGGTTGCGAGATTTAGCAATTAAGAAAGAAGTCACGATGAACACAACTACTGTGTTCGTGATCTTTGAAAATGTTCCATTCAGTGGTGACTCCCCTCGATCAGAACTGTGATTCATTCATCCTCATCCTCATCAATTCAACGATTGTACATGAGGCCCTGCTAGTGTTCTCAACATTCCGTATTAATCCAACCGACATACGGTTCAGGTACGCCCTAGAGAAAGAATACCGCGCGCTGCTGGGAGTAGGTGGGTGTGACAGGGTTGGACGTAGGGTACCATGGACGAGTGATTACAAAAAAAGTGTATTGAGTTCTAAACATAAAAATTGGACCTGTGGTTTTGTGGTGTTCTGCATCCAGCGCGCTCTGAAGCCGGTATGTACTCTACTCCTCAGTTTATTGGTATGATACACATCCACAATACATTCCATTCACTCCGAGTGAATGCAGTAATACGAAATAGGGTTGTAAATACCCATCCCGCTCTAGCTCACTATAAGGTGTTCTTTGAACTTTTCAACCTTGATAAATGAACGCCCGGCCGGTCATGTAGCATTTCGCATCGCGTACTCACCCATCCAGAAATAATATGTGCTCCACCGCGATTTCTTGCTGGTTCGGCGGCGAGGCGCCATTTTATCATAGGAAAAGATCGAAAGATCGAGCGATCGCAGACTAGGCCCCTCAGATCATGGGTTGCAATGATGAGGTTTTATGTGGGAGGTTTTGCTCATGCGGCGGGCGATGATGGCTATCAATCTACCCACTGCAGTTCTCGAGGATGGATGGGGTGATTAAAAATGTCCGTACCCTACATTTTGGCTTACAAACAGGTATGATGTAGCTTTTGGATTTAATTATAGCGATGTAGTAGGTGTCTTTTGCGGGGGATCGCGGTCATTAAAGACTCATCGGGTCAGGGTTCCTCGCGTGTATTTGATTACAAGCCGAGGCATTTCAGACACGGTATTTTGCATGGAATCCAACATCTAGATAATTGACATAATGCGCATTATGTTTTTTGAATTTGTGCAATATTGTCCGATGGCCAATTAAAGGGGTTCAAGAAAGTCACAAATCGGATGAGATTTTGATGGTTTGTGGAGAATTCTGTTGGCGATTAATCTCCTGAGGTAGCGTCTGGTTATTTCTGTCCCTAAAGCCCCAGCGAACAAGCCGTTATCTTCTTTATGCGAACTAGTATAACGATGAACGCTTTGAGGAAACCGTCGTTGACATCGGAAAGTCCATTGGCAGGCCTATATCGACCGTAATGCGCTCAATTACTTCACTACAGATATGTGCATTATACAAAAGCTGTGGACCCTCTTTCTTTCTTTCACGTATTGTTCTAGATATATCTACAGTTATCTCCGTATACTTGACTGATACTCTGCCACAAATTTCATTATTGACTTACTCCATTCGATCAGTCTTTGCTATACAATGAGGATAATTAGTTTCGGTCGGAGTATATACTAGTTCTGCGATAAAGTACGAAAGTGCATCTGGGTCATTTTCTTCAGTGATCTTATTCGATGGGGAGAAATAAAGAATACTACGACATTGTCTTCCATTAGAGCACGCGAGCTATTCGATGCATCGAGTAGAGTGGTCATAGTTTGCTCAGGGTTGGGGTTGCCTGCTTTCATCTGCCCAATGTTTCTTTGAGCCAACAAAGCATCTCTATCTAGCAGAAGTTTATTGGTGGTACTTCCTCAAGTAGCTCACTTCTTGTGACTGTGAAATGTGATATCGGACGCGAACGGAGCCGGAATTGGACCCCACCCCTTTGGTCTTTCCAATGACGACTGCCATACCTCAATATCATCAAAGTATGAGATAGTACCTTGGATTGATTGGAAACTCCACTAGCAGTTGAAACCCCTATCAACTGTATTAGGCGAATCCCCAATAGCTTTCAACCTCCTCGGAACCCTCACAAAGCAGCCCTATTCAAACCAGTATTCCGAAGCGGCAAGATCGATTCACAGATGTACTGACTGAACAGATATAATGTATCACCACACGTGAAGCCACCCTTGACATAAGGTGGTTCCGGCCGTCATCATACTTCTCCACGCAGCCTAAATAATAGATGAAGCCCCCCTCAGGAGAAAGAAAACAAACGGCCCGGACAAGGATCTCGGAATCTTCCAGAAGTGATGCGTTCATCAGACAGTAAATAGCACAAGCTGGATTCTGCACTCGGATCCTTGAAGCGCCCGAATGTGCTACCGCATGATATCGGTATTGCTATAACGTTGCTGAAATTCCGCTTCGAAATCACCTGTTGCATCGCCTCCGAATAGTATCCCAGCATTTGCATGCATAATACCCTTAAGATGTTGCTGCTTGTCCGCTTCTCCATCGACTTTCGATACTGTGAGTGGGATTGGTCCTCGGCCAAACATATTCCATGAGGTAACGGATATAGAGACCATAAAAAGGCTTCCCTTCGATGAAGGCCGATAGAATTTTAGAGCCTCGAATTTCTGAACAACAGTCCGATTTTTAACTCTAGGTTCCAGCGTTCCATACTTTCTGCAACGTACACGCTCAGCATTGAGGCGCACGCTCTTTGATCTGAAGTTTAAGTCATGATCTGCCACGTCAAGGAAAGAGCAGACCTAGCAGCGAAGATCTGTATTTTACCTGGGCCATCAAGGTAGGCTTAGGATACTAACAACAGCGCAGAATGTTGTGTGTAGATATGGATTGGACCGGAGTTGAGAAGTCGACAGAGAAAGAGGTGAGGTCTCAAAAGACCACAAAAGGCACCAAGTCTTGGCCTCGGTACCGTCATAAAAATATAGTCACGTGTAAGGAATGAATGCTTTTTGGTGACATGATTGAATCTGAGTTTTAGATGTCCAACAGATGCTTCGTGGTCCATAGTTAATGTCTTAAATCGTGGTGAGTGTAATATGATATGATTTTGGAAAGCGACGCCCATCTTAATATCCACTAAACTGATCGACACTGCAAGGTACCAACACCATGCATCCAAACGAGAGCTCACCAGTTTATACTATAGCCTTGCAATCCGCCTCTGAGGTGTGTAAAGAAGCACAGGTGCGGATATATAAATATATAAAGGTGTTTTGCTAATTGCCATCGCTCTCAAGAATAACCAGTCCGCTCATGGCGACTGCATCTCCGTATCCAGTCATAGAAAGAAGCGTTCCAGCGCCCGAAAGCCGATGTGGCAGATATTGAATGTCTCAATTCTGGCCAAATTTTTCTCCTCGCTATGCCACGGACAGTGACGCGTGGTAGGGTGGGAGAGTTCATCGTTCCGTGTAGAAGGACGACCAGAAGAGGGCTCGAATTTGTCTTTACTTTCAGCAGGTACAATAGACCCGGGTCTCGGGCGAGACCATATCATAGTCCCGAGGCTGTGTGGCCAGCATAGCTACGGGACGAGTTATCCCGGGTTTCCTCAAGCACCGTCTGGTCTCGTCCCGGGCCAGCACTGCTGCAGACCACGTGTTACCGATGGACACGACCACGTCTGCTCGATGCGGATAGTGGGAAAACTCGGCTCACTGAAAACACAGGAAACGGCTGGAAGTGAAAGGATGAGAGGAAGACTGAGTTGTAGGGTTGGGAAGAAGAATCCCCGGCGGAGAGCTACTCCAGTCGGATTGTAGTAGTCAAGTGATTAAGGGAGTGCCATTTGCCCGCCCAGGTGATTCTGAGCGTTGATGTATGTCACTAAGGATGTTCAATATCCTCGCAAGGTTTTCATCTTGGGACCAAGCGCATGACCAAGCGCATCAGCGTCTTAGTTTCTTCATTGCCTTGGGTCTGCCGTTGTCGATGTTTGGGAGGACTTGCCCTGTAGTACATTTAATGTAGAAAAGCGGAGTTTCCAATTATTCACTCGGGTTCCGATATAATGTAATGTAGTTTGGTCTAGTTGATTTATTAGTGGTGCAATGTTGCGGTTGCTGGCTTTGGTTCGTTTCTGCAGGAATTCTGAGTTGTTATTTTCTCTATTGGTAATCTCGAATACGTGTGCTTGGTACATTCGACTACCTGTTGTGTATAATCATATATTGCCCCCTCGTGAATAATGCCAGGAAGCAATGTAAAGGACAGTGGTAACAAGGCATCGTCAACATTACTATGACTTCCTACGAACACGGTGCCGCAGCTCCAATTACAGGGGCTTTGACATCCCAAACAACAACTGCGAACACGGCGGACAATCTGATTGGAGCTCCCCGGGGTGGGCAAAGTGAACGCTACAGCGAATCATAGCCCCTGATTCGGAATCACAGCCCTGCGAGTCATTGGTCGTGATCTTGCATGCCCTCTGCTTAGGCTTGGGAAATTATTCGTTGCCCGACCTGTATTTAGCCGATTTAAGCACTTTAGCAGCGTATTGAACTTAGGGAAGGCATGTAGTTGTCTTTCTTCAAACGAAAGGTTGGGTCTGCTTTCGGACACCGCCGTGCAGTGCTCGGCGACATGATTAATTTCGAGGTTCGACTCCCTTTCCGTGGGCACACTTTTATGGCCCATACAGATAGATACTTCCACCCAAAGTCCAACGCAAGCTCAAGCTTTGCATGCGTATAAGGTCGACTGATCAGTCCTTTGGAAATCCCTCACGTACAGCTGCTGCAGGGCGCAGGTACCGTATGATGAAATGCAAGGCTGAGTAGCCTTGTCAAAGGGTATGCGCTGGAATAAAGGCTCGACTTCGGGGAGGCCCGGTCCGGGATAAATAATTTGGGGTTAGGCGCAATGTAAACAAACACTTTTTTGGGGAAAAGCAAATATATCATTTGTAGCACTCGATCTTCGATCAAAGAAAGGACAACTGAAACGTTCATGCAATATTTCTTGGGCGGGCAGGTACTTACGTGCTGACGTTCAAGGTATCGGATACACAACCACTGAAATCGGTTGAATGGATTCGTTCCCCTTGCAGCAGCTGAAGGGGGACTTGAAATTGGATGGAAAAAAGGACATGCGAGCTTGAGACGAAGAGATGAAGGTTGAGTGAGTACAGGTACAAGCGATTGGGTATGATGGCTCCCGTTGCTTGCTGCGGCGCGTATCATGTTCACACAACTATTGGCGTGTACGCATGGATTAGAGGATGACTGGGCTTTGAATGTTTTATTCACTGCGTTGCGCATGATATCTGGGACCGGAGACGCGAAATAGGATTGGTCAACTTGCTCATGATATTTTTGGGTGAGCTATAGTGATGAGTGATATGATATGATGAAGAGGTACGAGAACTTTATGAAAACGGAAAATATACACACCCATCCGCATCTCTCTAAGGTTAATTTGTGTCTCCTTCGAATTGCAAAACTTGACTGATTTTAATTAGATCTGCTATGAGTGATAAAGTGTGACCCAAAAAATATTTTGGCTGTGTTACTGTAGTTACCCGCCGTTCATCGTTCGCGACACAACTCCCAACGCCAGACATCGGATCGCGTCACCCAGCAATCCAAGTCGAGCGACAGAGGTTCAAACAACCGAAAAACTAATACGCAAGCGCAACAAACGAAACTATACGAACCCCTCAAATCGCCTCCAGCCAGCCTCTGCAATAGCCAAGCCGCCAGTTTTGTCTTACACAAAGGGAGGGCACGACTAAACCACAATGCCTCGCCGAAAATCTCAAGGTTAGTTTTTATTCACCTCTGCTCTCTTTATTTCTTATCCGCTATCTTCATCAACCCGCAACAACACATGATATAAGAAGATCCCAGAACTAACCCTTATCAACCCTGCCCCCACAGCCGCCTCAGAAGCAGTACGTCCGGACTTCGTAGCTTCGCGCTCACAAACCCCCGTTTCTGCCATCGACACTGCCCCTTCAACTCCCCTCGATGTCGAACCTTCGAACCCACCGACACCCCTTCCCTATACCCCCGCTCCAATCAAACGCAAGCGCGGTCGCCCCTCGCGCGCAGCGATAGAAGAGCGCAACCGCCTATCCACCCCCCGCGGTGAAGGCGACGTTGATGATACTGGGTCCGACATTGGAACGCCTGGGAACCACCCCACACCCTCTTACAGTACCCGTGGAAAACGACGGGGACGGCCTCCAGCGCCTGGAGGGAAGAATGCGCGTAGTCGCGGTGGGCCAAGTCATTATACGCAGATACCGCTTGACAAAGACGGTAATCCGCAGACCGTAGTTGGTGATGAGATCGTGCTGGATGAGGATCCACTGGGACAGCAGAAGGTGGATCAGGATGGATATCTTAAGGGAGGGCGCGAGTATAGATGTAGAACTTTCACCATTTTGGGCAGGGGCAACAAACTGTATATGTTATCCACCGAGCCTGCCCGCTGCATCGGATTCCGCGATTCATATCTCTTCTTTCAGAAACACAAACAGCTGTTCAAGATCATCACTGAGCCCGATGAGAAATACGACTTAATTGCCCGAGACCTGATCCCACACTCTTACAAGGGCCGCGCCATCGGTGTTGTCACTGCGCGCTCTGTGTTCCGCGAATTTGGCGCTCGGATCATTGTTGGGGGTCAACGTGTCATCGACGACTTCTGGGAAACCCGTGCCAGAGAAGAGGGAGCGGTGGAAGGCGAAATTGCGGATCCAGCTGATAAGCTCCCCGGCCCTGGTGAGGACTATAACCGCAACCAGTACGTTGCCTGGCACGGTGCCTCAAGTGTCTACCATACAGGTCAGCCTAGCGTCCCCGCTCAGGGAGGCGCACAGCAGCAAAAGAGGAAGAAGGTGGTGGTCACAGATACAAATTGGATGGCGGCACACGCAGCAGCTGCACAGACTTTTAATGCAGGTTTGAGGAACTTTCGGCAACACAATATCCCGGATACGGGAGTCTATGAAGCGCACACGAACCAGATGCATTTCCCGAGAGATACCCAACCGACGAGGGTCAGATGGAGTACTGTTAAGGACTCAAAGTTGGAGGGAGATACGATCATTGTTGAAGAGGTCTTGGAGCCGGTGCCTTGGGTTGGACGAGGGTTAGGTGTTGGAGTAGGAGATCTGGGAACTGGCTTTGGCGAATGGGATGAGAGTGTCATTGACGCTTTGGAAACGGAAGAGGAGAAGGCGGCGGTCAGGGCACAGGTGAAGTTGGAGAGGGGTTGGGCGAAGAGGTGGTGTTAGTATTACTGCTACAGTGTACGATGTTTTGACAAAACAAATAGGTGATATGTTCATCGTTTATCAGTCGACGGGAATACTATCCCACTGTGTGAGGGTATAGGGTGTACTCTTATCATCCTGTTGTCAGAGTAGAGAAGTTTGTGTACTTGTACTTGTATTCTCCGATACGTGCTGTTCTTTTTTTGCCTTTGCCGCTTGATGTTGCTTCGGTTTTTTTCTAGGGGTTTGTGGGGTCCGGTTGGTTTTCTTCTATACGTGAACTGTTACTGCAATCTCTATGGCAGCTTAATAGATATGTCAATTGTGATGAGGAATGGCATATGGATGAATGGGTTGTAGTAGATGCTGAAATATCATCCATCCACTGGTTAACAAATGGATGAATTGTCTTTAAACCTCAATATCACTTCAGTCAATCTATGATAACTTTGCTGGCGAGTCCTCGTTTCATATGGTGGGAATTGCCTCTCGTGGGCTTGGTTGGATTCCATGTAACCCTCCAGACAGTTTCAAAGCTCTTGCCTTTCTCGGGGCACCTAATATCATATACTGTCTAGCCCACAAGTGAAAAAGCTGTCTGCAAGACTATGTACTGATCTCGTTGACCAGATCCCTAAGAGAGTTAAAGTCTGAGCCACAAGATCAACTGTGTACTGTACATTCCTAAAGACCACCTCCCTTGATCTCAACCCCCTAATACACACGCATCCCCGAGTGATAATATGTGATATGCGCCAATCTAGAATAGACAGGATATCGCAATTCTTCCCCGAACCGCACTGACTATGAAAACAGAATTTCGCTATGTAAGGGCTCTCAAGTGAGCAAGATTCACACAAAACCACCAAGTTTTAATCCAAGATCCGCCTAAAAATACAAATGCTATAGACTCTACTGCGCAGTGACTTCACTCTGCGCAGGAATTGACTCCGATAGTCCATTTCTCACAATCCCTTCCATCATATCCTCAACAGTAGCTTGTTTTTCACCTGGAGTCACGGTAAACTGATGCGAAAATGCGATCAGATCATCATCCACCAACATACTTCCCGCCCCATCCTCCTCTGTCTCAAGCGGTAACTTGATACCCGCTCCGGGCGCCAGGTGACCCGGTTCCAACTGTTGTTTTGGAATAAGTGTGGAGGGAGAGGAGACAAAAGCAGGGTTGAGACGGTATGCATGGCCTTCTCTGAGGAGTCGGTCTTTGCGAAGGGCAGCTTGGAGGGAGCCCTGTGCTTCGGCTCTGACATCGCGGCCTTCAAGGGCTGGAAAATTTCTGTATCGAGTAATGAGTAACGGCGCTTAATGTTAGATGGTGGGATGGGAGTGACATACGTGGATATCCACTCAAAGATATATTTTGGCTGCACTCCTCTTCCAGTGTCGAGAGTTATGATAGCACGGACGATCATCTCTTCCCAATTTGGACCAATGGCGTCTTCAGGATCTCCAGGTGCGTCTTCATTGGTACCAGGGGTGGCGTCTTTGATTCTTGCAGCACTGGCAACCTTCTGAGCTGCTACCAACTCCTTTGTTTGAGGATCATAGAGAGGGAGGTTGGGATGTGTCTTCTCCGCAAAGAAGATGAGTTCCACTAGACTTGACATCGGTAAGCTCGCAAGGTACATCCTCTTTTCCTCCTCAGTCAACGTTACGCCCGTAAGTCCCATTGTCAGTGGTCTCTGCTCTCTGCTCTTGGCGCATCCTGCGCAAAACCACTCCGCCGATTCCACCTGAATGACAAGCTCATCAATCGGCGGATCGTGGCACAACTGATGATATGGCGTATTACAACCGTCACAAAACACAATCATATTCGATTGGGGGGAATGTCCACGTTGGCATACTTTGCAGATTCGGGCGTCGTAATTGCGTCTGTAGGGACCACGGCGGCGAGAAGGGGTCTTTTGTGCTGGGTTGAAATGTGCTGGACGGTGGACTTTGCGTCCAGATTTGGTTTTGACGCCTTCCATTGTGAATTCTTCGCTAATACTGCCATCGCTGTCTTCTTTGATGACTACGCTACTTTTGCGGCGGCCAAGTTTTCGGGCGGCCTGTTTTGCTGGGAGATGTTAGTGAACCAGCGATGAGTGGGTGGCGAGTGCTACAAACCTTTTGGGCGGCTGTTTCTAATGGTCTTAGGAGTGGGGGCTTCCGAGGGTGGTGATTGTGCCGGAGCTTGTGCAGTAGGCTGTGGTGATGGTGGAGGAGGGGCTGCGTACTGTATCTGCTGGTGAGATTGCGGTTGAGGACCAATAGCCTGTGGGTATCGCTGAAGGGGTACCTGTGCTTGCGGAGTAGGAGGAGGCGCCATCACCTGCTGTTGCTGATGATGGTGTGTGTGGTGGTGAAGCTGTGGCTGCTGGTGCTGCATTGTGTGGTGGTACTGCTGATGCTGGTGCTGTTGATGGACGGGCTGTGGTATCTGTTGTTGGTGATGCTATGAAGGCGCGCCGTCGATTAGCTTCACTTATACTACCATGTACCACAATTTTCAGCATACCCATTGCTGGAGCGCAAGCTCGGGAGGAATCCTCTGTCCGACTTCCGAGGCCAATCTCTGGCGCAGCAACATATCCTCTTCCCTCATCCCGGCTTCAGGAGCTAATTGCGCCGAGCTGTCGTGTTGTAAGGGATCGTAACTTCCGGGCGCAGGACGGCGGTAGGGTGGAATAGACTGATGGCCTGCCATTGTCCGGAGGACGAAGATTGAGGTTAGACGCGTAGAGTGGTAGTGTTGGTAGTGCAGATGGCAGCGAGTGACGATGCAAAGAGCGAGTGAGTGCGTGATGTAAGACTTGGGTTCGTGTAATACTGTAATACTCCGGACGCTCAGAAACACCTAACCCTTAAACACCGTTTAACTATTACCCGGTGAAGGGTTAGGTGTCCGGATATCCGTTAAGTAGCGTCGGCAAGGATACCCAATATCCAAAAATTAAAATTTAGACATTTCTTCCTCACTCAATGCCTTCCCAAGGAACCGCCGTCAAACGTCGTAAGACAGCCCACCCTGCTGTTGCAGTCGCTTCAAAAAAACACCCCGTCAAGAAGACCACGAAAGTCGTCACTGCACAGAAAGTTGGCGTACCGCTGAAGGACAAGCTCGAATACCACGCCAGCAGCGACGATGACGACGACGACGATGACGACGACGACGATGATGATGATGATGATGACAATGAGGAGGAGGTGGTGGAGGAGTTAGCAAGAGAAGCACAAGACGCCGAGAAAGTTTCTAAGAAGGATGGAGTCGATGCAATTGCAGAACCGCGCGTCGTAAAGACCTTCCAGGACCTGGTACTTCGCTTCTCAAGCTTCTTGATAGGACTGAGTTTAGTTGACCGCTGCCTTCTAGGGTGTAATGGACTCCCTATGCGAAGCTTGCGCGAAGCTCGGTTTTAAAGCACCCACGCCAATTCAAGAGGAGTCAATTCCCGTCGCCCTGACAGGGAAAGATCTTATCGCTTTGGCCGAAACTGGATCTGGAAAGACTGCCGCATTCGCCCTTCCCATCCTCCAGGCCCTCTGGGACAACCCTATTGGCTATTTCGCCTGTGTACTCGCGCCTACTCGTGAGCTTGCATTCCAGATTTCGGAGCAGTTCGAAGCACTGGGGGGCAACATCGGTGTGCGCTGTGCTGTAATCGTTGGTGGTATGGCCATGATGGAACAGGCTGTGGCATTGGGCAAGAAGCCGCATATCATCATTGCGACTCCGGGGCGTCTCGTTGACCATCTCGAGAACACTAAGGGTTTCTCCCTACGGAACCTCAAGTACCTGGTATTGGACGAGGCCGATCGCCTCTTGGACATGGATTTTGGACCCGTAATCGACAAAATCCTGAAAGTTATCCCCAAGCAACGCAACACCTATCTCTTCTCCGCCACAATGACCTCGAAAGTTGAAAAGTTACAACGAGCATCTCTCAACTCTCCTGCGCGAGTGTCAGTTTCAAGCAAATACCAAACCGTCTCAACACTCATCCAGAGTTTCCTCTTCATCCCATTCATGCACAAAGACACCTATCTAGTCTACCTCATTAACGAATATGCCGGCCAGACCATCCTTGTATTTGCAAGAACTGTCGTGGAAACTAACCGTCTTTCTCTCCTTCTTCGTGAACTAGGTTTTAAGGCGATCCCTTTGAATGGAGATATGTCGCAGAGCGCTCGTCTTGGTTCCCTCAATAAATTCAAGTCCGGCAGCAAAAATATCTTGGTTGCAACAGATGTTGCTGCTAGAGGATTGGATATTCCCTCGGTTGACTGTGTCATCAATTTCGATTTGCCGCTGGACTCGAAGACTTATATTCACCGTGTTGGACGAACCGCCCGTGCTGGACGGTCCGGACGGTCTATTGCCATTGTGACACAATATGATATTGAGATCTTTTTGAGGACTGAAAAAGCCCTGGGAGCCAAGATTCCGGCGTATGAGGTTGAAGAAAGTGATGTATTGATTTTTAGTGAGCGTGTGGGAGAGGCGCAGAGAGAAGCTATCAAAAAGCTACGGGAAGAGAAGGAGAAGAGGGGCAATAGGAAGGGCGCTGGCAGCAGGAGTGGTGGTATGGGTGGTTCTGGAAAATCCGGTGCGAAGGGACGTAAGAGGGGAAGAGATGACCGAGAAGAGGAATAGACGGGAGGTGATGCTTGTTTTGTTTGCGATTTATGATTAGTGTTGGGGAGTCGGTTTAGGAATTCAAAAAGTCTCATTTGCTAAAGCTTTAATGCTCAATTGATGGATGCTCGCTCCAAGGTCCATCATCATCTTCATCACAGCCTGTCACTCCACAGCCGCGCTTGCTGAGCCGCCGGGTAATGTCGCCGGTGTTGATTTTTCTTGCTGAGTTAGCTACCATCTGAAACGGCACGTCGTCCGCACTCGAGAGCTTATCTCCTCCACACTCATCCCCAGTCCGATCCACCAACCAACCACCACCCATCAACAATGGCTACAACAGCCGCCCCATCGGCAGTCTCCAGCTTGCCTCGCCTCCCATCACCACCACCTTTTACAGAAGTACAAGTTGCGCCTCCTTCACCGCACTCATCCTCTACCGTTCCGACCCTGACCACCAAGTCCTCCCCTCCTTCTTCAACTCGGCGAATCAGACCAGGCACCAAATCTGCCAACGTTACCGCAGGCGCACCTCTAACCTCTCTCTCTGATCTTGACTCTGCCTTCCAGCTGCAAGAACACCTCGCCTCTCTTATAACCTCTATCACCAACCCAGCCGGCTCAAACCGCACCTTCCCTCTTTCCCATGCTGACTGTCAGCACCTTGCCACACCTCCTGATGGTGTCGAAGAAACACTTTGGTGTTACGAACTCACGCGACGCCTTACCCGCGATCTCAACATTCTAATCGTTGCGCTGCTAAACGACAAATGCACCGCCACCACGTGCCCGGAAATGCGTGCGAGCGAATGGCAATATCTATGCGCAGTGCATGAGAGTCCACAGAGTTGCTGCGCGATTGACTATTCAACACACACTCTCGATCAGGCAGCAACTATGCTGACAAGCACAAAATACTTTCCAAGTCGGCTGAGTCTGCACCAGGCGAGTGCAAAGCATCTGGTGTCCATCTTCAGACGGCTCTATCGCATCTTTGCGCACGCGTGGTTTCAGCACCGCCATGTGTTCTGGGAGGTAGAGGGAGAGCATGGGTTGTATCTGTTTTTCAAAACCGTGTCGGATCGGTATCGGCTTATCCCACAAGATAATCTCATGCTGCCGCCCGAGGCGGAGGGGCTGAAGAGCGACAAGAATGGAACACAGGGTGAGAGGGAGGAAGATGAGGAGGATGATGATGAGGATGATTTTGATGCGTGGGATCGGGGGACGCAGCCGAGGGTACATACGGAGGATCCGGAAGAAGAGGAGGATGAAGAGGAAGAGGAGAGCTACAGTGACGAAAGCGAGAGCGATGAGGAAATCGTGGAAGGTGATGATGAGGATGTTGATATCATTGATGACGACGAAGACGTACAAGTAGGGGAGGAGGGGAAGGAAACGGAAGCAAAGATCGAAAAGGATGAAGGGGGTGATGATGTTGCGAAGGAGGAGCCACAATTGGCGGAGGAAACTGAACCGCCGGGGGATGCTGAAGTGGAACCCGAAGAAAGAAAGAGTGAGGTGGTGGAGCCTGCGACAGGAGAGAAGGCAGAGAAGGATACAGCTACAGAACCAGAAGGTGGGGAGGAGACAAAGGCTGACGATGCCAAAGAAGAGGTGGAAGCCATACGGGGCGACGGTACCACCACGGACGTGGTAGAAGGTGAGTCAGACGAAACCATATCCAAGGATGAAGGAAACTCCAAGGTGACTGTGGAGGCAAAGGATGAGGAGTAGTGGTCAATTTTGTCTGGCGTAACGGTTTCTGTACTATAAAAATACCCGGTGCTACTACCGCATCACACAATGTGACTAGAAGGTTCGTTTGGGTTTGGATGCTGCGAAGGGATTTCTTTTCATGTACATTTGTGTATACTAGCCTTGAACGCTGTCTATAGATAGCGATCACGTCGAGGATACACTCCCAGTTGATGTCATGATTTTATTCAACGCCTCTATCGCTGGTGGATGCCGAATACTCAGTAAATCATGCGTTGCCCAGTCTCGCGACAACTGCCGCCATTTCCTCATCAGGATAAATCCTGAAACCCTTTTCCTTCGTCACCGAAGCCAATTGTACGTTTTTGGAATCCAACTTCTCTTCCATCACCTGTTTCAGCGTCTTCAACACTAACGTCTCAGCTTCCTCGAGGGTCAATGACTGTTTAGAGCACAAATGTTAGCGGCCATGGCATAGTAGTATAATTACATGGATGGAGTAGGAAGTTGGGACATACGCTGTGGTACTCATTTTGCAGCTCGGCCTGGGCTCCTTCACTTCCCGACCCGATGGCCTTCGCGTCGTATCTGTAGAAAGTACCGGAAGGTTCGGCGTGGTACCTGTGTATATTTTGTCAAACCATGTGTAGACCAAGACACAATGCAAGGGAGCTCACAGCTGTGGACCATCTTCGTCGTATCCAGCAATCAACAGCGCCACACCGAAAGGTCGCGACATAATGCTTTCTTCTCCGTCCGCACCTTCACCAAACCTCAACGCCAGATCACAGATGGCCTGTGTGCATGACTCGACGCGGAGTGGCTCGTTGTAGTGGAAGCTGTGGTTCTGAGACTCTACTCGGGCATGCTCGATCATGGACCGGGCATCAGCTTGGAGACCGGACATGGCGCATCCGATGTGAGAGTCGATTTCCACAATTTTCTCGACTGATGAAGCTTCCAATAGAGGGGACGTGACTCGCTTTTCAACTCCAATGATGACTCCGTAACCAGTTGCAACCTAGTGATGAAAATTAGAGAGTCGGTAGTGCGGTAGCAGCATGGTGGGTACCCCAATAGCGGTTGAACCGAGCTTGATGGCTTCTAGAGAGTACTCGACCTGGAATAGACGTCCCTCAGGAGAGAAGGTGCTTTACGGCATGTTAGTGGAACGGATTTGCGGCCGCTATTGATAGACGGAAGGATTACTTGATACCACGATCTGGAAGTTCATTTGAGCATTCATTAGCTATTGGTGCGTGGGGTGAGGAAGTATTGCAACAAACCATATTCGGAACGAGCGATAAACATGACGATGACGACAGTATGGCGATGTAACCGTGGAGAATGGTGGAAATGCTAGAAGCAGTGCTAAGAAGGATGAAGGTGATGGGATGATGGAAGATTCAGATACAGAGAGTATGGACGTGCTGCTCGTAGCTGTTTGTGCGGCTCTACAAACTTGTGATTCACACGTGATAGTTTTGGCGCTAAACCAGACATGGTGGCTGGGTTTGGGTTATCTTTTGTGCAACATGAGACCAATGTAAGCGCTCACACCACACACTGTACCACCTCAGAATCTCTTACCAAACAACTCGACATTCTGGTTTCAGCTTTCGCTGAGTAGCAGCACCCTGTTGTTGCCGTCGAAATGCACGCCCTCTGATGGATGGGAGCGTTCACCATACCTGGACCTCCTCATCTGCCCCACCGCCGTCGAGCCCATCATTTCCGACCCAGTCTCCTCTAACTCTGGTGTCTCTGCGACAAGCCGGACCTCGACTATCTGCTCCCAGAAGATGTTGCAGCTGTCCCCTCTCTGCCGGCGGCAACTCACTGCTCACAGCTGACTGACCCTAGGCCCAAGACAGCTTATGGCGGTCTCTCGGTTGACGGACCACTGATCCAGGTGCCAGAACAACAGTCTGCTCATCCGCTATCTGTTCCTTAAGTAGAAAGGGAAGAGAAGGAGACTAGCGGATAAGATGAGTGAGTAGCACTGGGAATATCTGCGTAAGCAGCTGGACGATTATGTAAGGACGGATAAGCGGACTGATTTAATGACATGGGGAAAGAGGTAGAATAGGAAGAGGAATACGGACGCATAAGTGTTGGGGCATAACTAACGTGTAGGCGGAGTTTGTACTGATCAAAATTAGTGTTTGGCACGGGAAAAGACGAGACGAGACTTCAGTAGAGCCCAAGACGTCTCGTCTCGCTATCCATTTGATCTCGTGGGCTCGGACTTAAGCAAAGTTCCGGCGGTGGGCCTGTGATGCCTCGTCTCGTGCTGAACACTATGAAGTATATTACGATGCGGCGGGGGCTGTTAGTGGAGACCTGGAGAATGGGTTCACCATACGTCACTCAATTGGAGGGGGAACAGGAATGGGATTGAGAAGCTGGAGGAGGTTGAAGACCTCATCAACTTTAAGGTGAAGGTCTGGACCCGCAAGAACCTCCGCAGAAAGGATCATTTCATCAACGCCAAGTCATCCATATACCCAAATCATAGCAGAGATTGCCATCGATCTCCAAACTGGGTGGTCCAACATCGAAGAGTACATACCGTCTGGTAGTGCCTCCGAACTATACAGCATAATTTTATCTGCAAATTGGGGCTACTTTGGACCATATTTTTAAGAGAGTTGCCTTCTCCAATTTTCAAAATCATTCTTGTTGTAATGTGATGTGTTGAAAGGGAGTTGTGGTCACAGGCGATTGTATCTAAGTGCCAGAACATCCCTACAACGCACGAATTGATTACCCGTTTTCAACGGAAAGTGGGCTTTTCCAGTGTGCGGGTGGACCTCTTCACACTTGGTTCACTGAAAATGATTTTGAGGTCCAGATTCGCGGTCGATGGTGGGAGCGCTTAGCCTCCGACTTGAGCCGTGGCCCCTACTTGAGGGAGCCGCAAACGGATACAGCCCATGTTTATGTCTACTTACACCGCAATGCTACTCTCGACAGAATATAAGAGGTGGGCTACCGGCCTTCTCTCCCGTCTTGTTTATAACAACCATACAGGTGCACACCTAACTCGACCCACTTTCTGCTATCCAGTACACTTCGCCAACCTATGGCTGCTAAAAGAACATACCGAAACCAAATAGAAAGAAAGCCAGCTAGTTACTATCAGGATCTGACACGGAATTTGGCCGGCCATGTGTCATCAAAACGCGAGCTTGCACCGCCCACAGTTAGAGTGATGAATAAGGCAAAAGATCGTTGGTTCAGGTAAGTTTACTTGCATTGATGTGATTTCTTAGCCCGAAAGTTGCCACCTTCGACCCGCCTTGCGTCTAGGAACTCCACCTAAATTAATTCGAGCGCATATGAGTGTAGCCACACATAGGGATGGCGTACACTGCTATGATTGTCAGATCCGGAAGTAGCCCAACTCTGCTCATCGATTCTGCCTTGCGTCGTACACCACACCAAAGGGACCCGCTTATACTATTTGCTGTTCTTGCTTTTGCATAATTCCCGTTTCGAACTGATGTCAAAAGACCATGGCAAGAAGGAGGCTTGTAGCTATCGGTTTTGCCTTCGACCGGAGGGGTGTGATACTTGACAAGGAGAGCTGTCAACAATAGCATGATAGGCCGAGTATTGACGCATCCTTGATCGTACCTCGTTAGCTTTTGAGCCTGATGCGCGCGGAGGGGTCACTTGTGGTGATTTGTTTCAACACGGCCTATGTTGGGAGAGGGTTGAGATTCGATGGATGTTAGTGTAACTTCGACGTCTACTATGACGTATGTACAATGTAGAAATCGGCCGGGTAACGTACGTGAAGATACCGCGGTGTGCATCAATGTACTATACACCAAGGGTACCATAGTGGGGCCGATGGGCAACAGGGACACAGGGCAACCGTTTGTTACGGGGGTACCTATGACAGGTTTATAGGTACGGCCACCTCCCTTAGAAATTGAAGGTATCCTGAAGGTAATCTTTGTTGGAGTTATTGAGAATGGCTTGTAAGGATAACTGCTCAGTATGGTGGAAATGGAGATATTCTTCAACTATGTTGTTTTGGATAAGGAATCGAGCAAGGTGTTGATAACTGGCAATGCTGTGGTAGTGTCGGTGGATGATGTGAACATAAAGCACTTTCACATCGATATCAGCAATAGTCATTTGGTGATATTGGTATAAAAGTAATATTCTTAAGGTAGAAAACTTGATCATATTTCAGGTCTGTTGTTCACTGTGTTGTTTTTGACTGTGAATCATGCTGCTAGAGCTTGCCCTTTCTTCTGTCGGTGACAGAGGTAGTCTTTTATACAAGAGCAGCCAAAATGGCCATTCCTATTCAGAGGTGTATAAGTAAAGCTTGACAGTACTTCTCCTTCAAGTATGATGCATGCACATTCATACAATCCTTATCTGAGTGGGGGGCTTTATGACTTCACTTGCCAAAGCCATCTTTAACCCATGCAGATGTTAGGGGTTTCCCCTTAGCATGCGTATAAAGTACATCAGGCTTAGTCTCCCAGGCTTGCCGTTATTCAAAGATGAATCAGCGGTTAAGATCACACCCCTGAGGATGTCTACTGATGAGTTAGCAGACGGCTCAACATAGCCGGGTGAAATCCCCATAATAGTCTATGCTACAATACTACGTCTCAGCACAAGGGAATAGCTACCCAGTGTGGAGACAGTATGCACACTCGATCAGACAGTAATCTTGGGGGTAAAAAACCCATAGTACTGGCCAAGGCATGGGACACACCAACCATACTGCCGAAGCAATGTAACTGCCAAGCAGGTGTTAGGGGGATACTGCAGCTAGATGTAACTTATCGATATTGTTGTACCGACTTATGGTAAAGGCGTATTTTGATTTTAATGATCCAACTAAAAATATGGAATTCGATTGTGACGCGTTTACATCGTTGTACGGTATGTATAAATACGGGCATCTATTGCAGTATGGCCCTTTTAAAAGTCGTAGCTGTCTTGGAGGTAATCCTCCGACGACTCGTCAAAAGCGACTTGGGAAGGAAGTTCACCAGTGTGGAAATAATGGTAGTATTCTACCCAAAGGTTATTACGAACAAGGTATCGTGCTAGGTGTTCGTATTTGGCTCGGGTGTTTGCTTGGGCGTGCAAGATGCGAGCGTAGAGAATCTTTTGGTCGTCTGTAATAGACATAAAAATGTATTGGTGAATATTTTTAAGGTAATTAACATAATAATATTTCAGGTGGTTTTTCCGCTGTTGTGTTCTGACTGTGGTTTGTTCGACTGTTGCTTGAATCGTTGTGTTTAAACTTGTGGGTTTAAGGTGGTCTTTTATAGGTGAGTATTTCCGCGTCAAACCATCCTGCTAAGGGGTGACGGTACTTCTCTGTAATCTATGATGTGTGTGTATAGTACTATCTCAATAACACTCAGTCCACCGTGGTGGGTGTTCACATAACATCCGATCGTTGCTTCAGAGCCGATCTCGGTAGTTAGCTGTGGAGAGTTCCGTTTGACAACGCGTGGTTGCGTAAGCCCCCACCAGGAGTTCCCAAAGGTTATCCTGCATGTTATGACGTTGCTGACATACATATCGGACCATTACTTCGTATTAGTTATCTTTCTTCGTATTGAGTGGAATAGTGATCAATGATTTAATGAGCTGCCAACCCATACATTGCCACGTACCTAGTGTCATCGGGTCTTATCCGTGTTCCCCGAAGGGGGTGCCCTCTATCAGTAATCGTGTTGCAAACACGGCAGAGCTGGGGTTCGACAGTCTAGATCCAAGCACTTATCTTTTAGGTAGAATCAACTACCGGGGCGCAGTTAGCTTATCTCCTTTGCTTATTCTAGCTCTAGAGATAGCAAAGTTCCGCATACTAAGATAATATCGCTTGTCCAACCAAATCCATGAAGCTAAGCACGGGTATGGTTTGTCCCAGTATTAGCATGATAATAAAGATAACACTGGTCTGATCCGTAACGCACAGCTGATCCGAAGACCCCTGCTCGGCAGTTACATTGCTTCGGCAGTATGGTTGGTGTGTCCCATGCCTTAGCCAGTACTATGGGTTGTTACCCCCACGATTACTGTCTGATCGAGTGTGCGTACTGTCTCCACTCTGGGTAGCTATTCCCTATGCTGAGACGTAGTATTGTAGCATAGACTATTATGGGGATTTCACCCGGCTATGTTGAGCGGTCTGCTAACTCATCAGTAGACATCCTCAGGGGTGTAATCTTAACCGCTGATTCATCTTTGAATAGCGGCAAGCCTGGGAGACTAAGCCTGATGTACTTCATACGCATGCTAAGGGGAAACCCCTAACAGCAGGGGTCTGCGGATCAGCTGTGCGTTACGGATCAGACCAGTGTTATCTCCGTTATCATGCTAATACTGGGACAAACCATACCCGTGCTTAGCTTCATGGATTTGGTTGGACAAGCGATATTATCTTAGTATGCGGGACTTTGCTATCTCTAGAGCTAGAATAAGCAAAGGAGATAAGCTAACTGCGCCCCGGTAGTTAACTCTACCTAAAAGATAAGTGCTTGGATCTAGACTGTCGAACCCCAGCTCTGCCGTGTTTACAACACGATAACTGATAGAGGGCAACCCCTTCGGGGAACACGGATAAGACCCGATGACACTAGGTACGTGGCAATGTATGGGTTGGCAGCTCATTAAATCATTGATCACTATTCCACTCAATACGAAGAAAGATAACTAATACGAAGTAATGGTCCGATATGTATGTCAGCAATGTCATAACATGCAGGATAACCTTTGGGAACTCCTGGTGGGGGCTTATGCAACCACACGTTGTCAAACGGAACTCTCCACAGATAACTACCGACATCGGCTCTGAAGCAACGATCGGATGTTATGTGATCACCCACTACGGTGGACTGAGTGTTTCTGAGATAGTACTATACACACACATCATAGATTACAGAGAAGTACCATCACCCCTTAGCAGGATGGTTTGACGCGGAAATACTCACCTATAAAAGACCACCTTAAACCCACAAGTTTAAACACAACGATTCAAGCAACAGTCGAACAAACCACAGTCAGAACACAACAGCGGAAAACCACCTGAAATATTATTAAGTTGATTACCTTAAGAATATTCACCAATAAATTTTTATGTCTATTACAGACGATCAGAAGATTCTCTACGCTCGCATCTTGCACGCCCAGGCGAACACTCGAGCCAAATACAAACACCTCGCACGACACCTTGTTCGTCACAACCTTTGGGTAGAATACTACCACTACTTCCATACCGGTGAACTTCCTTCCCAAGTCGCCTTTGACGAGTCATCGGAGGATTACCTCCAAGACAGTTACGACTTTTAAACACAGGGCCATACTGCAATAGATGCCCGTATTTATACATACAGTACAACAACGTAAACGCGTCACGTTTGAATTTCATATCTTTAGTTTTTGTTAGGGGGATACTGCAGCTAGATGTAACTTATCAATATTGTTGTACCGACTTATGGTAAAGGCGTATCTTAATTTTAATAATCAAACTAAAGATATGAAGTTCGATTGTGACGCGTTTACGTCGTTGTACTGTATGTACGAATACGGGCATCTATTGCAGTATGGCCCTGTTTAAAAGTCGTAACTGTCTTGACGGTAATCCTCCGAAGACTCGTCAAAGGCGACTTGGGAAGGAAGTTCACCGGTATGGAAAAAGTGGTAGTATTCTACCCAAAGGTTATTACGAAGGAGGTACCTTGCCAGGTGTTCGTATTTGGCTCGAGTGTTGGCTTGGGCGTGCAAGAGGCGAGCGTAGAGAATCTTCTGATCGTCTGTAATAGACATAAAAGTTTATTGGTGAATATTCTTAAGGTAATTAACTTAATAATATTTCAGGTGGTTTTTCCGCTGTTGTGTTCTGACTGTGGTTTGTTCGACTGTTGCTTGAATCGTTGTGTGTTTAAACTTGTGGGTTTAAGGTGGTCTTTTATAGGTGAGTATTTCCGCGTCAAACCATCCTGCTAAGGGGTGACGGTACTTCTCTGTAATCTATGATGTGTGTGTATAGTACTATCTCATAAACACTCAGTCCACCGTAGTGGGTGTTCACATAACATCCGATCGTTGCTTCAGAGCCGATCTCGGTAGTTAGCTGTGGAGAGTTCCGTTTGACAACGTGTGGTTGCGTAAGCCCCCACCAGGAGTTCCCAAAGGTTATCCTGCATGTTATGACGTTGCTGACATATATATCGGACCATTACTTCGTATTAGTTATCTTTCTTCGTATTGAGTGGAATAGTGATCAATGATTTAATGAGCTGCCAACCCATACATTGCCACGTACCTAGTGTCATCGGGTCTTATCCGTGTTCCCCGTAGGGGGTGCCCTCTATCAGTTATCGTGTTGTAAACACGGCAGAGCTGGGGTTTGACAGTCTAGATCCAAGCACTTATCTTTTAGGTAGAGTTAACTACCGGGGTGCAGTTAGCTTATCTCCTTTGCTTATTCTAGCTCTAGAGATAGCAAAGTCCCGCATACTAAGATAATATCGCTTGTCCAACCAAATCCATGAAGCTAAGCACGGGTATGGTTTGTCCCAGTATTAGCATGCTAACGAAGATAACACTGGTCTGATCCGTAACGCACAGCTGATCTGAAGACCCCTGCTTGGCGGTTACATTGCTTCGGCAGTATGGTTGGTGTGTCCCATGCCTTGGCCAGTACTATGGGTTACCCCAAGATTACTGTTGATCGAGTGTGCGTACTGTCTCCACATTGGGTTGCTATTCCCTTATGCTGAGACGTAGTATTGTAGCATAGACTATTATGGGGATTTCACCCAGCTATGTTGAGCCGTCTGCTAACTCATCAGTAGACATCCTCAGGAGTGTGATCTTAACCGTTAATCATCTTTGACTAACGGCAAGCCTGGGAGACTAAGCCTGACGTACTTCATACGCATGCTAAGGGGAAACCCCTAACATTACCTCCCTCTCTAGCTCTGGTGACCTCAACAGAGTACTCCAACATAAGAAGTGATTCTTTTGCAATAGTTACCACTCAGACAGCATATACTATAGGTATAGCTAATCTTTTTGGATAAAAATAAAAAAATAAAATAAACATAAAGGTGACCTCCGCTTACATAAAATCAAATGCGGTGTGAGTTTTTAACAAAAGAAATCTATTTATTCTTTCTCTTTTTCTTTTGTGTTTTCTTGTTTTGTTTCCATCTTCTATCTTTTTCCATCTCTGGTTTTTGTTCGTAGAACTTATCAATTAGTTCAGGTGCTATTTCTGCTAGATGTTCGTAGGATTCCCAAGTATTTTCTTCGTGCGTAATCCTTCCCACTTGACCAAATATACGTGCTTGCGATGATCTTCGTCTGTCGGTCCACTGGCTATAATAGCTTCGGGTACCATCCTTCGTTGTCTGCTTCTATTGTGGAATGTCTTTTTCTTTGACTTCTCCCGGTACTGTTCTAGTAGGCAACATTGAATGTAGGATGTATTTTCCACGACACTGGTAGCTCTAACCGACACCATCGTTTGTTGCTTCCACTTTACTGATTTTAAAAGTCCGTATAGTTTGTCGTCAAGTTTTCTGCATTGCCTCTTGGTTCGAATATTTCTTCCATCTAGCATTACCCAATCATTGACTTTGAACTCTGGTGCTGGCTTTCTTTTTCGATCGTAGTACGTTGCCATTTTTTCGCGACTGCTTTCGAGTTGTGTTTCGAGCTTGCGATAGACGTCTACCATGTAGTGAGCGTATATTTCCGAGCTTGGGTTTTTGAATTCCACTTCGGTGGGCCAATTGGTACGTGGTTCATATCCATAGTTCGCGTAGAAAGGTGTCATTTTGGTTGCCGCATGTTTGGATTGTTGTATGCGTATTCAGCCATTGGTAACATTTTTTCCAATTGTCTTGTTGTAGTTGCAGTATGTTCGTAGGTAATGTTCAATTGTCTGGTTCATCCATTCTGTTTGTCCGTCCGTTTGAGGGTGGAATGCTGTTGACATTGAACGTTTGATTTCTAAGAATTGATATAAGTCTGCAATAAATGTCCGGTAAACACCCCGTCTCTGTCTGATACTATGTCTGTTGGTAGTCCGTGATATTTCCATAATTGTCTAGGAACAGTTTGGCTACTACTGACGATTCCCGTTTGGCTGTTGGTATACGTGAGCCATTTTGGTGAAGCGATCGATTACTACCATGATATTTTTGCATCCGTCTGACTCTGGTAGGTCTGTGATAAAGTCGACTGATATGAATGACCATGGTGACGATGGTAATTCCAATGGATGTAGTAATCCATGTTTCGCATGTCGGGGGCTTTTCGTTCTTTGACACGAGTCGCATTTGTTACAATAGTCTCGAACTTCTTCTTCTAACTTGGGCCAGTAGAAGTTTCTGGTGATAAGTTCCATGGTACGTTCTCTTCCGAAATGTCCTGCCACCTTGGAGTCGTGTTCTCGTTTGAGTACTTCTTTTCTAAAACCCGTTGGTGCGTATAGCCTTCCTTTCCATACCAACATCCCTTCCGTATCTACTCCAAATCTTTCGTCAACGTTCTTTTCCTTGTTGCTAACTTTTCTTAATATCTCCTTATATTCTTCATCTTTTTCTACTTCAGTAATCCATCTTTCTTTCATTCCGGTTGTTAATTTTTTAACTGAGAATCCGGCAAATGAGATTTCTCCTATTTCCTCATCATCAATATTCATTGTTCCAATGTTCATCCAAAGTTCTGGTCCTAATAAAGCTTTCTTTTCGGTACTTTGCGTACCTCCCTCTCTAGAGATGAACTCCAGACATCTTGACAAGGCATCTGCTTTTCCATTTGCTGAACCTTTTCTGTATACGATTTTGAAATTATATTCTTGTAGTACTTCTGCCCATCTGGCTTGCCTTCGATTAAGTTGGTTGGTTTCTTTGAAGTACTGTAGATTCATATGGTCAGAGAAGACGATAGTCGTATGTGTAGCTCCTTGAAGGTAGCATCGCCATGTTTTGAAAGCGTATACTATGGCAAGCATTTCTTTGTCGTATATTTGATAATTGATTTCGGCAGGTGAGAATTTCTTGGAGATAAAGGCGACCGGGTGCATTTTACCGTCTTCAAACTTTTGCGATAGGATTGCTCCCATGGCGAAGTCTGAGGCGTCAGTCTCGACTGCTGCTGGTCGATCTTCTTCATAATGTCGAAGAATTGGAGTATTTTCTGCCGCAAACAATATGCATATTTTGTAGTAGGCCGTTTTTTGTGGGTCTCCGAACATGAAATTCTTTCCATCTCCTTTCAACGTATCTGTTATTGGTGCTACGATTCCGGCGTATCCTTTTATAAATCTTCGATAGAAGTTCCATAATCCTAAAATGATTTGAACCTCTTTCTGTGTTTTCGGTATTGGCCATTTGGTTATTGCTTCGCTTCTGCTTGGGGCCATTTTCAATCCTTTTCCACTAACTAGAAATCCCAGGAATTCAACTTCTTGTTTATCGAATTCGCATTTGTCGATTTCCACCACTAACTCGTTGTCCTGGAGGACCTGGAGTATTTTTCCTACATACTCATGGTGTTCTTCTCGAGTTCCTTTTGTTGCTATCATAACGTCGTCAATGTAGCATACTGTGACATTATCGTGGTGTCCTAGGAAAGGTTGTAGGATTCCGTTCATCCATCTTTGAAATGTAGCAGGTGCGTTTGTTAACCCAAACGGCATTACTATATATTCGTAGAATCCAAACTTGGTTCTGAAAGCTGTTTTCCATTCGTGTCCTTTTGCCATTCTTACCAGGTGATATCCGGATTTCATATCCAACTTCGTGATCCACTTAGCTCCTTTCATTCGATTTTGTAATTCGTCCATTAGAGGTAGTGCAGTTTTGTCTTTGACCGTAAGATCATTTAACCGTCTGTAATCCACACAAAGACGTAATCCTCGGCCGTTAGGTTTTGGTACAAATAAAATCGGGCTTCCTGCTTGTCCCTGCGATGGTTGAATTTTTCCTTCTCTTATCATTTTATCGATGTATTCTCGCAGTAGTTTTTCTTCTTCTCTTGATGATTGGTATATTGGTCCGACTTTAACCTGATCATCCGATGTTTTGAGGTTGATTTCGTGATCGTGAGGGCCATGATTTGGTAATTTCTCGGATTCCTGGGGATCAAACAGTAATAACCATTTATGGTATTGAGGTGGTAGTTTTTCTGCTAATTGAGTTGTATTACTGAATATGACTGATCCGATATTTATCGCATCGCTTCGAAAAACTATTCGATCATCGTACGTGATGTTCCAGTCTGGGTTTTTCTTTCCATGATTGTAACATTTGCTTCCGCACTCTGTGAAGTGTAGGTGACCGTATGATGTTCCTTGTGCTTGATGTTTCTCCAAATACCACGCTGGTATTAATACGTCGTATTCTTTTTGCATTGGTGCTACTTCGAATGTTTCGAGTGATCGATGGTTTCCAAAGGCTAAACCTAGCGGAATGGTATACATACCCGGTAGTTTTACCTTGTTTCCTCCAAAGTCATTTGCTCTGACTGAGTTTTTCCTTTTGACCACTGGTACTTTAAACACTTTTGCACATTGTGGTGATATTGTGAAAGATGTGGATCCTAGATCTAACATTGCTCGTACTGGGAATTGTTTGCTGTTTCCAGTTCCGTCATCGTAATCTATAAAGAACTTATAGATTGGTCTTTTTCCTATGCGTGTTTGTGGAATTTTGTGTAGTTTTTTGACTTCGTAAAACACAAAGTCGTCTGATGTGTTTTGTCGCTTGATTGAGTTTTCTTCCTCCATTGGAGGTTGTTTGCGTTTTGTAGCCATCCTTTCGTCAATGACTGGGCCGTAGCAGGTCCTTTTAATCTTTTTAGTTAGTTTGAGGGGTATACTTACTTATTGCGCAACTACCGTCCAGCGGTTTCATCCCTTCCGGAATCCTCAAGGTTGCGACCGGTATCTATATAAAGGCTTTCTCCCGCCTAATCACCAAAATCCTTCACGTGAAAAACCGTTCTATTATCTCCTTACTTTGAGATGTCTTCAGTTTCGTTCTACCAATCATTCGCAATATCCTCACTGCTATCCTCTGTTATCTCGTCTCCCTCGGATGTTTGTACTTGCCCTTCTTTTTTCTTATCACTCTCAATTTCGTATTCGTCGATTGGCGTATCCTCCAATTGGTCGAAACCTCCTACTTTCAATTTTTGATATCCTTTGGGAAAGTCCGCTGTTCCGCTGGTGACTTTTACTGCTTGGAATCACTTCATTGTTCCGTGTGCTCCTTTTCGCCCCGAAGGCCATGCACACCGTATGCATTCCTTTGCCGCCCTTCTTCTTTTCTCTTCCTCTGGTGGGACTCCTTGAATCATTTGTGCGTAGGTTTTTCCATCTGCGCTTTTGAATGCTCGAGGTACTGATCCTTTTTGATTCGCTGGTGCGTATGTTGTTTGTTTCTTGAAACGAGAGTTTTTTCTAAAAGGTGTTTTTTGAACTGACCCTGCTTCCGAGACTCGTTCTGATGCTTTGGGTGTCTTTTTAATCATTCCGAAGTTTTTTGCCGTGGCTTGCCATATTTCCACATTCTTTCCAGCGTTGAGGATAATTTCCCTCAATTCTGCGTCTGTTTTATCCGCTGGATTCATTGTTGACAGTTGTTTGAACACCTGTACTGGGAGTTGTGACATTAACATGGTTCGATAGGCCACGCCAGTTATTCTGGCTTTTATGTTCAGAGTGTCGTATTCCGTAATCATGTCCTGGATGTTTCCCTCGTATCTTACTTCCATAATTGCTTTGTACGCTGCTTCTTGTTGGAACTGATTATGAAATCTGGCGTATATTGCGGCTCTGTAATCCATCCAGCTTCTTTCACGTATTCCGGTAGACGCTTCTGTTTCCCATTGCATATGCCATGCTAGGGCGTGTCCTTCTAGGCGACCTCTGCAGTATTGCATTTTTATTCCTGGTCTAGGGAATAAGTAGGGTTGGTCTGCGATATATGTTTCCATGGTCATCCACCATGTGTCGAAGTCTTCAGAACTTTTTCCCGCGAACTTGGGTGGATCTGTTATTTTAATTCTTGAATCCCTTGGTCTGTTGTTAGGCCTTGTTCTGGACCGTGATCTGGACCTCCTTGTTCTAGACCGTCTGGTTGGGGATCTAGTCCTTCTGGACCGAGGTCGTTCGGATGGTCCTGCTGGAGACGGAGGTGGTGGCGGATCTCCTCCCGTTCCTCTGTTTCCGCTTGGTCCTGGTTCAGGTTCAGGTTCTGTTTCTGGTTCAGGATCAGGCATTCCAGCATCGGTACCAGATCCTCCCCGAAGGCCAGGTATTGGGGCTATGTCTGAATCTGTTATTGGAGAAATGCTTCTCTTTCTTTCTTCCGTTCTGTGTCTGCATTCCTGAACTTGTTCGGTTCTTCCTCGTCTACCTGGTGTTGTATTAGACACCTTTGCTCTTTCTACCGCTTCCGTTAGGCCTGTAGTTTGCTCTGCGACCTCTTCAATTCTGTCCGCGATTTTTGATAGTGCTCTTGTAGTTTCTTGACCCATTCTGGCAGAGGTTTGGGCGCTGCCGAGGTCGGTTTGGAGATTGCTGTGGACACTGGTGCCAACCTGTCCGCTCCAAAGGTGAGTCTGCGCCTGGGTGTCGACTTTTTGAGTATTCGAGGATGTTGTTATGCTTGCTCTAGCTAGCGCGTAAAGAGCTATTCGTTGGACGTGACGGCAACGTAAACACTGATTGTTGCAATATTTTGGACAGTGTGATGGGCAACAAGGTATGTTTTCGTTGTTTCCTGTTATGTCGAATATGTTTGCCGCGCAGCAAGCTTTTTCTTCGCACAGTACACAGTTCATGAACGTATTTCGGATAACGTCCGAAATATTATACTGTTAGGGGGATACTGCAGCTAGATGTAACTTATCGATATCGTTGTACCGACTTATGGTAAAGGCGTATCTTAATTTTAATAATCCAACTAAAGATATGAAGTTCGATTGTGACGCGTTTACGTCGTTGTACCGTATGTACGAATACGGGCATCTATTGCAGTATGGCCCTGTTTAAAAGTTGTAACTGTCTTGAAGGTAATCCTCCGAAGACTCGTCAAAGGCGACTTGGGAAGGAAGTTCACCGGTATGGAAAAAGTGGTAGTATTCTACCCAAAGGTTATTACGAAGGAGGTACCTTGCCAGGTGTTCGTATTTGGCTCGAGTGTTGGCTTGGGCGTGCAAGAGGCGAGCGTAGAGAATCTTCTGATAGTCTGTAATAGACATAAAAGTTTATTGGTGAATATTCTTAAGGTAATTAACTTAATAATATTTCAGGTGGTTTTTCCGCTGTTGTGTTCTGACTGTGGTTTGTTCGACTGTTGCTTGAATCGTTGTGTGTTTAAACTTGTGGGTTTAAGGTGGTCTTCTATAGGTGAGTATTTCCGCGTCAAACCATCCTGCTAAGGGGTGACGGTACTTCTCTGTAATCTATGATGTGTGTGTATAGTACTATCTCATAAACACTCAGTCCACCGTAGTGGGTGTTCACATAACATCCGATCGTTGCTTCAGAGCCGATCTCGGTAGTTAGCTGTGGAGAGTTCCGTTTGACAACGTGTGGTTGCGTAAGCCCCCACCAGGAGTTCCCAAAGGTTATCCTGCATGTTATGACGTTGCTGATATACATATCGGACCATTATTTCGTATTAGTTATCTTTCTTCGTATTGAGTGGAATAGTGATCAATGATTTAATGAGCTGCCAACCCATACATTGCCACGTACCTAGTGTCATCGGGTCTTATCCGTGTTCCCCGTAGGGGGTGCCCTCTATCAGTTATCGTGTTGTAAACACGGCAGAGCTGGGGTTCGACAGTCTAGATCCAAGCACTTATCTTTTAGGTAGAGTTAACTACCAGGGCGCAGTTAGCTTATCTCCTTTGCTTATTCTAGCTCTAGAGATAGCAAAGCCCCGCATACTAAGATAATATCGCTTGTCCAACCAAATCCATGAAGCTAAGCACGGGTATGGTTTGTCCCAGTATTAGCATGATAACGAAGATAACACTGGTCTGATCCGTAACGCACAGCTGATCCGAAGACCCCTGCTTGGCAGTTACATTGCTTCGGCAGTATGGTTGGTGTGTCCCATGTCTTGGCCAGTACTATGGGTTACCCCATGATTACTGTTTGATCGAGTGTGCGTACTGTCTCCACATTGGGTAGCTATTCCCTTATGCTGAGACGTAGTATTGTAGCATAGACTATTATGGGGATTTCACCCGGCTATGTTGAGCCGTCTGCTAACTCATCAGTAGACATCCTCAGGGGTGTGATCTTAACCGTTAATCATCTTTGACTGACGGCAAGCCTGGGAGACTAAGCCTGACGTAGTTCAGACGCATGCTAAGGGGAAACCCCTAACAGTTTTATCATCGTTATCAAGATACACCTTTACCACAAGTCGGTACAACAATATTGATAAAACTAAGTCATATCTAAGCTGCAGTATCCCCCTAACAGTATAATATTTCGGACGTAATCCGAAATACGTTCATGAACTGTGTACTGTGCGAAGAAAAAGCTTGCTTCGCGGCAACAATATTTGACATAACAGGAAACAATGAAAACATACCTTGTTGCCCATCACACTGTCCAAAATATTGCAACAATCAGTGTTTACGTTGCCGTCACGTCCAACAAATAGCACTTTACGCGCTAGCTAGAGCAAGCATCACAACATCCTCGAATACTCAAAATGTCGACACCCAGGCGCAGACTCACCTTTGGAGCGGACCGGTTAGCACCAGTGTCCACAGCAATCTCCAAACCAACCTCGACAGCACCCAAACCTCTGCCAGAATGGGTCAAGAAACTACAAGAGCACTATCAACAGTCACGGCAGAAGTACCAACAGATAGTGCAGGACGAGGACACCGAAATGATCGACAGCGTACAAGCACGAGTATCACGACTCGATCTGGAAATGAAGAATCTAATCTAATGCTGCAACAGCGAGAGAGTAGTGATAGAAGTCGAATTCGACGATGTTCGAAAAGACTGCGAAATCTTCGCTCAGCAAGTGGAAACCATCAGAGCCCTGGGAGCTCAAGCACTGGAAGGACACGAGCAGCAAATCAGGATACTTGCAAATGTACCAAAAGAGACAAGAACTGGAATCGATGTCATCCAGGACCAATCACATCAAATCATTGCCGGAGCAACAGACGAATTCAGAAGACTCGAAAGAAGAATAGAAAGTTGCGAAAAAGAACAAGCCCAACTGAGGGTTAAGCAAGCCTCGCAATCAGTATCCTACACCGCAATCCATAAAAGGATAACAGACCTAGAAGCTCATACAAAGAAGAATGTACCCGACTACCACGATTTACGAAAAATCGCGGACAGAATTGAGGAGGTTGCAGAGCAAACCACAGGTCTAATGGAAGCGGTGGAAAGAGCAAATGTGGGTAAATGGACCCTTTCGTACGTGTAGAAGTGAATGTTATTGGTGATGCAGCCGAAGTCGCGCTAAAGCTAACTACGCGAGTGACCCGCAGAGCCGCACTAATGCAGCAGAGCCGCACCCTAACATGACCACCTGCATCACAACCTTCTCCAATCATCTTCGAGAAACCTCTCGAAGAAACAAAACACCCTGATCAAAAACTAAACATGCCTCCGCGACGTCTCTCGACCAGCCAAACAAAAGAAGACAATGGAGGTTCCCGTCTCGCCGCCACGACTGAGAAACAAACAAACAAACAAACAAAATGCTTCCTCAAAAAACGAAAATGAAACTTGCATCTCACGCCTTCTTCAATCTCGCTTTCCTTTTCCCCTTTGGCCGCCCGCCTATTTCCTTCCAATACTGCTTCACCGTCTCTTTTGCTTTTGCCATATTCTCCTCTGGCTCCCATGTGTTATCCTTCTCGTCCCATCCTTCCCATTTCACTTCGTATTCCCAACCGGTTCCATCAGAGCTTGCCCGGTGATTTGCGATTGATTCGACGACATAACTTGTGCCAGCGCGGCTTGTCCGTACCGGCGGAGGCGGCGGACGCCAAGCGACTCTGGAATTGTCCGTGCGGTCAACCTTGAGCCTGCTGACGTTAACAGTATCATGGATCGTCATGTCGTTTGGAAGATCTAATTCGACGGCGTTCCCGCGTATTCGGAGGATCTCATATGGCCCAATGTAACGATGTACCAGTTTGCGGCGTGTTGGGTTAACGTTTGCATATGTGATTGGCAAATCCTTTGTATCTAGAAATACCTTCGCACCGGCGGTGATGGCGGGGTCGATTGGGCGTCGTGATTTATTTGCTTCGGCCGTCTGTTCATCTTGGGCATCGCGGAGCGCATCCCTAGCGACTCCCAAAATACGCTGTAATCGTTCGACGAATTCTCGGCCTTGTAGGGTTTTCGCCGATTCATTGGTCTGTGGCCGTTGGAGGTCTGCAATTAAGTCTAGCGGCAAAGGCGGCTCATAACCAAGGTCGAGTTCGAATGGCGTGTGCTTTGTCGAACGGTGTACGGAAGAATTATAAGCATACTCGGCTAGTGGAAGGTAGTCGTCCCAATTGGCTTGATCGTGAGTTGCGAAGCCTCGCAAATAACGTACGACCGTTTTATTCGAGTTCTCAGAGAGACCATCCGTTTCTGGATGGAACGCCGTTGACATGAGCAGCTTCGTCTGCAGGATCCTTGCAACCTCTCTCCAGTAGTCTGCTGTGAAGCGTACATCGCGGTCCGATACAACCTCCAGTGGCACTCCGTGCAAGCGGACAATGTCGTCGATGAATATGCGCGCAAAGGCCGGCGCGTCGATTGTTTTCTTACAGGCTCGCCAATGTGCTCTCTTTGTCATGTGGTCGACAAACGTTACAATGCAGTCGTGGCCATTTGCTGAGATCGGCAGGTCAGTGATAAAGTCGATGCCGATTCTTTGCCAACGGCCTTTAGCTATAGGAAGTGGTCGCAGGAGGCCCATGGGCTTCCCGCTCCGGTGGTTGGTTCGATGGCATAAATCGCAGCCCGCAACGTATCGCTGTGTATCTCGCCACATTTTCTTCCAGAAATATCTGTCTTTCATGCGCAAGTATGTTCGATCCGCGCCGAAGTGTCCCCCCGCTGGCGTGTCGTGGGCCTCATGGAGAATTCGTCGCCTCATCGTCGTTGGAATACATAGCCGTCCCCGCTTAGCGTTCCTCCCTGACTCTCCTTCTTCCTCCTTCTCATTTGCCATTGTTTCTTCTATTCCGCCCTTCTTCCTTGCCCTTATTTCTTCTCCATCCTTCTGCCTTGCCCTTACGTTTTTTTCTGCCTCTCCTTCTTCTTCCTTTTCTTTTGTCCTTGTTTCTATTTCTTCTTCTCCGTTCTTCTTCCTTGCCCTTGCGTTCTTTTCCACCTCTTTCTTTTCTAAGTCATCACGTAACCACAGTAGTCCATTCTCTCCCAAATAGAACCGTTGTGCTGACACCCATAATTTGCGCTCCTTCATCGATGCGGTGGGCGGTGGGGGGCGCTGATTCGGGTTGGCCAAAAAATGTGCGATAGGCCCGAACCATTCGTCCTGAATTATGCCCGCCTTGATATCATCAATCCATTCTCCGGCCGCCGCAACTTCAAGTGCCATTAGATCACAACGCTCCCGTCGGAAATCCGGACGGCGAGATAACGCATCCGCGACCTGATTCTTGATACCCGGGATGTGCTTGACTTCCCAGTCAAAATTCTGGAGAACCGTCAGGATATCCATTTGACGAACGGTGAGGTGTGGTTGTGTGAGGATCCAACGCAAGGTCGCGTGGTCTGTGTGTACCAAAAATGGCTGCTCGGCCCCGTGTAGGTTGAACTTCCAGTATAATATCGCGTCTCGGATGCCCAAAAGTTCTCTGTCATACGCGGGGTATCGCGTCTCTGCATCGTGTAATTTACGGCTGAAATAACCCAATACCCTCTCCGCCTTGTCTTGTACCTGGGAGAGCACTGCGCCCAGCGCATATTGGCTAGCATCGACGTGCAGGCAATATTTTGCTTTGGGATCTGGTAGAGCAAGGACTGGGGCATTGCAGAGTGCCTTCTTGAGTGTGTCGAAAGCATGCTGGCATTCCTTGTCCCAGGCGAATGGAGAGCGCATGACCTTCCTCGGCTCTCCACGTCGCCGCCCAACGTCTCCTTTACCTTTCGGAGGGGTTGCAATGGCGTACAACGGTATGGCGATGTGAGCGTAGTGTTCGATGAATTTCCTATAGTAACTGGTGAGGCCCAGGAAGCCTCTGACGTCCTTACTGTTTTCAGGTAGGGGCCAATCCATGACCGCACGGGTTTTATGTTCTTGGGCGTGGATGCCGTCCTTGTCAATATCAAAGCCGCAGAAGTCGACTTTCTGACGCGCCCAGGCGCATTTTGCACGTTTGGCCTTGAGACCATGTTCCGCCAGCAAGGTCAGCACTTCTCGGACATGTACGACGTGTTCCGCTAGGGTACGACTGTGAATCATAATATCGTCAAGGTATACGACGATGAACTTTCGTTTCATTGGCTCTAGAATGCCGTTCATCATGCGCATGAACTGACTCGGTGCGTTCGCCAGGCCAAACGGAAGGACTCGCCACTCGTATAAGCCAAATTTCGTGGTGAAGGCCGTCTTTTGTCTATCGGCTGCTGCGATGCGAATTTGATGATAACCGGCTGCCAAGTCCAATTTGGTGAACCAGCAGGAGCCATGCATGGAGTTGAGTAAATCTTCAATGTGTGGGAGAGGATAACGGTCCTTGACGGTTATGGCATTTACTGCGCGATAATCGATGCACATACGCAACGTACCGTCAGATTTTGGCACGAATAATACTGGTGAGCCGAAATTGCTTCGAGAGGGCTGAATCCAACCGCAGCGAATTGCCTTGTCTATCTGCCTCCGAAGCTCCTCTTCTTCGCGCGGAGAGATGCGATATGGTGAGCGGAACGGTATTTTGCCATTTGGGTCCGTTTTAATTTCGAAATCAGCCTGCCTTCCTTTCTGCGAATTTGCATAAGTTGGCTCGCCAAAGAGGCCCTGGAATTCTCTCAACATTTCTTGAAACTCTCCTGGTGGCCCGTCCGTGGGATTGGTGTCGCCATCCCCGCGGTGGTGCACGTTGATCAAAAAGGCCCGTTGCAACAGGCGGGCCGATACGTTTTTGAGTTCCGTCTTCCGTATGATGTGGATGCCCATGAATTTGGCCTGCTCCACTATACTTTCGTCGACGTCCAAGGGGCGTAAGCCCGGTAGGTAGTGAACTCGGCCATTCTCTCTTTCCTCCCAGAGGTTATCGGCGATCCACATCTCGTTACTGTCATGGTCGATTTGATAACGGCGATTTATGTCGCGCATCCATCTTTTGCCTAGCACAATATCAAAGCCTTTGACGTCATAGACCGTAAATTCTGCCTCGTAGACGTATGACGAACCAAGTCGTAGTTTCAATTTGACTCGTTGGCGTTTCTCTATGCCGTCCTCTGCATTGACATTGGCGGTCTCCACAATCATCCATCCCGCATCTTTTGTATTTAGGGCGGCTCCTTGACGTTTCAGTTCATCAAGGAACTTCCGACCGACGTAGTTCTCTGACGCACCATCGTCCTTTACAACTCTTGCTTTCTTGCTGCTCCACCATCCCCGCTCTGTTTGGTATCGTACTTTGCCATTAAACCTTAGCAGATCGACCACTGCGTCGTCCAGTTTACTGACTTTCAAGTGGTGGTAACGGGTGAAAAATTTGAATTGACTATTTGGCACATGCTTGCCACCCTTTTTTGACGATACCGTACATGATGGTGTTTTTACGGGAGGTACAGCCGCAGCTACTGACCTCCTTTGACTTTTCCCGCCTCGGAGTCCGAATCTGATAGACTCTCCAACTCACTTTCCGCCTCGCTATCCGTCTCCCGCTTAACCTCTTTCTCCTCGGCAAGCCGTCCACTCTCTTTCCGACCGGTCGGCGCACCTCCCTTATTTTTTTCCTTGCGCGGGCGGCCAGACTTAGCTTTCGTGACATCTTTGTTGGCTAAGGCCTGTTCGGCAGCTTCTTCATCAAGTCGCGGTTCGGGCAATTGCGAGAGATATGACCAGCTTGACCGCAGTTGTAGCAGGTTAGACCGTCGTCTTTGGCCGTGCCAGTTGTGCCCGTTGTACCACCTTTCTTGGACTCCATTTTTCTAGCTGAAGCTTTTGTATTCGTGTTCGCATTAGAGGCGCTTGTAGGTTGAGACTTATTGAGAGACGTGTCCAACGCGGCAAGGTGCTCCATGCGCTGCTCAAGGGTTGGAGTCCGATCGCGCATTCCAATATACCGGACTAAGTCTTTATAAACTCCCGGGTTTCCTTTTTCGATTTTATACCCATAAGCGTCGGCTAACATTTCGGCTGGCATTGGCTGGTGCGGGTCTAATTTTGAACGGAGGCGACGGAAACGCTCGTTAAACTCTGTGACGCGTTCTCCCTTCTTCAGGCTCAGCTCCTCCCATTCGCGTTTGACCAAGTCCAAGGCGTTGGACGGGATATACTTAGCTTTCAGCTCCGTGCAAAAGGTTGACCATTCGATGGGCGTGCTAATTGGGAAACGATGCATAGCCCAGATTGCTGCATCGCCTTTCAACTGTAGCACTGCTTGCTCACCCCAACCCGTTGTGCCGACCCATCCGATGGCCTGGGCTGCATTTTTAAAGTGTCGTTCTAAAGCGAATAGGAAGGCGGTGACATCATCCAGGGTTCGTTTGCCATCATACGTCGGAAGGTTAGACGACTTAACCGAGAAGCCACGGCTTCCTGACGGGCCAGGGGTCGGTTCGGAAGAGCCACGGATCCCGGATGAGGTTGAGGTCGGTTCGGAGGGAATATTAGGCACCGGAGTCGCATGTACTTGGTTAGTCGTAAGTCGTTGAATGACGCGCTCGAACGCTCTCAACTCGGATTGAAGCTCGCTTTTCTCGGAGGAGAGACTTTTGACTTGGTGTAGCAGCATATCTTTTTCTAGCCGGAGCTGTGCGACGGCGGTGTGGTCGGTGGTGTGCTCTGGTTCCGACTTGCACTTCTCCAGCCGCCTCTCCAATTTGGCAGCGCGACGCTTCTCGATCCGGAGCTCTTCTTCCAACTCGTCTATTTCTTGGTGAGCTGCCGCTAACTCCTTGTTTGGGCCATGGACAGGCTCAGCCGCCTCCAACTCCTTGACTTTAGCGGCTAAGCTTTCGTTGAGTTCGCAAATCTTGGAGAATTTTTCGGCTTGTTCGAGACTCTCCGACAGGCCAGCATCGATGATCTCTAGCTGAACATCCTCGGTAGCCTTGATCCAGTTGATGGCTTGGTCAGACAAGTGCCCTGGGCCGTCGTCGATAACCTTCTTTCGTTCCGTAACGTATTCTGCCGTGCGTAGTTCTGCAGGTTCGAAGCCCGCGGTGGCCAAGGTAGCGAACTTGCTGCTAAACCTAATTGACTCGGCCTGGTCGATTCTGTCCTTAAAACTGACATCCTGCGCGTCGTGTGCGTCGTGTGCGTCGTGTGTAGCAGGAATTGTCGCGAAGTCGGAGGACGCGTGCGAACCCTCCGAGCCGCCGGCATTCCACTGGTTCGAGGGTAAACCGGGTGAATCAACCATCGTGCGTTGTGTTCGATCGCTTCTGATGCTTATGAGGCCGTCAGAAGTCGAGTGTTGCTACCAATGTGGGTAAATGGACCCTTTCGTACGTGTAGAAGTGAATGTTATTGGTGATGCAGCCGAAGTCGCGCTAAAGCTAACTACGCGAGTGACCCGCAGAGCCGCACTAATGCAGCAGAGCCGCACCCTAACATGACCACCTGCAGCAAAGGTGTCTAATACAACACCAGGTAGACAAGGAAGAACCAAACAAGTCCAGGAATGGAGACAGAGAACGGAGGAAAGACACAGAAGCATTTCTCCAATAACAGATTCAGATATAGCCCCAAGACCTGGCCTTCGGGGAGGATCTGGTACCGATGCTGGAATGCCTGATCCTGAACCAGAATCAGAACCTGAACCTGAACCAGGACCAAGCGGAAACAGAGGAACAGGAGGAGATCCGCCACGACCTCCATTTCCACCAGGACCATCCGAACGACCTCGGTCCAGAAGGACCAGATCCCCAACCAGACGGTCTAGAACAAGGAGGTCCAGATCATGGTCCAGAACAAGGCATAACAACAGACCAAGGGATTCAAGAATTAAAATAACGGATCCACCCAAATTCGCAGGAAAACGTTCCGAGGATTTTGACACCTGGTGGATGTGCATGGAAACATACATCGCAGACCAACCTTACTTATTCCCTAGACCAGGAATAAAAATGCAATACTGCAGAGGACGCCTAGAAGGACACGCCCTAGCGTGGCATATGCAATGGGAAACAGAAGCGTCTACCGGAAAACATGAAAGAAGTTGGATGGATTACCGAGCCGCAATACACGCCAGATTCCATAATCAATTTCAATAGGAAGCAGCGTACAAAGCAATTATGGAAGTAAGATACGAGGGAAACATCCAGGATATGATTACGGAATACGACACTCTGAACGTAAAAGCCGGAATAACTGGCGTGGCCTATCGAACCATGCTAATGTCACAACTTCCAACACAACTATTTAAACAGCTGTCAACAATGAATCCAGCGGATAAAACAGACGCAGAATTGAGGGAAATTATCCTCAACGCTGGAAAGAATGTGGAAATATGGCAAGCCACGGCAAAAAACTTCGGAATAATTAAAAAGACGCCCAAAGCATCAGAACGAGTCTCGGAAACAGGGTCAGTTCAAAAAACACCCTTCAGAAAAAACTCTCGTTTCAAGAAACAAACAACATACACACCAGCGAATCAAAAAGGATCAGTACCTCGAGCATTCAAAAGCGCAGATGGAAAAACCTACGCACAAATGATTCAAGGAGTCCCACCAGAAGAAGAAAAAAAAGAAGGGCGGCAAAGGAATGCATACGGTGTGCATGGCCTTCGGGGCGAAAAGGAGCACACGGAACAATGAAGTGCTTCCAAGCAGTAAAAGTCACCAACGCAACGGCGGATTTTCCCAAAGGATATCAAAAATTGAAAGTAGGAGGTTTCGAACAATTGGAAGATCTGCCAATCGACGAGTACGAAATTGAGAGTGATGAGGAAAAAGAAGGGCAAGTACAAACATCCGAGGGAGACGAGATAACGGAGATAGCAGTGAGGATATTGCGGATGATTGGTGGAACCAAACTGAAGACATCTCGGAGTAAGGAGATAATAGAACGGTTTTTACGTGAAGGATTTTGGCGATTAGACGGGAGAAAGCCTTTATATAGATACTGGTCGCAACCTTGAGGATTCCGGAAGGGATGAAACCGCTGGACGGTAGTTGCGCAATAAGTAAGTATACCCCTCAAAACTAACTAAAAAATTAGAATTCAAGGACCTGCTACGGCCCAGTCATTGACGAAAGGATGGCTACAAAACGCAAACAACCTCCCACGGAGGAAGAAAACTCAATCAAGCGACAAAACACATCAAACGACTTTGTGTTTTACGAAGTCAAAAAACTACACAAAATCCCACAAACACGCATAGGAACAAGACCAATCTATAAGTTCTTTATAGATTACGATGACGGAACTGGAAACAGCAAACAATTCCCAGTACGAGCAATGTTAGATCTAGGATCTACATCCTTCACAATATCACCGCAATGTGCAAAAGTGTTTAAAGTACCAGTGGTCAAAAGGAAAAACTCAGTCAGAGCAAATGACTTTGGAGGAAACAAAGTAAAGCTACCGGGATGTATACCATTCCGCTAGGTTTAGCCTTTGGAAACCATCGATCACTCGAAACATTCGAAGTAGCACCAATGCAAAAAGAATACGACGTATTAATACCAGCGTGGTATCTGGAGAAACATAAAGCACAAGGAACATCATACGGTCACCTACATTTTACAGAGTGTGGAAGCAAATGTTACAATCATGGAAAGAAAAACCCAGACTGGAACATCACGTACGATGATCGAATAGTTTTTCGAAGCGATGCAATAAATATCGGATCGGTCATATTCAGTAACACAACTCAATTGGCAGAGAAATTGCCACCTCAATACCATAAATGGTTGTTGTTATTCGATCCACAGGAGTCTGAGAAATTACCAAATCATGGCCCTCACGACCACGAAATCAACCTCAAAACATCGGATGATCAGGTTAAAGTCGGACCAATATACCAATTATCAAGAGAAGAAGAAAAACTACTGCGAGAATACATCGATAAAATGATAAGGGAAGGAAAAATTCAACCATCTCAGGGACAAGCAGGAAGCCCAATTTTATTCGTACCAAAACCTAATGGTCGAGGATTACGTCTTTGTGTAGATTACAGACGGTTAAATGATCTTACGGTCAAAGACAAAACCGCACTACCTTTAATGGACGAACTACAAAATCGAATGAAAGGAGCTAAGTGGATCACGAAGTTGGATATGAAATCCGGATACCACCTAGTAAGAATGGCAAAAGGACACGAATGGAAAACAGCTTTCAGAACCAAGTTTGGATCCTACGAATATATGGTAATGCCGTTTGGGTTAACAAACGCACCTGCTACTTTCAAAGATGGATGAACGGAATCCTACAACCTTTCCTAGGACACCACGATAATGTCACAGTATGCTACATCGACGACGTTATGATAGCAACCAAAGGAACTCGAGAAGAACACCATGAGTATGTAGGAAAAATACTCCAGGTCCTTCAGGATAACGAGTTAGTGGTGGAAATCGACAAATGCGAATTCGATAAACAAGAAGTTGAATTCCTGGGATTTCTAGTTAGTGGAAAAGGATTGAAAATGGCCCCAAGCAGAAGCGAAGCAATAACCAAATGGCCAATACCGAAAACACAGAAAGAGGTTCAAATCATTTTAGGATTATGGAACTTCTATCGAAGATTTATAAAAGGATACGCGGAATCGTAGCACCAATAACAGATACGTTGAAAGGAGATGGAAAGAATTTCATGTTCGGAGACCCACAAAAAGCGGCCTACTACAAAATATGCATATTGTTTGCAGCAGAGAATACCCCAATTCTTCGACATTATGAAGAAGATCGACCAGCAATAGTCGAGACTGACGCCTCAGACTTCGCCATGGGAGCAATTCTATCGCAAAAGTTTGAAGACGCTAAAATGCACCCTGTCGCCTTTATCTCCAAGAAATTCTCACCCGCCGAAATCAACTATCAAATATACGACAAAGAAATGCTTGCCATAGTATACGCTTTCAAAACATGGCGATGCTACCTCCAAGGAGCTACACATACGACTATCGTCTTCTCTGACCATATGAATCTACAGTACTTTAAAGAAACCAATCAACTCAATCGAAGGCAAGCCAGATGGGCAGAAGTACTACAAGAATATAATTTCAAAATTGTATACAGAAAAGGTTCAGCAAATGGAAAAGCAGATGCCTTATCAAGATGTCCGGAGTTCATCTCTAGAGAGGGAGGTACGCAAAGTACAGAAAAGAAAGCTTTATTAGGACCAGAACTTTGGATGAACATCGGAACAATGGATATTGAAGATGAGGAAATAGGAGAAATATCATTCGCCGGATTCTCAGTTGAAAAATTAACACCCGGAATGAAAGAACGATGGATTACTGAAGTAGAAAAAGATGAGGAATATAAGGAGATATTAAGAAAAGTCAGCAACAAGGAAAAGAACGTTGACGAAAGATTTGGAGTAGATACAGAAGGGATGTTGGTATGGAAAGGAAGCTATACGCACCAACGGGTTTTAGAAGAGAAGTACTCAAACGAGAACACGACTCCAAGGTGGCAGGACATTTCGGAAGAGAACGTACCATGGAACTTATCACCAGAAACTTCTACTGGCCCAAGTTAGAAGAAGAAGTTCGAGACTATTGCAACAAATGCGACTCGTGTCAAAGAACGAAAAGCCCCCGACATGCGAAACATGGATTACTACATCCATTGGAATTACCATCGTCACCGTGGTCGTTCATATCAGTCGACTTTATCACAGACCTACCAGAGTCAGATGGATGCAAAAATATCATGGTAGTTCGACGCTTCAGAAATGGCTCACTTTATACCAACAGCCAAACGGGAATCATCAGTAGTTGCCAAACTGTTCCTAGACAATGTGTGGAAATATCACGGACTACCAACAGATATAGTATCGGACAGAGACGGGGTGTTTACCGGACATTTCATTGCAGACTTATACCAATTTTTAGGAATCAAACGTTCAATGTCAACAGCGTTCCACCCTCAAACGGACGGTCAAACAGAACGGATGAACCAGACGATTGAACATTACCTACGAACATACTGCAACTACGAACAAGACAATTGGAAAGAAATGTTACCAATGGCCGAATACGCATATAACAACTCCAAACATGCGGCAACCAAAATAACACCTTTCTACGCAACTACGGATATGAACCACGCACCAATTGGCCCACCGAAGTGGAATTCAAAAACCCAAGCTCGGAAATATACGCTCACTACATGGTAGACGTCTATCGCAAGCTCGAAACACAACTTGAAGCAGTCGCGAAAAAATGGCAACGTACTACGATCGAAAAAGAAAGCCAGCACCAGAGTTCAAAGTCAATGATTGGGTAATGCTAGATGGGAGAAATATTTGAACCAAGAGGCAATACAGAAAACTTGACGACAAATTATACGGACCTTTTAAAATGAGTAAAATCGGAAGCAACAAACGATGGTGTCGGTTAGAGCTACCAGTGTCGTGGAAAATACATCCTACATTCAATGTTGCTCTGCTAGAACAGTACCGGGGAGAAGTCAAAGAAAAAGATATTCCACCAATAGAAGCAGACAATGCAGGATGGATACCCGAAGCTATTATAGCCAGTGGACCGACAGACGAGGATCATCGGAAGCACGTATATTTGGTCAAGTGGGAAGGATTTACGTACGAACAAAATACTTGGGAATCCTACGAACATCTAGCAGAAATAGCACCTGAACTAATTGATAAGTTCTACGAACAAAACCAGAGATGGAAAAATATAAAAGATGGAAACAAAACAAGAAAACACAAAGAAAAAGAGAAGGAATAAATAGATTTCTTTTGTTAAAAAACTCACACCACATTTGATTTTATGTAAGCGGAGGTCACCTTTATTTTATTTTTATTTTATGTTTTACCCAAAAGATTAGCTATACCTATAGTATACGCTGTCTGAGTGGTAACTATTGCAAAAAGAATCACTTCTTATGTTGGAGTACTCTGTTGAGGTCACCAGAGCTAGAGAGGGAGGTAATGTTAGGGGTTTCCCCTTAGCATGCATATGAAAGTACATCAGGCTTAGTCTCCCAGGGCTTGCCGTTATTCAAAGATGAATCAGCGGTTAAGATCACACCCCTGAGGATGTCTACTGATGAGTTAGCAGACGGCTCAACATAGCCGGGTGAAATCCCCATAATAGTCTATGCTACAATTCTACGTCTCAGCACAAGGGAATAGCTACCCAGTGTGGAGACAGTACGCACACTCGATCAGACAGTAATCTTGGGGGTGAAAAACCCATAGTACTGGCCAAGGCATGGGACACACCAACCATACTGCCGAAGCAATGTAACTGCCAAGCAGGGGTCTTCGGATCAGCTGTGCGTTACGGATCAGACCAGTGTTATCTCCGTTATCATGCTAATACTGGGACAAACCATACCCGTGCTTAGCTTCATGGATTTGATTGGACAAGCGATATTATCTTAGTATGCGGGACTTTGCTATCTCTAGAGCTAGAATAAGCAAGGAGATAAGCTAACTTCGCCCCGGTAGTTAACTCTACCTAAAAGATAAGTGCTTGGATCTAGACTGTCGAAC